>JBAIAA010000421.1:0-427550 GCA_037893245.1 Crossaster papposus
CTACAATCGGCATATCCCTACTACTACATATTTAAGATATGGTCTACAATCGGCATATCCCTACTACTACATATTTAAGATTTGGTCTACAATCGGCATATCCCTACTACTACATATTTAAGATTTGGTCTACAATCGGCATATCCCTACTACTACATATTTAAGATTTGGTCTACAATCGGCATATCCCTACTACTACTATATATTTAAGATTTGGTCTACAATCGGCATATCCCTACTACTACATATTTAAGATTTGGTCTACAATCGGCATATCCCTACTACTACATATTTAAGATTTGGTCTACAATCGCCATATCCCTACTACTACATATTTAAGATTTGGTCTTCAATCTGCATATCCCTACTACTACATATTTAAGATTTGGTCTACAATCGGCATATCCCTACTACTACTACATATTTAAGATTTGGTCTACAATCGGCATATCCCTACTACTACATATTTAAGATTTGGTCTACAATCGGCATATCCCTACTACTACATTTTTAAGATTTGGTCTACAATCGACATATCCCTACTACTACATATTTAAGATTTGGTCTACAATCGGCATATTCCTACTACTACATATTTAATATTTGGTCTACAATCGGCATATCCCTACTACTACATATTTAACTCGAGGGCTTGTTCCCACATCAGGTGTTTATTTCTACTGCACACTTCTTTCCCTTTACATATTTAACTCGAGGGCTTGTTCCCACATCAGGTGTTTATTTCTACTGCACACTTCTTTCCCTTTACATAATAATAAATGTGAGTTTGTTTTGTTATCAGATCAAATTGAGTTTTTTAAGATTTGGTCTACAATCGGCATATCCCTACTACTACATATTTAAGATATGGTCTACAATCGGCATATCCCTACTACTACATATTTAAGATTTGGTCTACAATCGGCATATCCCTACTACTACATATTTAAGATTTGGTCTACAATCGGCATATCCCTACTACTACATATTTAAGATTTGGTCTACAATCGGCATATCCCTACTACTACATATTTAAGATTTGGTCTACAATCGGCATATCCCTACTACTACATATTTAAGATTTGGTCTACAATCGGCATATCCCTACTACTACATATTTAAGATTTGGTCTACAATCGGCATATCCCTACTACTACATATTTAAGATTTGGTCTACAATCTGCATATCCCTACTACTACATATTTAAGATTTGGTCTACAATCGGCATATCCCTACTACTACATATTTAAGATTTGGTCTACAATCGGCATATCCCTACTACTACATATTTAAGATTTGGTCTACAATCGGCATATCCCTACTACTACATATTTAAGATTTGGTCTACAATCGGCATATCCCTACTACTACATATTTAAGATTTGGTCTACAATCGGCATATTCCTACTACTACATATTTAAGATTTGGTCTACAATCGGCATATCCCTACTACTACATATTTAACTCGAGGGCTTGTTCCCACATCAGGTGTTTATTTCTACTGCACACTTCTTTCCCTTTACATATTTAACTCGAGGGCTTGTTCCCACATCAGGTGTTTATTTCTACTGCACACTTCTTTCCCTTTACATAATAATAAATGTGAGTTTGTTTTGTTATCAGATCAAATTGAGTTTTTTAAGATTTGGTCTACAATCGGCATATCCCTACTACTACATATTTAAGATATGGTCTACAATCGGCATATCCCTACTACTACATATTTAAGATTTGGTCTACAATCGGCATATCCCTACTACTACATATTTAAGATTTGGTCTACAATCGGCATATCCCTACTACTACATATTTAAGATTTGGTCTACAATCGGCATATCCCTACTACTACATATTTAAGATTTGGTCTACAATCGGCATATCCCTACTACTACATATTTAAGATTTGGTCTACAATCGGCATATCCCTACTACTACATTTTTAAGATTTGGTCTACAATCGGCATATCCCTACTACTACATATTTAAGATTTGGTCTACAATCGGCATATCCCTACTACTACATATTTAAGATTTGGTCTACAATCGGCATATCCCTACTACTACTATATATTTAAGATTTGGTCTACAATCGGCATATCCCTACTACTACATATTTAAGATTTGGTCTACAATCGGCATATCCCTACTACTACATATTTAAGATTTGGTCTACAATCGGCATATCCCTACTACTACATATTTAAGATTTGGTCTACAATCGGCATATCCCTACTACTACATATTTAAGATTTGGTCTACAATCGGCATATCCCTACTACTACATATTTAACTCGAGGGCTTGTTCCCACATCAGGTGTTTATTTCTACTGCACACTTCTTTCCCTTTACATAATAATAAATGTGAGTTTGTTTTGTTATCAGATCAAATTGAGTTTTTTAAGATTTGGTCTACAATCGGCATATCCCTACTACTACATATTTAAGATTTGGTCTACAATCGGCATATCCCTACTACTACATATTTAAGATTTGGTCTACAATCGGCATATCCCTACTACTACATATTTAAGATTTGGTCTACAATCTGCATATCCCTACTACTACATATTTAAGATTTGGTCTACAATCGGCATATCCCTACTACTACATATTTAAGATTTGGTCTACAATCGGCATATCCCTACTACTACATATTTAAGATTTGGTCTACAATCGGCATATTCCTACTACTACATATTTAAGATTTGGTCTACAATCGGCATATCCCTACTACTACTTATTTAACTCGAGGGCTTGTTCCCACATCAGGTGTTTATTTCTACTGCACACTTCTTTCCCTTTACATATTTAACTCGAGGGCTTGTTCCCACATCAGGTGTTTATTTCTACTGCACACTTATTTCCCTTTACATAATAATAAATGTGAGTTTGTTTTGTTATCAGATCAAATTGAGTTTGTTAAGATTTGGTCTACAATCGGCATATCCCTACTACTACATATTTAAGATATGGTCTACAATCGGCATATCCCTACTACTACATATTTAAGATTTGGTCTACAATCGGCATATCCCTACTACTACATATTTAAGATTTGGTCTACAATCGGCATATCCCTACTACTACATATTTAAGATTTGGTCTACAATCGGCATATCCCTACTACTACATATTTAAGATTTGGTCTACAATCGGCATATCCCTACTACTACATATTTAAGATTTGGTCTACAATCGGCATATCCCTACTACTACTATATATTTAAGATTTGGTCTACAATCGGCATATCCCTACTACTACTATATATTTAAGATTTGGTCTACAATCGGCATATCCCTACTACTACATATTTAAGATTTGGTCTACAATCGGCATATCCCTACTACTACATATTTAAGATTTGGTCTACAATCGGCATATCCCTACTACTACATATTTAAGATTTGGTCTACAATCGGCATATCCCTACTACTACATATTTAAGATTTGGTCTACAATCGGCATATCCCTACTACTACATATTTAACTCGAGGGCTTGTTCCCACATAAGGTGTTTATTTCTACTGCACACTTCTTTCCCTTTACATAATAATAAATGTGAGTTTGTTTTGTTATCAGATCAAATTGAGTTTTTTAAGATTTGGTCTACAATCGGCATATCCCTACTACTACATATTTAAGATTTGGTCTACAATCGGCATATCCCTACTACTACATATTTAAGATTTGGTCTACAATCGGCATATCCCTACTACTACATATTTAAGATTTGGTCTACAATCGGCATATTCCTACTACTACATATTTAAGATTTGGTCTACAATCGGCATATCCCTACTACTACATATTTAACTCGAGGGCTTGTTCCCACATCAGGTGTTTATTTCTACTGCACACTTCTTTCCCTTTACATATTTAACTCGAGGGCTTGTTCCCACATCAGGTGTTTATTTCTACTGCACACTTCTTTCCCTTTACATAATAATAAATGTGAGTTTGTTTTGTTATCAGATCAAATTGAGTTTTTTAAGATTTGGTCTACAATCGGCATATCCCTACTACTACATATTTAAGATATGGTCTACAATCGGCATATCCCTACTACTACATATTTAAGATTTGGTCTACAATCGGCATATCCCTACTACTACATATTTAAGATTTGGTCTACAATCGGCATATCCCTACTACTACATATTTAAGATTTGGTCTACAATCGGCATATCCCTACTACTACATATTTAAGATTTGGTCTACAATCGGCATATCCCTACTACTACATATTTAAGATTTGGTCTACAATCGGCATATCCCTACTACTACATATTTAAGATTTGGTCTACAATCGGCATATCCCTACTACTACATATTTAAGATTTGGTCTACAATCTGCATATCCCTACTACTACATATTTAAGATTTGGTCTACAATCGGCATATCCCTACTACTACATATTTAAGATTTGGTCTACAATCGGCATATCCCTACTACTACATATTTAAGATTTGGTCTACAATCGGCATATCCCTACTACTACATATTTAAGATTTGGTCTACAATCGGCATATCCCTACTACTACACATTTAAGATTTGGTCTACAATCGGCATATCCCTACTACTACATATTTAAGATTTGGTCTACAATCGGCATATCCCTACTACTACATATTTAAGATTTGGTCTACAATCGGCATATCCCTACTACTACATATTTAAGATTTGGTCTACAATCGGCATATTCCTACTACTACATATTTAAGATTTGGTCTACAATCGGCATATCCTTACTACTACATATTTAACTCGAGGGCTTGTTCCCACATCAGGTGTTTATTTCTACTGCACACTTCTTTCCCTTTACATATTTAACTCGAGGGCTTGTTCCCACATCAGGTGTTTATTTCTACTGCACACTTCTTTCCCTTTACATATTTAACTCGAGGGCTTGTTCCCACATCAGGTGTTTATTTCTACTGCACACTTCTTTCCCTTTACATAATAATAAATGTGAGTTTGTTTTGTTATCAGATCAAATTGAGTTTTTTAAGATTTGGTCTACAATCGGTATATCCCTACTACTACATATTTAAGATATGGTCTACAATCGGCATATCCCTACTACTACATATTTAAGATTTGGTCTACAATCGGCATATCCCTACTACTACATATTTAAGATTTGGTCTACAATCGGCATATCCCTACTACTACATATTTAAGATTTGGTCTACAATCGGCATATCCCTACTACTACTATATATTTAAGATTTGGTCTACAATCGGCATATCCCTACTACTACATATTTAAGATTTGGTCTACAATCGGCATATCCCTACTACTACATATTTAAGATTTGGTCTACAATCGGCATATCCCTACTACTACATATTTAAGATTTGGTCTACAATCTGCATATCCCTACTACTACATATTTAAGATTTGGTCTACAATCGGCATATCCCTACTACTACATATTTAAGATTTGGTCTACAATCGGCATATCCCTACTACTACATATTTAAGATTTGGTCTACAATCGGCATATCCCTACTACTACATTTTTAAGATTTGGTCTACAATCGACATATCCCTACTACTACATATTTAAGATTTGGTCTACAATCGGCATATTCCTACTACTACATATTTAAGATTTGGTCTACAATCGGCATATCCCTACTACTACATATTTAACTCGAGGGCTTGTTCCCACATCAGGTGTTTATTTCTACTGCACACTTCTTTCCCTTTACATATTTAACTCGAGGGCTTGTTCCCACATCAGGTGTTTATTTCTACTGCACACTTCTTTCCCTTTACATAATAATAAATGTGAGTTTGTTTTGTTATCAGATCAAATTGAGTTTTTTAAGATTTGGTCTACAATCGGCATATCCCTACTACTACATATTTAAGATATGGTCTACAATCGGCATATCCCTACTACTACATATTTAAGATTTGGTCTACAATCGGCATATCCCTACTACTACATATTTAAGATTTGGTCTACAATCGGCATATCCCTACTACTACATATTTAAGATTTGGTCTACAATCGGCATATCCCTACTACTACATATTTAAGATTTGGTCTACAATCGGCATATCCCTACTACTACATATTTAAGATTTGGTCTACAATCGGCATATCCCTACTACTACATATTTAAGATTTGGTCTACAATCTGCATATCCCTACTACTACATATTTAAGATTTGGTCTACAATCGGCATATCCCTACTACTACATATTTAAGATTTGGTCTACAATCGGCATATCCCTACTACTACATATTTAAGATTTGGTCTACAATCGGCATATCCCTACTACTACATATTTAAGATTTGGTCTACAATCGGCATATTCCTACTACTACATATTTAAGATTTGGTCTACAATCGGCATATCCTTACTACTACATATTTAACTCGAGGGCTTGTTCCCACATCAGGTGTTTATTTCTACTGCACACTTCTTTCCCTTTACATATTTAACTCGAGGGCTTGTTCCCACATCAGGTGTTTATTTCTACTGCACACTTCTTTCCCTTTACATATTTAACTCGAGGGCTTGTTCCCACATCAGGTGTTTATTTCTACTGCACACTTCTTTCCCTTTACATAATAATAAATGTGAGTTTGTTTTGTTATCAGATCAAATTGAGTTTTTTAAGATTTGGTCTACAATCGGTATATCCCTACTACTACATATTTAAGATATGGTCTACAATCGGCATATCCCTACTACTACATATTTAAGATTTGGTCTACAATCGGCATATCCCTACTACTACATATTTAAGATTTG
Source organism: Crossaster papposus (assembly GCA_037893245.1). Lineage (NCBI taxonomy): Eukaryota > Metazoa > Echinodermata > Asteroidea > Velatida > Solasteridae > Crossaster > Crossaster papposus. Next base: position 6,779 of record JBAIAA010000421.1, read on the forward strand.
GTCTACAATCGGCATATCCCTACTACTACATATTTAAGATTTGGTCTACAATCGGCATATCCCTACTACTACTATATATTTAAGATTTGGTCTACAATCGGCATATCCCTACTACTACATATTTAAGATTTGGTCTACAATCGGCATATCCCTACTACTACATATTTAAGATTTGGTCTACAATCGGCATATCCCTACTACTACATATTTAAGATTTGGTCTACAATCTGCATATCCCTACTACTACATATTTAAGATTTGGTCTACAATCGGCATATCCCTACTACTACATATTTAAGATTTGGTCTACAATCGGCATATCCCTACTACTACATATTTAAGATTTGGTCTACAATCGGCATATCCCTACTACTACATTTTTAAGATTTGGTCTACAATCGACATATCCCTACTACTACATATTTAAGATTTGGTCTACAATCGGCATATTCCTACTACTACATATTTAAGATTTGGTCTACAATCGGCATATCCCTACTACTACATATTTAACTCGAGGGCTTGTTCCCACATCAGGTGTTTATTTCTACTGCACACTTCTTTCCCTTTACATATTTAACTCGAGGGCTTGTTCCCACATCAGGTGTTTATTTCTACTGCACACTTCTTTCCCTTTACATAATAATAAATGTGAGTTTGTTTTGTTATCAGATCAAATTGAGTTTTTTAAGATTTGGTCTACAATCGGCATATCCCTACTACTACATATTTAAGATATGGTCTACAATCGGCATATCCCTACTACTACATATTTAAGATTTGGTCTACAATCGGCATATCCCTACTACTACATATTTAAGATTTGGTCTACAATCGGCATATCCCTACTACTACATATTTAAGATTTGGTCTACAATCGGCATATCCCTACTACTACATATTTAAGATTTGGTCTACAATCGGCATATCCCTACTACTACATATTTAAGATTTGGTCTACAATCGGCATATCCCTACTACTACATATTTAAGATTTGGTCTACAATCTGCATATCCCTACTACTACATATTTAAGATTTGGTCTACAATCGGCATATCCCTACTACTACATATTTAAGATTTGGTCTACAATCGGCATATCCCTACTACTACATATTTAAGATTTGGTCTACAATCGGCATATCCCTACTACTACATATTTAAGATTTGGTCTACAATCGGCATATCCCTACTACTACATATTTAAGATTTGGTCTACAATCGGCATATTCCTACTACTACATATTTAAGATTTGGTCTACAATCGGCATATCCCTACTACTACATATTTAACTCGAGGGCTTGTTCCCACATCAGGTGTTTATTTCTACTGCACACTTCTTTCCCTTTACATATTTAACTCGAGGGCTTGTTCCCACATCAGGTGTTTATTTCTACTGCACACTTCTTTCCCTTTACATAATAATAAATGTGAGTTTGTTTTGTTATCAGATCAAATTGAGTTTTTTAAGATTTGGTCTACAATCGGCATATCCCTACTACTACATATTTAAGATATGGTCTACAATCGGCATATCCCTACTACTACATATTTAAGATTTGGTCTACAATCGGCATATCCCTACTACTACTATATATTTAAGATTTGGTCTACAATCGGCATATCCCTACTACTACATATTTAAGATTTGGTCTACAATCGGCATATCCCTACTACTACATATTTAAGATTTGGTCTACAATCGGCATATCCCTACTACTACATATTTAAGATTTGGTCTACAATCTGCATATCCCTACTACTACATATTTAAGATTTGGTCTACAATCGGCATATCCCTACTACTACATATTTAAGGTTTGGTCTACAATCGGCATATCCCTACTACTACATATTTAAGATTTGGTCTACAATCGGCATATCCCTACTACTACATTTTTAAGATTTGGTCTACAATCGACATATCCCTACTACTACATATTTAAGATTTGGTCTACAATCGGCATATTCCTACTACTACATATTTAAGATTTGGTCTACAATCGGCATATCCCTACTACTACATATTTAACTCGAGGGCTTGTTCCCACATCAGGTGTTTATTTCTACTGCACACTTCTTTCCCTTTACATATTTAACTCGAGGGCTTGTTCCCACATCAGGTGTTTATTTCTACTGCACACTTCTTTCCCTTTACATAATAATAAATGTGAGTTTGTTTTGTTATCAGATCAAATTGAGTTTTTTAAGATTTGGTCTACAATCGGCATATCCCTACTACTACATATTTAAGATATGGTCTACAATCGGCATATCCCTACTACTACATATTTAAGATTTGGTCTACAATCGGCATATCCCTACTACTACATATTTAAGATTTGGTCTACAATCGGCATATCCCTACTACTACATATTTAAGATTTGGTCTACAATCGGCATATCCCTACTACTACATATTTAAGATTTGGTCTACAATCGGCATATCCCTACTACTACATATTTAAGATTTGGTCTACAATCGGCATATCCCTACTACTACATATTTAAGATTTGGTCTACAATCGGCATATCCCTACTACTACATATTTAAGATTTGGTCTACAATCTGCATATCCCTACTACTACATATTTAAGATTTGGTCTACAATCGGCATATCCCTACTACTACATATTTAAGATTTGGTCTACAATCGGCATATCCCTACTACTACATATTTAAGATTTGGTCTACAATCGGCATATCCCTACTACTACATATTTAAGATTTGGTCTACAATCGGCATATCCCTACTACTACATATTTAAGATTTGGTCTACAATCGGCATATTCCTACTACTACATATTTAAGATTTGGTCTACAATCGGCATATCCCTACTACTACATATTTAACTCGAGGGCTTGTTCCCACATCAGGTGTTTATTTCTACTGCACACTTCTTTCCCTTTACATATTTAACTCGAGGGCTTGTTCCCACTAAGATTTGGTCTACAATCGGCATATCCATACTACTACATATTTGAGATTTGGTCTACAATCGGCATATCCCTACTACTACTACATATTTAAGATTTGGTCTACAATCGGCATATCCCTACTACTACATATTTAAGATTTGGTATACAATGGGCATATCCCTACTACTACATATTTAAGATTTGGTCTACAATCGGCATATCCCTACTACTACATATTTAAGATTTGGTCTACAATCGGCATATCCCTACTACTACATATTTAAGATTTGGTCTACAATCGGCATATCCCTACTACTACATATTTAACTCGAGGGCTTGTTCCCACATCAGGTGTTTATTTCTACCGCACACTTATTTCCCTTTACATATTTAACTCGAGGGCTTGTTCCCACATCAGGTGTTTATTTCTACTGCACACTTCTTTCCCTTTACATAATAATAAATGTGAGTTTGTTTTGTTATCAGATCAAATTGAGTTTGTTAAGATTTGGTCTACAATCGGCATATCCCTACTGCTACATATTTAAGATTTGGTCTACAATCGGCATATCCCTACTACTACATATTTAAGATTTGGTCTACAATCGGCATATTCCTACTACTACATATTTAAGATTTGGTCTACAATCGGCATATCCCTACTACTACATATTTAAGATTTGGTCTACAATCGGCATATCCCCACTACTACATATTTAAGAATTGGTCTACAATCGGCATATCCCTACTACTACATATTTAAGATTTGGTCTACAATCGGCATATCCCTACTACTACATATTTAAGATTTGGTCTACAATCGGCATATCCCTACTACTACATATTTAAGATTTGGTCTACAATCGGCCTATCCCTACTACTACATATTTAAGATTTGGTCTACAATCGGCATATCCCTACTACAACATATTTAAGATTTGGTCTACAATCGGCATATCCCTACTACTACATATTTAAGATTTGGTCTACAATCGGAATATCCCTACTACTACATATTTAAGATTTGGTCTACAATCGGCATATCCCTACTACTACATATTTAAGATTTGGTCTACAATCGGCATATCCCTACTACTACATATTTAAGATTTGGTCTACAATCGGCATATCCCTACTACTACATATTTAAGATTTGGTCTACAATCAGCATATCCCTACTACTACATATTTAAGATTTGGTATACAATCGGCATATCCCTACTACTACATATTTAAGATTTGGTCTACAATCGGCATATCCCTACTACTACATATTTAAGATTTGGTATACAATGGGCATATCCCTACTACTACATATTTAAGATTTGGTCTACAATCGGCATATCCCTACTACTACATATTTAAGATTTGGTCTACAATCGGCATATCCCTACTACTACATATTTAAGATTTGGTCTACAATCGGCATATCCCTACTACTACATATTTAACTCGAGGGCTTGTTCCCACATCAGGTGTTTATTTCTACCGCACACTTATTTCCCTTTACATATTTAACTCGAGGGCTTGTTCCCACATCAGGTGTTTATTTCTACTGCACACTTCTTTCCCTTTACATAATAATAAATGTGAGTTTGTTTTGTTATCAGATCAAATTGAGTTTGTTAAGATTTGGTCTACAATCGGCATATCCCTACTGCTACATATTTAAGATTTGGTCTACAATCGGCATATCCCTACTACTACATATTTAAGATTTGGTCTACAATCGGCATATTCCTACTACTACATATTTAAGATTTGGTCTACAATCGGCATATCCCTACTACTACATTTTTAAGATTTGGTATACAATCGGCATATCCCTACTACTACATATTTAATATTTGGTCTACAATCGGCATATCCCTACTACTACATATTTAAGATTTGGTCTACAATCGGCATATCCCTACTACTACATATTTAAGATTTGGTCTACAATCGGCATATCCCTACTACTACATATTTAAGATTTGGTCTACAATCGGCATATCCCTACTACTACATATTTAAGATTTGGTCTACAATCGGCATATCCCTACTACTTCATATTTAAGATTGGGTCTACAATCGGCATATCCCTACTGCTTCATATTTAAGATTTTGTCTACAATCGGCATATCCCTACTACTACATATTTAACTCGAGGGCTTGATCCCACATCAGGTGTTTATTTCTACTGCACACTTCTTTCCCTTTACATAATAATAAATGTGAGTTTGTTTTGTTATCAGATCAAATTGTTTTTTTTAAGATTTGGTCTACAATCGGCATATCCCTACTACTACATATTTAAGATTTGGTCTACAATCGGCATATCCCTACTACTACATATTTAAGATTTGGTCTACAATCGGCATATCCATACTACTACATATTTAAGATTTGGTCTACAATCGGCATATCCCTACTACTACTACATATTTAAGATTTGGTCTACAATTGGCATATCCCTACTACTACATATTTAAGATTTGGTATACAATGGGCATATCCCTACTACTACATATTTAAGATTTGGTCTACAATCGGCATATCCCTACTACTACATATTTAAGATTTGGTCTACAATCGGCATATCCCTACTACTACTAAATATTTAAGATTTGGTCTACAATCAGCATATCCCTACTACTACATATTTAACTCGAGGGCTTGTTCCCACATCAGGTGTTTATTTCTACCGCACACTTATTTCCCTTTACATATTTAACTCGAGGGCTTGTTCCCACATCAGGTGTTTATTTCTACTGCACACTTCTTTCCCTTTACATAATAATAAATGTGAGTTTGTTTTGTTATCAGATCAAATGGAGTTTGTTAAGATTTGGTCTACAATCGGCATATCCCTACTGCTACATATTTAAGATTTGGTCTACAATCGGCATATCCCTACTACTACATATTTAAGATTTGGTCTACAATCGGCATATCCCTACTACTACATATTTAAGATTTGGTCTACAATCGGCATATCCCTACTACTACATATTTAAGATTTGGTCTACAATCGGCATATCCCCACTACTACATATTTAAGATTTGGTCTACAATCGGAATATCCCTACTACTACATATTTAAGATTTGGTCTACAATCGGCATATCCCTACTACTACATATTTAAGATTTGGTCTACAATCGGCATATCCCTACTACTACATATTTAAGATTTGGTCTACAATCGGCATATCCCTACTACTACATATTTAAGATTTGGTCTACAATCGGAATATCCCTACTACTACATATGTAAGATTTGGTCTACAATCGGCATATCCCTACTACTACATATTTAAGATTTGGTCTACAATCGGCATATCCCTACTACTACATATTTAAGATTTGGTCTACAATCGGCATATCCCTACTACTACATATTTAAGATTTGGTCTACAATCGGCATATCCCTACTACTACATATTTAAGATTTGGTCTACAATCGGCATATCCCTACTACTACATATTTAACTCGAGGGCTTGTTCCCACATCAGGTGTTTATTTCTACTGCACACTTATTTCCCTTTACATATTTAACTCGAGGGCTTGTTCCCACACAGGTGTTTATTTCTACTGCACACTTATTTCCCTTTACATAATAATAAATGTGAGTTTGTTTTGTAATCAGATCAAACTGAGTTTTTTAAGATTTGGTCTACAATCGGCATATCCCTACTACTACATATTTAAGATTTGGTCTACAATCGGCATATCCCTACTACTACATATTTAAGATTTGGTCTACAATCGGCATATCCCTACTACTACATATTTAAGATTTGGTCTACAATCGGCATATCCCTACTACTACATATTTAAGATTTGGTCTACAATCGGCATATCCCTACTACTACTACATATTTAAGATTTGGTCTACAATCGGCATATCCCTACTACTACATATTTAAGATTTGGTCTACAATCGGCATATCCCTACTACTACATATTTAAGATTTGGTCTACAATTGGCATATCCCTACTACTTCATATTTAAGATTGGGTCTACAATCGGCATATCCCTACTGCTTCATATTTAAGATTTGGTCTACAATCGGCATATCCCTACTACTACATATTTAACTCGAGGGCTTGTTCCCACATCAGGTGTTTATTTCTACTGCACACTTCTTTCCCTTTACATAATAATAAATGTGAGTTTGTTTTGTTATCAGATCAAATTGGGTTTTTTAAGATTTGGTCTACAATCGGCATATCCCTACTACTACATATTTAAGATTTGGTCTACAATCGGCATATCCCTACTACTACATATTTAAGATTTGGTCTACCATCGGCATATCCATACTACTACATATTTAAGATTTGGTCTACAATCGGCATATCCCTACTACTACTACATATTTAAGATTTGGTCTACAATCGGCATATCCCTACTACTACATATTTAAGATTTGGTATACAATGGGCATTTCCCTAATACTACATATTTCAGATGTGGTCTACAATCGGCATATCCCTACTACTACATATTTAAGATTTGGTCTACAATCGGCATATCCCTACTACTACATATTTAAGATTTGGTCTACAATCGGCATATCCCTACTACTACATATTTAAGATTTGGTCTACAATCGGCATATCCATACTACTACATATTTAAGATTTGGTCTACAATCGGCATATCCCTACTACTACTACATATTTAAGATTTGGTCTACAATCGGCATATCCCTACTACTACATATTTAAGATTTGGTATACAATGGGCATATCCCTACTACTACATATTTAAGATGTGGTCTACAATCGGCATATCCCTACTACTACATATTTAAGATTTTGTCTACAATCGGCATATCCCTACTACTACATATTTAAGATTTGGTCTACAATCAGCATATCCCTACTACTACATATTTAAGATTTGGTCTACAATCGGCATATCCCTACTACTACATATTTAAGATTTGGTCTACAATCGGCATATCCCTACTACTACATATTTAACTCGAGGGCTTGATCCCACATCAGGTGTTTATTTCTACTGCACAATTCTTTCCCTTTACATAATAATAAATGTGAGTTTGTTTTGTTATCAGATCAAATTGGTTTTTTTAAGATTTGGTCTACAATCGGCATATCCCTACTACTACATATTTAAGATTTGGTCTACAATCGGCATATCCCTACTACTACATATTTAAGATTTGGTCTACAATCGGCATATCCATACTATTACATATTTAAAATTTGGTCTACAATCGGCATATCCCTACTACTACTACATATTTAAGATTTGGTCTACAATTGGCATATCCCTACTACTACATATTTAAGATTTGGTATACAATGGGCATATCCCTACTACTACATATTTAAGATTTGGTCTACAATCGGCATATCCCTACTACTACATATTTAAGATTTGGTCTACAATCGGCATATCCCTACTACTACATATTTAAGATTTGGTCTACAATCAGCATATCCCTACTACTACATATTTAACTCGAGGGCTTGTTCCCACATCAGGTGTTTATTTCTACCGCACACTTATTTCCCTTTACATATTTAACTCGAGGGCTTGTTCCCACATCAGGTGTTTATTTCTACTGCACACTTCTTTCCCTTTACATAATAATAAATGTGAGTTTGTTTTGTTATCAGATCAAATTGAGTTTGTTAAGATTTGGTCTACAATCGGCATATCCCTACTGCTACATATTTAAGATTTGGTCTACAATCGGCATATCCCTACTACTACATATTTAAGATTTGGTCTACAATCGGCATATTCCTACTACTACATATTTAAGATTTGGTCTACAATCGGCATATCCCTACTACTACATATTTAAGATTTGGTCTACAATCGGCATATCCCCACTACTACATATTTAAGATTTGGTCTACAATCGGCATATCCCTACTACTACATATTTAAGATTTGGTCTACAATCGGCATATCCCTACTACTACATATTTAAGATTTGGTCTACAATCGGCATATCCCTACTACTACATATTTAAGATTTGGTCTACAATCGGCCTATCCCTACTACTACATATTTAAGATTTGGTCTACAATCGGCATATCCCTACTACTACATATTTAAGATTTGGTCTACAATCGGCATATCCCTACTACTACATATTTAAGATTTGGTCTACAATCGGCATATCCCTACTACTACATATTTAAGATTTGGTCTACAATCGGCATATCCCTACTACTACATATTTAAGATTTCGTCTACAATCGGCATATCCCTACTACTACATATTTAAGATTTGGTCTACAATCGGCATATCCCTACTACTACATATTTAAGATTTCGTCTACAATCGGCATATCCCTACTACTACATATTTAAGATTTGGTCTACAATCGGCATATCCCTACTACTACATATTTAAGATTTGGTCTACAATCGGCATATCCCTACTACTACATATTTAAGATTTGGTCTACAATCGGCATATCCCTACTACTACATATTTAAGATTTGGTCTACAATCGGCATATCCCTACTACTACATATTTAAGATTTGGTCTACAATCGGCATATCCCTACTACTACATATTTAAGATTTGGTTTACAATCGTCATATCCCTACTACTACATATTTAAGATTTGGTCTACAATCGGCATATCCCTACTACTACATAATTAAGATTTGGTCTACAATCGGCATATCCCTACTACTACATATTTAACTCGAGGGCTTGTTCCCACATCAGGTGTTTATTTCTACTGCACACTTATTTCCCTTTGCAAATTTAACTCGAGGGCTTGTTCCCACATCAGGTGTTTATTTCTACTGCACACTTCTTTCCCTTTACATAATAATAAATGTGAGTTTGTTTTGTTATCAGATCAAATTGAGTTTTTTAAGATTTGGTCTACAATCGGCATATCCCTACTACTACATATTTAAAATTTGGTCTACAATCGGCATATCCCTACTACTACATATTTAAGATTTGGTCTACAATCGGCATATCCCTACTACTACATATTTAAGATTTGGTCTACAATCGGCATATCCCTACTACTACATATTTAAGATTTGGTCTACAATCGGCATATCCCTACTACTACATATTTAAGATTTCGTCTACAATCGGCATATCCCTACTACTACATATTTAAGATTTGGTCTACAATCGGCATATCCCTACTACTACATATTTAAGATTTCGTCTACAATCGGCATATCCCTACTACTACATATTTAAGATTTGGTCTACAATCGGCATATCCCTACTACTACATGTTTAAGATTTGGTCTACAATCGGCATATCCCTACTACTACATATTTAAGATTTGGTCTACAATCGGCATATCCCTACTACTACATATTTAAGATTTGGTCTACAATCGGCATATCCCTACTACTACATATTTAAGATTTGGTCTACAATCGGCATATCCCTACTACTACATATTTAAGATTTGGTCTACAATCGGCATATCCCTACTACTACATATTTAAGATTTGGTCTACAATCGGCATATCCCTACTACTACATATTTAAGATTTGGTCTACAATCGGCATATCCCTACTACTACATATTTAAGATTTGGTCTACAATCGGCATATCCCTACTACTACATATTTAAGATTTGGTCTACAATCGGCATATCCCTACTACTACATATTTAAGATTTGGTCTACAATCGGCATATCCCTACTACTACATATTTAAGATTTGGTCTACAATCGGCATATCCCTACTACTACATATTTAAGATTTGGTCTACAATCGGCATATCCCTACTACTACATATTTAAGATTTGGTCTACAATCGGCATATCCCTACTACTACATATTTAAGATTTGGTCTACAATCGGCATATCCCTACTACTACATATTTAAGATTTGGTCTACAATCGGCATATCCCTACTACTACATATTTAAGATTTGGTCTACAATCGGCATATCCCTACTACTACATATTTAAGATTTTGTCTACAATCGGCATATCCCTACTACTACATATTTAAGATTTGGTCTACAATCGGCATATCCCTACTACTACATATTTAAGATTTGGTCTACAATCGGCATATCCCTTCTACTACATATTTAAGATTTGGTCTAGAATCGGCATATCCCTACTACTACATATTTAAGATTTGGTCTACAATCGGCATATCCCTACTACTACATATTTAAGATTTGGTCTACAATCGGCATATCCCTACTACTACATATTTAAGATTTGGTCTACAATCGGCATATCCCTACTACTACATATTTAAGAATTGGTCTACAATCGGCATATCCCTACTACTACATATTTAAGATTTGGTCTACAATCGGCATATCCCTACTACTACATATTTAAGATTTGGTCTACAATCGGCATATCCCTACTACTACATATTTAAGATTTGGTCTACAATCGGCATATCCCTACTACTACATATTTAAGATTTGGTCTACAATCGTCATATCCCTACTACTACATATTTAAGATTTGGTCTACAATCGGCATATCCCTACTACTACATATTTAAGATTTGGTCTACAATCGGCATATCCCTACTACTACATATTTAACTCTAGGGCTTGTTCCCACATCAGGTGTTTATTTCTACTGCACACTTCTTTCCCTTTACATAATAATACATGTGAGTTTGTTTTGTTATCAGATCAAATTGAGTTTTTTTAAGATTTGGTCTACAATCGGCATATCCCTACTACTACATATTTAAGATTTGGTCTACAATCGGCATATCCCTACTACTACATATTTAAGATTTGGTCTACAATCGGCATATCCCTACTACTACATATTTAAGATTTGGTCTACAATCGGCATATCACTACTACTACATATTTAAGATTTGGTCTACAATCGGCATATCCCTACTACTACATATTTAAGATTTGGTCTACAATCGGCATATCCCTACTACTACATATTTAAGATTTCGTCTACAATCGGCATATCCCTACTACTACATATTTAAGATTTGGTCTACAATCGGCATATCCCTACTACTACATATTTAAGATTTCGTCTACAATCGGCATATCCCTACTACTACATATTTAAGATTTGGTCTACAATCGGCATATCCCTACTACTACATATTTAAGATTTGGTCTACAATCGGCATATCCCTACTACTACATATTTAAGATTTGGTCTACAATCGGCATATCCCTACTACTACATAATTAAGATTTGGTCTACAATCGGCATATCCCTACTACTACATATTTAACTCGAGGGCTTGTTCCCACATCAGGTGTTTATTTCTACTGCACACTTATTTCCCTTTGCATATTTAACTCGAGGGCTTGTTCCCACATCAGGTGTTTATTTCTACTGCACACTTCTTTCCCTTTACATAATAATAAATGTGAGTTTGTTTTGTTATCAGATCAAATTGAGTTTTTTAAGATTTGGTCTACAATCGGCATATCCCTACTACTACATATTTAAAATTTGGTCTACAATCGGCATATCCCTACTACTACATATTTAAGATTTGGTCTACAATCGGCATATCCCTACTACTACATATTTAAGATTTGGTCTACAATCGGCATATCCCTACTACTACATATTTAAGATTTGGTCTACAATCGGCATATCCCTACTACTACATATTTAAGATTTCGTCTACAATCGGCATATCCCTACTACTACATATTTAAGATTTGGTCTACAATCGGCATATCCCTACTACTACATATTTAAGATTTCGTCTACAATCGGCATATCCCTACTACTACATATTTAAGATTTGGTCTACAATCGGCATATCCCTACTACTACATGTTTAAGATTTGGTCTACAATCGGCATATCCCTACTACTACATATTTAAGATTTGGTCTACAATCGGCATATCCCTACTACTACATATTTAAGATTTGGTCTACAATCGGCATATCCCTACTACTACATATTTAAGATTTGGTCTACAATCGGCATATCCCTACTACTACATATTTAAGATTTGGTCTACAATCGGCATATCCCTACTACTACATATTTAAGATTTGGTCTACAATCGGCATATCCCTACTACTACATATTTAAGATTTGGTCTACAATCGGCATATCCCTACTACTACATATTTAAGATTTGGTCTACAATCGGCATATCCCTACTACTACATATTTAAGATTTGGTCTACAATCGGCATATCCCTACTACTACATATTTAAGATTTGGTCTACAATCGGCATATCCCTACTACTACATATTTAAGATTTGGTCTACAATCGGCATATCCCTACTACTACATATTTAAGATTTGGTCTACAATCGGCATATCCCTACTACTACATATTTAAGATTTGGTCTACAATCGGCATATCCCTACTACTACATATTTAAGATTTGGTCTACAATCGGCATATCCCTACTACTACATATTTAAGATTTGGTCTACAATCGGCATATCCCTACTACTACATATTTAAGATTTGGTCTACAATCGGCATATCCCTACTACTACATATTTAAGATTTTGTCTACAATCGGCATATCCCTACTACTACATATTTAAGATTTGGTCTACAATCGGCATATCCCTACTACTACATATTTAAGATTTGGTCTACAATCGGCATATCCCTTCTACTACATATTTAAGATTTGGTCTAGAATCGGCATATCCCTACTACTACATATTTAAGATTTGGTCTACAATCGGCATATCCCTACTACTACATATTTAAGATTTGGTCTACAATCGGCATATCCCTACTACTACATATTTAAGATTTGGTCTACAATCGGCATATCCCTACTACTACATATTTAAGAATTGGTCTACAATCGGCATATCCCTACTACTACATATTTAAGATTTGGTCTACAATCGGCATATCCCTACTACTACATATTTAAGATTTGGTCTACAATCGGCATATCCCTACTACTACATATTTAAGATTTGGTCTACAATCGGCATATCCCTACTACTACATATTTAAGATTTGGTCTACAATCGTCATATCCCTACTACTACATATTTAAGATTTGGTCTACAATCGGCATATCCCTACTACTACATATTTAAGATTTGGTCTACAATCGGCATATCCCTACTACTACATATTTAACTCGAGGGCTTGTTCCCACATCAGGTGTTTATTTCTACTGCACACTTCTTTCCCTTTACATAATAATACATTTAAGATTTGGTCTACAATCGGCATATCCCTACTACTACATATTTAAGATTTGGTCTACACTCGGCATATCCCTACTACTACATATTTAAGATTTGGTCTACAATCGGCATATCCCTACTACTACATATTTAAGATTTGGTCTACAATCGGCATATCCCTACTACTACATATTTAAGATTTGGTCTACAATCGGTATATCCCTACTACTACATATTTAAGATTTGGTCTACAATCGGCATATCCCTACTACTACATATTTAAGATTTGGTCTACAATCGGCATATCCCTACTACTACATATTTAAGATTTGGTCTACAATCGGCATATCCCTACTACTACATATTTAAGATTTGGTCTACAATCGGCATATCCCTACTACTACATATTTAAGATTTGGTCTACAATCGGCATATCCCTACTACTACATATTTAAGATTTGGTCTACAATCGGCATATCCCTACTACTACATATTTAACTCGAGGGCTTGTTCCCACACCAGGTGTTTATTTATACTGCACACTTATTTCCCTTTACATATTTAACTCGAGGGCTTGTTCCCACATCAGGTGTTTATTTCTACTGCACACTTCTTTCCCTTTACATAATAATAAATGTGAGTTTGTTTTGTTATCAGATCAAATTGAGTTTTTTAAGATTTGGTCTACAATCGGCATATCCCTACTACTACATATTTAAGATTTGGTCTACAATCGGCATATCCCTACTACTACATATTTAAGATTTGGTCTACAATCGGCATATCCCTACTACTACATATTTAAGATTTGGTCTACAATCGGCATATCCCTACTACTACATATTTAAGATTTGGTCTACAATCGGCATATCCCTACTACTACATATTTAAGATTTGGTCTACAATCGGCATATCCCTACTACTACATATTTAAGATTTGGTCTACAATCGGCATATCCCTACTACTACATATTTAAGATTTGGTCTACAATCGGCATATCCCTACTACTACATATTTAAGATTTGGTCTACAATCGGCATATCCCTACTACTACATATTTAAGATTTGGTCTACAATCGGCATATCCCTACTACTACATATTTAAGATTTGGTCTACAATCGGCATATCCCTACTACTACATATTTAAGATTTGGTCTACAATCGGCATATCCCTACTACTACATATTTAAGATTTGGTCTACAATCGGCATATCCCTACTACTACATATTTAAGATTTGGTCTACAATCGGCATATCCCTACTACTACATATTTAAGATTTGGTCTACAATCGGCATATCCCTACTACTACATATTTAAGATTTGGTCTACAATCGGCATATCCCTACTACTACATATTTAAGATTTGGTCTACAATCGGCATATCCCTACTACTACATATTTAAGATTTGGTCTACAATCGGCATATCCCTACTACTACATATTTAAGATTTGGTCTACAATCGGCATATCCCTACTACTACATATTTAACTCGAGGGCTTGTTCCCACATCAGGTGTTTATTTATACTGCACACTTATTTCCCTTTACATATTTAACTCGAGGGCTTGTTCCCACATCAGGTGTTTATTTCTACTGCACACTTCTTTCCCTTTACATAATAATAAATGTGAGTTTGTTTTGTTATCAGATCAAATTGAGTTTTTTAAGATTTGGTCTACAATCGGCATATCCCTACTACTACATATTTAAGATTTGGTCTACAATCGGCATATCCCTACTACAACATATTTAAGATTTGGTCTACAATCGGCATATCCCTACTACTACATATTTAAGATTTGGTCTACAATCGGCATATCCCTACTACTACATATTTAAGATTTGGTCTACAATCGGCATATCCCTACTACTACATATTTAAGATTTGGTCTACAATCGGCATATCCCTACTACTACATATTTAAGATTTGGTCTACAATCGGCATATCCCTACTACTACATATTTAAGATTTGGTCTACAATCGGCATATCCCTACTACTACATATTTGAGATTTGGTCTACAATCGGCATATCCCTACTACTACATATTTAAGATTTGGTCTACAATCGGCATATCCCTACTACTACATATTTAAGATTTGGTCTACAATCGGCATATACCTACTACTACATATTTAAGATTTGGTCTACAATCGGCATATCCCTACTACTACATATTTAAGATTTGGTCTACAATCGGCATATCCCTACTACTACATATTTAAGATTTGGTCTACAATCGGCATATCCCTACTACTACATATTTAAGATTTGGTCTACAATCGGCATATCCCTACTACTACATATTTAAGATTTGGTCTACAATCGGCATATCCCTACTACTACATATTTAAGATTTGGTCTACAATCGGCATATCCCTACTACTACATATTTAAGATTTGGTCTACAATCGGCATATCCCTACTACTACATATTTAAGATTTGGTCTACAATCGGCATATCCCTACTACTACATATTTAAGATTTGGTCTACAATCGGCATATCCCTACTACTACATATTTAAGATTTGGTCTACAATCGGCATATCCCTACTACTACATATTTAAGATTTGGTCTACAATCGGCATATCCCTACTACTACATATTTAAGATTTGGTCTACAATCGGCATATCCCTACTACTACATATTTAAGATTTGGTCTACAATCGGCATATCCCTACTACTACATATTTAAGATTTGGTCTACAATCGGCATATCCCTACTACTACATATTTAAGATTTGGTCTACAATCGGCATATCCCTACTACTACATATTTAAGATTTGGTCTACAATCGGCATATCCCTACTACTACATATTTAAGATTTGGTCTACAATCGGCATATCCCTACTACTACATATTTAAGATTTGGTCTACAATCGGCATATCCCTACTACTACATATTTAAGATTTGGTCTACAATCGGCATATCCCTACTACTACATATTTAAGATTTGGTCTACAATCGGCATATCCCTACTACTACATATTTAAGATTTGGTCTACAATCGGCATATCCCTGCTACTACATATTTAAGATTTGGTCTACAATCGGCATATCCCTACTACTACATATTTAAGATTTGGTCTACAATGGGCATATCCCTACTACTACATATTTAAGATTTGGTCTACAATCGGCATATCCCTACTACTACATATTTAAGATTTGGTCTACAATCGGCATATCCCTACTACTACTATATATTTAAGATTTGGTCTACAATCGGCATATCCCTACTACTACTACATATTTAAGATTTGGTCTACAATCGGCATATCCCTACTACTACATATTTAACTCGAGGGCTTGTTCCCACATCAGGTGTTTATTTCTACTGCACACTTCTTTCCCTTTACATAATAATAAATGTGAGTTTGTTTTGTTATCAGATCAAATTGAGTTTTTTAAGATTTGGTCTACAATCGGCATATCCCTACTACTACATATTTAAGATTTGGTCTACAATCGGCATATCCCTACTACTACATATTTAAGATTTGGTCTACAATCGGCATATCCCTACTACTACATATTTAAGATTTGGTCTACAATCGGCATATCCCTACTACTACATATTTAAGATTTGGTCTACAATCGGCATATCCCTGCTACTACATATTTAAGATTTGGTCTACAATCGGCATATCCCTACTACTACATATTTAAGATTTGGTCTACAATGGGCATATCCCTACTACTACATATTTAAGATTTGGTCTACAATCGGCATATCCCTACTACTACATATTTAAGATTTGGTCTACAATCGGCATATCCCTACTACTACATATTTAAGATTTGGTCTACAATCGGCATATCCCTACTACTACATATTTAAGATTTGGTCTACAATCGGCATATCCCTGCTACTACATATTTAAGATTTGGTCTACAATCGGCATATCCCTACTACTACATATTTAAGATTTGGTCTACAATGGGCATATCCCTACTACTACATATTTAAGATTTGGTCTACAATCGGCATATCCCTACTACTACATATTTAAGATTTGGTCTACAATCGGCATATCCCTACTACTACTATATATTTAAGATTTGGTCTACAATCGGCATATCCCTACTACTACTACATATTTAAGATTTGGTCTACAATCGGCATATCCCTACTACTACATATTTAAGATTTGGTCTACAATGGGCATATCCCTACTACTACATATTTAAGATTTGGTCTACAATCGGCATATCCCTACTACTACATATTTAAGATTTGGTCTACAATCGGCATATCCCTACTACTACTATATATTTAAGATTTGGTCTACAATCGGCATATCCCTACTACTACTACATATTTAAGATTTGGTCTACAATCGGCATATCCCTACTACTACATATTTAACTCGAGGGCTTGTTCCCACATCAGGTGTTTATTTCTACTGCACACTTCTTTCCCTTTACATAATAATAAATGTGAGTTTGTTTTGTTATCAGATCAAATTGAGTTTTTTAAGATTTGGTCTACAATCGGCATATCCCTACTACTACATATTTAAGATTTGGTCTACAATCGGCATATCCCTACTACTACATATTTAAGATTTGGTCTACAATCGGCATATCCCTACTACTACATATTTAAGATTTGGTCTACAATCGGCATATCCCTACTACTACATATTTAAGATTTGGTCTACAATCGGCATATCCCTGCTACTACATATTTAAGATTTGGTCTACAATCGGCATATCCCTACTACTACATATTTAAGATTTGGTCTACAATGGGCATATCCCTACTACTACATATTTAAGATTTGGTCTACAATCGGCATATCCCTACTACTACATATTTAAGATTTGGTCTACAATCGGCATATCCCTACTACTACATATTTAAGATTTGGTCTACAATCGGCATATCCCTACTACTACATATTTAAGATTTGGTCTACAATCGGCATATCCCTGCTACTACATATTTAAGATTTGGTCTACAATCGGCATATCCCTACTACTACATATTTAAGATTTGGTCTACAATGGGCATATCCCTACTACTACATATTTAAGATTTGGTCTACAATCGGCATATCCCTACTACTACATATTTAAGATTTGGTCTACAATCGGCATATCCCTACTACTACTATATATTTAAGATTTGGTCTACAATCGGCATATCCCTACTACTACTACATATTTAAGATTTGGTCTACAATCGGCATATCCCTACTACTACATATTTAACTCGAGGGCTTGTTCCCACATCAGGTGTTTATTTCTACTGCACACTTCTTTCCCTTTACATAATAATAAATGTGAGTTTGTTTTGTTATCAGATCAAATTGAGTTTTTTAAGATTTGGTCTACAATCGGCATATCCCTACTACTACATATTTAAGATTTGGTCTACAATCGGCATATCCCTACTACTACATATTTAACTCGAGGGCTTGTTCCCACATCAGGTGTTTATTTCTACTGCACACTTCTTTCCCTTTACATAATAATAAATGTGAGTTTGTTTTGTTATCAGATCAAATTGAGTTTTTTAAGATTTGGTCTACAATCGGCATATCCCTACTACTACATATTTAAGATTTGGTCTACAATCGGCATATCCCTACTACTACATATTTAAGATTTGGTCTACAATCGGCATATCCCTACTACTACATATTTAAGATTTGGTCTACAATCGGCATATCCCTACTACTACATATTTAAGATTTGGTCTACAATCGGCATATCCCTGCTACTACATATTTAAGATTTGGTCTACAATCGGCATATCCCTACTACTACATATTTAAGATTTGGTCTACAATGGGCATATCCCTACTACTACATATTTAAGATTTGGTCTACAATCGGCATATCCCTACTACTACATATTTAAGATTTGGTCTACAATCGGCATATCCCTACTACTACATATTTAAGATTTGGTCTACAATCGGCATATCCCTACTACTACATATTTAAGATTTGGTCTACAATCGGCATATCCCTGCTACTACATATTTAAGATTTGGTCTACAATCGGCATATCCCTACTACTACATATTTAAGATTTGGTCTACAATGGGCATATCCCTACTACTACATATTTAAGATTTGGTCTACAATCGGCATATCCCTACTACTACATATTTAAGATTTGGTCTACAATCGGCATATCCCTACTACTACTATATATTTAAGATTTGGTCTACAATCGGCATATCCCTACTACTACTACATATTTAAGATTTGGTCTACAATCGGCATATCCCTACTACTACATATTTAACTCGAGGGCTTGTTCCCACATCAGGTGTTTATTTCTACTGCACACTTCTTTCCCTTTACATAATAATAAATGTGAGTTTGTTTTGTTATCAGATCAAATTGAGTTTTTTAAGATTTGGTCTACAATCGGCATATCCCTACTACTACATATTTAAGATTTGGTCTACAATCGGCATATCCCTACTACTACATATTTAAGATTTGGTCTACAATCGGCATATCCCTACTACTACATATTTAAGATTTGGTCTACAATCGGCATATCCCTACTACTACATATTTAAGATTTGGTCTACAATCGGCATATCCCTGCTACTACATATTTAAGAGTTGGTCTACAATCGGCATATCCCTACTACTACATATTTAAGATTTGGTCTACAATCGGCATATCCCTACTACTACATATTTAAGATTTTGTCTACAATCGGCATATCCCTACTACTACATATTTAAGATTTGGTCTACAATCGGCATATCCCTACTACTACATATTTAAGATTTGGTCTACAATCGGCATATCCCTACTACTACATATTTAAGATTTGGTCTACAATCGGCATATCCCTACTACTACATATTTAAGATTTGGTCTACAATCGGCATATCCCTACTACTACATATTTAAGATTTGGTCTACAATCGGCATATCCCTACTACTACATATTTAAGATTTGGTCTACAATCGGCATATCCCTACTACTACATATTTAAGATTTGGTCTACAATCGGCATATCCCTACTACTACATATTTAACTCGAGGGCTTGTTCCCACACCAGGTGTTTATTTATACTGCACACTTATTTCCCTTTACATATTTAACTCGAGGGCTTGTTCCCACATCAGGTGTTTATTTCTACTGCACACTTCTTTCCCTTTACATAATAATAAATGTGAGTTTGTTTTGTTATCAGATCAAATTGAGTTTTTTAAGATTTGGTCTACAATCGGCATATCCCTACTACTACATATTTAAGATTTGGTCTACAATCGGCATATCCCTACTACTACATATTTAAGATTTGGTCTACAATCGGCATATCCCTACTACTACATATTTAAGATTTGGTCTACAATCGGCATATCCCTACTACTACATATTTAAGATTTGGTCTACAATCGGCATATCCCTACTACTACATATTTAAGATTTGGTCTACAATCGGCATATCCCTACTACTACATATTTAAGATTTGGTCTACAATCGGCATATCCCTACTACTACATATTTAAGATTTGGTCTACAATCGGCATATCCCTACTACTACATATTTAAGATTTGGTCTACAATCGGCATATCCCTACTACTACATATTTAAGATTTGGTCTACAATCGGCATATCCCTACTACTACATATTTAAGATTTGGTCTACAATCGGCATATCCCTACTACTACATATTTAAGATTTGGTCTACAATCGGCATATCCCTACTACTACATATTTAAGATTTGGTCTACAATCGGCATATCCCTACTACTACATATTTAAGATTTGGTCTACAATCGGCATATCCCTACTACTACATATTTAAGATTTGGTCTACAATCGGCATATCCCTACTACTACATATTTAAGATTTGGTCTACAATCGGCATATCCCTACTACTACATATTTAAGATTTGGTCTACAATCGGCATATCCCTACTACTACATATTTAAGATTTGGTCTACAATCGGCATATCCCTACTACTACATATTTAAGATTTGGTCTACAATCGGCATATCCCTACTACTACATATTTAACTCGAGGGCTTGTTCCCACATCAGGTGTTTATTTATACTGCACACTTATTTCCCTTTACATATTTAACTCGAGGGCTTGTTCCCACATCAGGTGTTTATTTCTACTGCACACTTCTTTCCCTTTACATAATAATAAATGTGAGTTTGTTTTGTTATCAGATCAAATTGAGTTTTTTAAGATTTGGTCTACAATCGGCATATCCCTACTACTACATATTTAAGATTTGGTCTACAATCGGCATATCCCTACTACAACATATTTAAGATTTGGTCTACAATCGGCATATCCCTACTACTACATATTTAAGATTTGGTCTACAATCGGCATATCCCAACTACTACATATTTAAGATTTGGTCTACAATCGGCATATCCCTACTACTACATATTTAAGATTTGGTCTACAATCGGCATATCCCTACTACTACATATTTAAGATTTGGTCTACAATCGGCATATCCCTACTACTACATATTTAAGATTTGGTCTACAATCGGCATATCCCTACTACTACATATTTAAGATTTGGTCTACAATCGGCATATCCCTACTACTACATATTTAAGATTTGGTCTACAATCGGCATATCCCTACTACTACATATTTAAGATTTGGTCTACAAACGGCATATACCTACTACTACATATTTAAGATTTGGTCTACAATCGGCATATCCCTACTACTACATATTTAAGATTTGGTCTACAATCGGCATATCCCTACTACTACATATTTAAGATTTGGTCTACAATCGGCATATCCCTACTACTACATATTTAAGATTTGGTCTACAATCGGCATATCCCTACTACTACATATTTAAGATTTGGTCTACAATCGGCATATCCCTACTACTACATATTTAACTCGAGGGCTTGTTCCCACATCAGGTGTTTATTTCTACTGCACACTTCTTTCCCTTTACATATTTAACTCGAGGGCTTGTTCCCACATCAGGTGTTTATTTCTACTGCACACTTCTTTCCCTTTACATAATAATAAATGTGAGTTTGTTTTGTTATCAGATCAAATTGAGTTTTTTAAGATTTTGTCTACAATCGGCATATCCCTACTACTACATATTTAAGATTTGGTCTACAATCGGCATATCCCTACTACTACATATTTAACTCGAGGGCTTGTTCCCACATCAGGTGTTTATTACTACTGCACAATTCTTTCCCTTTACAAAATAATAAATGTGAGTTTGTTTTGTTATCAGATCAAATTGAGTTTTTTAAGATTTGGTCTACAATCGGCATATCCCTACTACTACATATTTAACTCGAGGGCTTGTTCCCATATCAGGTGTTTATTTCTACTGCACACTTCTTTCCCTTTACATAATAATAAATGTGAGTTTGTTTTGTTATCAGATCAAATTGAGTTTTTTAAGATTTGGTCTACAATCGGCATATCCCTACTACTACATATTTAAGATTTGGTCTACAATCGGCATATCCCTACTACTACATATTTAACTCGAGGGCTTGTTCCCACATCAGGTGTTTATTTCTACTGCACACTTCTTTCCCTTTACATAATAATAAATGTGAGTTTGTTTTGTTATCAGATCAAATTGAGTTTTTTAAGATTTGGTCTACAATCGGCATATCCCTACTACTACATATTTAACTCGAGGGCTTGTTCCCACATCAGGTGTTTATTTCTACTGCACACTTCTTTCCCTTTACATAATAATAAATGTGAGTTTGTTTTGTTATCAGATCAAATTGAGTTTTTTAAGATTTGGTCTACAATCGGCATATCCCTACTACTACATATTTAAGATTTGGCCTACAATCGGCATATCCCTACTACTACATATTTAAGATTTGGTCTACAATCGGCATATCCCTACTACTACATATTTAAGATTTGGTCTACAATCGGCATATCCCTACTACTACATATTTAAGATTTGGTCTACAATCGGCATATCCCTACTACTACATATTTAAGATTTGGTCTACAATCGGCATATCCCTACTACTACATATTTAAGATTTGGTCTACCATCGGCATATCCCTACTACTACATATTTAAGGTTTGGTCTACAATCTGCATATCCCTACTACTACATATTTAAGATTTGGTCTACAATCGGCATATCCCTACTACTACATATTTAAGATTTGGTCTACAATCGGCATATCCCTACTACTACATATTTAAGATTTGGTCTACAATCGGCATATCCCCACTACTACATATTTAAGATTTGGTCTACAATCGGCATATCCCTACTACTACATATTTAAGATTTGGTCTACAATCGGCATATCCCCACTACTACATATTTAAGATTTGGTCTACAATCGGCATATCCCTACTACTACATATTTAACTCGAGGGCTTGTTCCCACATCAGGTGTTTATTTCTACTGCACACTTCTTTCCCTTTACATATTTAACTCGAGGGCTTGTTCCCACATCAGGTGTTTATTTCTACTGCACACTTCTTTCCCTTTACATAATAATAAATGTGAGTTTGTTTTGTTATCAGATCAAATTGAGTTTTTTAAGATTTTGTCTACAATCGGCATATCCCTACTACTACATATTTAAGATTTGGTCTACAATCGGCATATCCCTACTACTACATATTTAACTCGAGGGCTTGTTCCCACATCAGGTGTTTATTACTACTGCACAATTCTTTCCCTTTACATAATAATAAATGTGAGTTTGTTTTGTTATCAGATCAAATTGAGTTTTTTAAGATTTGGTCTACAATCGGCATATCCCTACTACTACATATTTAACTCGAGGGCTTGTTCCCATATCAGGTGTTTATTTCTACTGCACACTTCTTTCCCTTTACATAATAATAAATGTGAGTTTGTTTTGTTATCAGATCAAATTGAGTTTTTTAAGATTTGGTCTACAATCGGCATATCCCTACTACTACATATTTAAGATTTGGTCTACAATCGGCATATCCCTACTACTACATATTTAACTCGAGGGCTTGTTCCCACATCAGGTGTTTATTTCTACTGCACACTTCTTTCCCTTTACATAATAATAAATGTGAGTTTGTTTTGTTATCAGATCAAATTGAGTTTTTTAAGATTTGGTCTACAATCGGCATATCCCTACTACTACATATTTAACTCGAGGGCTTGTTCCCACATCAGGTGTTTATTTCTACTGCACACTTCTTTCCCTTTACATAATAATAAATGTGAGTTTGTTTTGTTATCAGATCAAATTGAGTTTTTTAAGATTTGGTCTACAATCGGCATATCCCTACTACTACATATTTAAGATTTGGCCTACAATCGGCATATCCCTACTACTACATATTTAAGATTTGGTCTACAATCGGCATATCCCTACTACTACATATTTAAGATTTGGTCTACAATCGGCATATCCCTACTACTACATATTTAAGATTTGGTCTACAATCGGCATATCCCTACTACTACATATTTAAGATTTGGTCTACAATCGGCATATCCCTACTACTACATATTTAAGATTTGGTCTACCATCGGCATATCCCTACTACTACATATTTAAGGTTTGGTCTACAATCTGCATATCCCTACTACTACATATTTAAGATTTGGTCTACAATCGGCATATCCCTACTACTACATATTTAAGATTTGGTCTACAATCGGCATATCCCCACTACTACATATTTAAGATTTGGTCTACAATCGGCATATCCCTACTACTACATATTTAAGATTTGGTCTACAATCGGCATATCCCCACTACTACATATTTAAGATTTGGTCTACAATCGGCATATCCCTACTACTACATATTTAACTCGAGGGCTTGTTCCCACATCAGGTGTTTATTTCTACTGCACACTTCTTTCCCTTTACATATTTAACTCGAGGGCTTGTTCCCACATCAGGTGTTTATTTCTACTGCACACTTATTTCCCTTTACATATTTAACTCGAGGGCTTGTTCCCACATCAGGTGTTTATTTCTACTGCACACTTCTTTCCCTTTACATAATAATAAATGTGAGTTTGTTTTGTTATCAGATCAAATTGAGTTTTTTAAGATTTGGTCTACAATCGGCATATCCCTACTACTACATATTTAAGATTTGGTCTACAATCGGCATATCCCTACTACTACATATTTAAGATTTGGTCTACAATCGGCATATCCCTACTACTACATATTTAAGATTTGGTCTACAATCGGCATATCCCTACTACTACATATTTAAGATTTGGTCTACAATCGGCATATCCCTACTACTACATATTTAAGATTTGGTCTACAATCGGCATATCCCTACGTCTACATATTTAAGATTTGGTCTACAATCGGCATATCGCTACTACTACATATTTAAGATTTGGTCTACAATCGGCATATCCCTACTACTACATATTTAAGATTTGGTCTACAATCGGCATATCCCTACTACTACATATTTAAGATTTGGTCTACAATCGGCATATCCCTACTACTACATATTTAAGATTTGGTCTACAATCGGCATATCCCTACTACTACATATTTAAGATTTGGTCTACAATCGGCATATCCCTACTACTACATATTTAAGATTTGGTCTACAATCGGCATATCCCTACTACTACATATTTAAGATTTGGTATACAATCGGCATATCCCTACTACTACATATTTAAGATTTGGTCTACAATCGGCATATCCCTACTACTTCATATTTAAGATTTGGTCTACAATCGGCATATCCCTACTACTACATATTTAAGATTTGGTCTACAATCGGCATATCCCTACTACTACATATTTAAGATTTGGTCTACAATCGGCATATCCCTACTACTACATATTTAAGATTTGGTCTACAATCGGCATATCCCTACTACTACATATTTAAGATTTGGTCTACAATCGGCATATCCCTACTACTACATATTTAAGATTTGGTCTACAATCGGCATATCCCTACTACTACATATTTAAGATTTGGTCTACAATCGGCATATCGCTACTACTACATATTTAAGATTAGGTCTACAATCGGCATATCCCTACTACTACATATTTAAGATTTGGTCTACAATCGGCATATCCCTACTACTACATATTTAACTCGAGGGCTTGTTCCCACATCAGGTGTTTATTTCTACTGCACACTTCTTTCCCTTTACATATTTAACTCGAGGGCTTGTTCCCACATCAGGTGTTTATTTCTACTGCACACTTCTTTCCCTTTACATAATAATAAATGTGAGTTTGTTTTGTTATCAGATCAAATTGAGTTTTTTAAGATTTGGTCTACAATCGGCATATCCCTACTACTACATATTTAAGATTTGGTCTACAATCGGCATATTCCTACTACTACATATTTAACTCGAGGGTTTGTTCCCACATCAGGTGTTTATTTCTACTGCACACTTCTTTCCCTTTACATAATAATAAATGTGAGTTTGTTTTGTTATCAGATCAAATTGAGTTTTTTAAGATTTGGTCTACAATCGGCATATCCCTACTACTACATATTTAACTCGAGGGCTTGTTCCCACATCAGGTGTTTATTTCTACTGCACACTTCTTTCCCTTTACATAATAATAAATGTGAGTTTGTTTTGTTATCAGATCAAATTGAGTTTTTTAAGATTTGGTCTACAATCGGCATATCCCTACTACTACATATTTAAGATTTGGTCTACAATCGGCATATCCCTACTACTACATATTTAAGATTTGGTCTACAATCGGCATATCCCTACCACTACTACATATTTAAGATTTGGTCTACAATCGGCATATCCCTACTACTACATATTTAAGATTTGGCCTACAATCGGCATATCCCTACTACTACATATTTAAGATTTGGTCTACAATCGGCATATCCCTACTACTACATATTTAAGATTTGGTCTACAATCGGCATATCCCTACTACTACATATTTAAGATTTGGTCTACAATCGGCATATCCCTACTACTACATATTTAAGATTTGGTCTACAATCGGCATATCCCTACTACTACATATTTAAGATTTGGTCTACAATCGGCATATCCCTACTACTACATATTTAAGATTTGGTCTACAATCGGCATATCCCTACTACTACATATTTAAGATTTGGTCTACAATCGGCATATCCCTACTACTACATATTTAAGATTTGGTCTACAATCGGCATATCCCTACTACTACATATTTAACTCGAGGGCTTGTTCCCACATCAGGTGTTTATTTCTACTGCACACTTCTTTCCCTTTACATATTTAACTCGAGGGCTTGTTCCCACATCAGGTGTTTATTTCTACTGCACACTTATTTCCCTTTACATATTTAACTCGAGGGCTTGTTCCCACATCAGGTGTTTATTTCTACTGCACACTTCTTTCCCTTTACATAATAATAAATGTGAGTTTGTTTTGTTATCAGATCAAAT
This sequence comes from Crossaster papposus, assembly GCA_037893245.1. Lineage (NCBI taxonomy): Eukaryota > Metazoa > Echinodermata > Asteroidea > Velatida > Solasteridae > Crossaster > Crossaster papposus. The sequence continues at coordinate 35,228 of JBAIAA010000421.1, forward strand.
TGAGTTTTTTAAGATTTGGTATACAATCGGCATATCCCTACTACTACTACATATTTAAGATTTGGTCTACAATCGGCATATCCCTACTACTACATATTTAAGATTTGGTCTACAATCGGCATATCCCTACTACTACATATTTAAGATTTGGTCTACAATCGGCATATCTCTACTACTACATATTTAAATCGAGGGCTTGTTCCCACATCAGGTGTTTATTTCTACTGCACACTTCTTTCACTTTACATATTTAACTCGAGGGCTTGTTCCCACATCAGGTGTTTATTTCTACTGCACACTTCTTTCCCTTTACATAATAATAAATGTGAGTTTGTTTTGTTATCAGATCAAATTGAGTTTTTTAAGATTTGGTCTACAATCGGCATATCCCTACTACTACATATTTAACTCGAGGGCTTGTTCCCACATCAGGTGTTTATTTCTACTGCACACTTCTTTCCCTTTACATAATAATAAATGTGAGTTTGTTTTGTTATCAGATCAAATTGAGTTTTTTAAGATTTGGTCTACAATCGGCATATCCCTACTACTACATATTTAACTCGAGGGCTTGTTCCCACATCAGGTGTTTATTTCTACTGCACACTTATTTCCCTTTACATAATAATAAATGTGAGTTTGTTTTGTTATCAGATCAAATTGAGTTTTTAAGATTTGGTCTACAATCGGCATATCCCTACTACTACATATTTAAGATTTGGTCTACAATCGGCATATCCCTACTACTACATATTTAACTCGAGGGCTTGTTCCCACATCAGGTGTTTATTTCTACTGCACACTTCTTTCCCTTTACATAATAATAAATGTGAGTTTGTTTTGTTATCAGATCAAATTGAGTTTTTTAAGATTTGGTCTACAATCGGCATATCCCTACTACTACATATTTAACTCGAGGGCTTGTTCCCACATCAGGTGTTTATTTCTACTGCACACTTCTTTCCCTTTACATAATAATAAATGTGAGTTTGTTTTGTTATCAGATCAAATTGATTTTTTTAAGATTTGGTCTACAATCGGCATATCCCTACTACTACATATTTAAGATTTGGTCTACAATCGGCATATCCCTACTACTACATATTTAAGATTTGGTCTACAATCGGCATATCCCTACTACTACATATTTAAGATTTGGTCTACAATCGGCATATCCCTACTACTACATATTTAAGATTTGGTCTACTATCGGCATATCCCTACTACTACATATTTAAGATTTGGTCTACAATCGGCATATCCCTACTACTACATATTTAAGATTTGGTCTACAATCGGCATATCCCTACTACTACATATTTAAGATTTGGTCTACAATCGGCATATCCCTACTACTACATATTTAAGATTTGGTCTACAATCGGCATATCCCTACTACTACATATTTAAGATTTGGTCTACAATCGGCATATCCCTACTACTACATATTTAAGATTTGGTCTACAATCGGCATATCCCCACTACTACATATTTAAGATTTGGTCTACAATCGGCATATCCCTACTACTACATATTTAACTCGAGGGCTTGTTCCCACATCAGGTGTTTATTTCTACTGCACACTTCTTTCCCTTTACATATTTAACTCGAGGGCTTGTTCCCACATCAGGTGTTTATTTCTACTGCACACTTATTTCCCTTTACATATTTAACTCGAGGGCTTGTTCCCACATCAGGTGTTTATTTCTACTGCACACTTCTTTCCCTTTACATAATAATAAATGTGAGTTTGTTTTGTTATCAGATCAAATTGAGTTTTTTAAGATTTGGTCTACAATCGGCATATCCCTACTACTACATATTTAAGATTTGGTCTACAATCGGCATATCCCTACTACTACATATTTAAGATTTGGTCTACAATCGGCATATCCCTACTACTACATATTTAAGATTTTGTCTACAATCGGCATATCCCTACTACTACATATTTAACTCGAGGGCTTGTTCCCACATCAGGTGTTTATTTCTACTGCACACTTCTTTCCCTTTACATAATAATAAATGTGAGTTTGTTTTGTTATCAGATCAAATTGAGTTTTTTAAGATTTGGTCTACAATCGGCATATCCCTACTACTACATAGTTAAGATTTGGTCTACAATCGGCATATCCCTACTACTACATATTTAAGATTTGGTCTACAATCGGCATATCCCTACTACTACATATTTAAGATTTGGTCTACAATCGGCATATCCCTACTACTACATATTTAAGATTTGGTCTACTATCGGCATATCCCTACTACTACATATTTAAGATTTGGTCTACAATCGGCATATCCCTACTACTACATATTTAAGATTTGGTCTACAATCGGCATATCCCTACTACTACATATTTAAGATTTGGTCTACAATCGGCATATCCCTACTACTACATATGTAAGATTTGGTCTACAATCGGCATATCCCTACTACTACATATTTAAGATTTGGTCTACAATCGGCATATCCCTACTACTACATATTTAAGATTTGGTCTACAATCGGCATATCCCTACTACTACATATTTAAGATTTGGTCTACAATCGGTATATCCCTACTACTACATATTTAAGATTTTGTCTACAATCGGCATATCCCTACTACTACATATTTAACTCGAGGGCTTGTTCCCACATCAGGTGTTTATTTCTACTGCACACTTCTTTCCCTTTACATATTTAACTCGAGGGCTTGTTCCCACATCAGGTGTTTATTTCTACTGCACACTTCTTTCCCTTTACATAATAATAAATGTGAGTTTGTTTTGTTATTAGATCAAATTGAGTTTTTTAAGATTTGGTCTACAATCGGCATATCCCTACTACTACATATTTAAGATTTGGTCTACAATCGGCATATCCCTACTACTACATATTTAACTCGAGGGCTTGTTCCCACATCAGGTGTTTATTTCTACTGCACACTTCTTTCCCTTTACATAATAATAAATGTGAGTTTGTTTTGTTATCAGATCAAATTGAGTTTTTTAAGATTTGGTCTACAATCGGCATATCCCTACTACTACATATTTAAGATTTGGTCTACAATCGACATATCCCTACTACTACATATTTAAGATTTGGTCTACAATCGGCATATCCCTACTACTACATATTTAAGATTTGGTCTAAAATCGGCATATCCCTACTACTACATATTTAAGATTTGGTATACTATCGGCATATCCCTACTACTACATATTTAAGATTTGGTCTACAATCGGCATATACCTACTACTACATATTTAAGATTTGGTCTACAATCGGCATATCCCTACTACTACATGTTTAAGATTTGGTCTACAATCGGCATATCCCTACTACTACATATTTAAGATTTGGTCTACAATCGGCATATCCCTACTACTACATATTTAAGATTTGGTCTACAATCGGCATATCCCTACTACTACATATTTAAGATTTGGTCTACAATCGGCATATCCCCACTACTACATATTTAAGATTTGGTCTACAATCGGCATATCCCTACTACTACATATTTAACTCGAGGGCTTGTTCCCACATCAGGTGTTTATTTCTACTGCACACTTCTTTCCCTTTACATATTTAACTCGAGGGCTTGTTCCCACATCAGGTGTTTATTTCTACTGCACACTTATTTCCCTTTACATATTTAACTCGAGGGCTTGTTCCCACATCAGGTGTTTATTTCTACTGCACACTTCTTTTCCTTTACATAATAATAAATGTGAGTTTGTTTTGTTATCAGATCAAATTGAGTTTTTTAAGATTTGGTCTACAATCGGCATATCCCTACTACTACATATTTAAGATTTGGTCTACAATCGGCATATCCCTACTACTACATATTTAAGATTTGGTCTACAATCGGTATATCCCTACTACTACATATTTAAGATTTGGTCTACAATCGGCATATCCCTACTACTACATATTTAACTCGAGGGCTTGTTCCCACATCAGGTGTTTATTTCTACTGCACACTTCTTTCCCTTTACATATTTAACTCGAGGGCTTGTTCCCACATCAGGTGTTTATTTCTACTGCACACTTCTTTCCCTTTACATAATAATAAATGTGAGTTTGTTTTGTTATCAGATCAAATTGAGTTTTTTAATATTTGGTCTACAATCGGCATATCCCTACTACTACATATTTAAGATTTGGTCTACAATTGGCATATCCCTACTACTACATATTTAACTCGAGGGCTTGTTCCCACATCAGGTGTTTATTTCTACTGCACACTTCTTTCCCTTTACATAATAATAAATGTGAGTTTGTTTTGTTATCAGATCAAATTGAGTTTTTTAAGATTTGGTCTACAATCGGCATATCCCTACTACTACATATTTAACTCGAGGACTTGTTCCCACATCAGGTGTTTATTTCTACTGCACACTTCTTTCCCTTTACATAATAATAAATGTGAGTTTGTTTTGTTATCAGATCAAATTGAGTTTTTTAAGATTTGGTCTACAATCGGCATATCCCTACTACTACATATTTAAGATTTGGTCTACAATCGGTATATCCCTACTACTACATATTTAAGATTTGGTCTACAATCGGCATATCCCTACTACTACATATTTAACTCGAGGGCTTGTTCCCACATCAGGTGTTTATTTCTACTGCACACTTCTTTCCCTTTACATATTTAACTCGAGGGCTTGTTCCCACATCAGGTGTTTATTTCTACTGCACACTTCTTTCCCTTTACATAATAATAAATGTGAGTTTGTTTTGTTATTAGATCAAATTGAGTTTTTTAAGATTTGGTCTACAATCGGCATATCCCTACTACTACATATTTAAGATTTGGTCTACAATCGGCATATCCCTACTACTACATATTTAACTCGAGGGCTTGTTCCCACATCAGGTGTTTATTTCTACTGCACACTTCTTTCCCTTTACATAATAATAAATGTGAGTTTGTTTTGTTATCAGATCAAATTGAGTTTTTTAAGATTTGGTCTACAATCGGCATATCCCTACTACTACATATTTAAGATTTGGTCTACAATCGGCATATCCCTACTACTACATATTTAAGATTTGGTCTACAATCGGCATATCCCTACTACTACATATTTAAGATTTGGTCTAAAATCGGCATATCCCTACTACTACATATTTAAGATTTGGTATACTATCGGCATATCCCTACTACTACATATTTAAGATTTGGTCTACAATCGGCATATACCTACTACTACATATTTAAGATTTGGTCTACAATCGGCATATCCCTACTACTACATGTTTAAGATTTGGTCTACAATCGGCATATCCCTACTACTACATATTTAAGATTTGGTCTACAATCGGCATATCCCTACTACTACATATTTAAGATTTGGTCTACAATCGGCATATCCCTACTACTACATATTTAAGATTTGGTCTACAATCGGCATATCCCCACTACTACATATTTAAGATTTGGTCTACAATCGGCATATCCCTACTACTACATATTTAACTCGAGGGCTTGTTCCCACATCAGGTGTTTATTTCTACTGCACACTTCTTTCCCTTTACATATTTAACTCGAGGGCTTGTTCCCACATCAGGTGTTTATTTCTACTGCACACTTATTTCCCTTTACATATTTAACTCGAGGGCTTGTTCCCACATCAGGTGTTTATTTCTACTGCACACTTCTTTCCCTTTACATAATAATAAATGTGAGTTTGTTTTGTTATCAGATCAAATTGAGTTTTTTAAGATTTGGTCTACAATCGGCATATCCCTACTACTACATATTTAAGATTTGGTCTACAATCGGCATATCCCTACTACTACATATTTAAGATTTGGTCTACAATCGGCATATCCCTACTACTACATATTTAAGATTTGGTCTAAAATCGGCATATCCCTACTACTACATATTTAAGATTTGGTATACTATCGGCATATCCCTACTACTACATATTTAAGATTTGGTCTACAATCGGCATATACCTACTACTACATATTTAAGATTTGGTCTACAATCGGCATATCCCTACTACTACATGTTTAAGATTTGGTCTACAATCGGCATATCCCTACTACTACATATTTAAGATTTGGTCTACAATCGGCATATCCCTACTACTACATATTTAAGATTTGGTCTACAATCGGCATATCCCTACTACTACATATTTAAGATTTGGTCTACAATCGGCATATCCCCACTACTACATATTTAAGATTTGGTCTACAATCGGCATATCCCTACTACTACATATTTAACTCGAGGGCTTGTTCCCACATCAGGTGTTTATTTCTACTGCACACTTCTTTCCCTTTACATATTTAACTCGAGGGCTTGTTCCCACATCAGGTGTTTATTTCTACTGCACACTTATTTCCCTTTACATATTTAACTCGAGGGCTTGTTCCCACATCAGGTGTTTATTTCTACTGCACACTTCTTTCCCTTTACATAATAATAAATGTGAGTTTGTTTTGTTATCAGATCAAATTGAGTTTTTTAAGATTTGGTCTACAATCGGCATATCCCTACTACTACATATTTAAGATTTGGTCTACAATCGGCATATCCCTACTACTACATATTTAAGATTTGGTCTACAATCGGCATATCCCTACTACTACATATTTAAGATTTGGTCTACAATCGGCATATCCCTACTACTACATATTTAACTCGAGGGCTTGTTCCCACATCAGGTGTTTATTTCTACTGCACACTTATTTCCCTTTACATATTTAACTCGAGGGCTTGTTCCCACATCAGGTGTTTATTTCTACTGCACACTTCTTTCCCTTTACATAATAATAAATGTGAGTTTGTTTTGTTATCAGATCAAATTGAGTTTTTTAATATTTGGTCTACAATCGGCATATCCCTACTACTACATATTTAAGATTTGGTCTACAATTGGCATATCCCTACTACTACATATTTAACTCGAGGGCTTGTTCCCACATCAGGTGTTTATTTCTACTGCACACTTCTTTCCCTTTACATAATAATAAATGTGAGTTTGTTTTGTTATCAGATCAAATTGAGTTTTTTAAGATTTGGTCTACAATCGGCATATCCCTACTACTACATATTTAACTCGAGGGCTTGTTCCCACATCAGGTGTTTATTTATACTGCACACTTCTTTCCCTTTACATAATAATAAATGTGAGTTTGTTTTGTTATCAGATCAAATTGAGTTTTTTAAGATTTGGTCTACAATCGGCATATCCCTACTACTACATATTTAAGATTTGGTCTACAATCGGCATATCCCTACTACTACATAATTAAGATTTGGTCTACAATCGGCATATCCCTACTACTACATATTTAAGATTTGGTCTACAATCGGCATATCCCTACTACTATATATTTAAGATTTGGTCTACAATCGGCATATCCCTACTACTACATATTTAAGATTTGGTCTACAATCGGCATATCCCTACTACTACATATTTAAGATTTGGTCTACAATCGGCATATCCCTACTACTACATATTTAAGATTTGGTCTACAATCGGCATATCCCTACTACTACATATTTAAGATTTGGTCTACAATCGGCATATCCCTACTACTACATATTTAAGATTTGGTCTACAATCGGCATATCCCCACTACTACATATTTATGATTTGGTCTACAATCGGCATATCCCTACTACTACATATTTAAGATTTGGTCTACAATCGGCATATCCCCACTACTACATATTTAAGATTTGGTCTACAATCGGCATATCCCTACTACTACATATTTAACTCGAGGGCTTGTTCCCACATCAGGTGTTTATTTCTACTGCACACTTCTTTCCCTTTACATATTTAACTCGAGGGCTTGTTCCCACATCAGGTGTTTATTTCTACTGCACACTTATTTCCCTTTACATATTTAACTCGAGGGCTTGTTCCCACATCAGGTGTTTATTTCTACTGCACACTTCTTTCCCTTTACATAATAATAAATGTGAGTTTGTTTTGTTATCAGATCAAATTGAGTTTTTTAAGATTTGGTCTACAATCGGCATATCCCTACTACTACATATTTAAGATTTGGTCTACAATCGGCATATCCCTACTACTACATATTTAAGATTTGGTCTACAATCGGCATATCCCTACTACTACATATTTAAGATTTGGTCTACAATCGGCATATCCCTACTACTACATATTTAAGATTTGGTCTACTATCGGCATATCCCTACTACTACATATTTAAGATTTGGTCTACAATCGGCATATCCCTACTACTACATATTTAAGATTTGGTCTACAATCGGCATATCCCTACTACTACATATTTAAGATTTGGTCTACAATCGGCATATCCCTACTACTACATATTTAAGATTTGGTCTACAATCGGCATATCCCTACTACTACATATTTAAGATTTGGTCTACAATCGGCATATCCCTACTACTACATATTTAAGATTTGGTCTACAATCGGCATATCCCCACTACTACATATTTAAGATTTGGTCTACAATCGGCATATCCCTACTACTACATATTTAACTCGAGGGCTTGTTCCCACATCAGGTGTTTATTTCTACTGCACACTTCTTTCCCTTTACATATTTAAATCGAGGGCTTGTTCCCACATCAGGTGTTTATTTCTACTGCACACTTATTTCCCTTTACATATTTAACTCGAGGGCTTGTTCCCACATCAGGTGTTTATTTCTACTGCACACTTCTTTCCCTTTACATAATAATAAATGTGAGTTTGTTTTGTTATCAGATCAAATTGAGTTTTTTAAGATTTGGTCTACAATCGGCATATCCCTACTACTACATATTTAAGATTTGGTCTACAATCGGCATATCCCTACTACTACATATTTAAGATTTGGTCTACAATCGGCATATCCCTACTACTACATATTTAAGATTTGGTCTACAATCGGCATATCCCTACTACTACATATTTAACTCGAGGGCTTGTTCCCACATCAGGTGTTTATTTCTACTGCACACTTCTTTCCCTTTACATATTTAACTCGAGGGCTTGTTCCCACATCAGGTGTTTATTTCTACTGCACACTTCTTTCCCTTTACATAATAATAAATGTGAGTTTGTTTTGTTATCAGATCAAATTGAGTTTTTTAAGATTTGGTCTACAATCGGCATATCCCTACTACTACATATTTAAGATTTGGTCTACAATCGGCATATCCCTACTACTACATATTTAACTCGAGGGCTTGTTCCCACATCAGGTGTTTATTTCTACTGCACACTTCTTTCCCTTTACATAATAATAAATGTGAGTTTGTTTTGTTATCAGATCAAATTGAGTTTTTTAAGATTTGGTCTACAATCGGCATATCCCTACTACTACATATTTAAGATTTGGTCTACAATCGGCATATCCCTACTACTACATATTTAAGATTTGGTCTACAATCGGCATATCCCTACTACTACATATTTAAGATTTGGTCTACAATCGGCATATCCCTACTACTACATATTTAAGATTTGGTCTACAATCGGCATATCCCTACTACTACATATTTAAGATTTGGTCTACAATCGGCATATCCCTACTACTACATATTTAAGATTTGGTCTACAATCGGCATATCCCTACTACTACATATTTAAGATTTGGTCTACAATCGGCATATCCCTACTACTACATATTTAAGATTTGGTCTACAATCGGCATATCCCTACTACTACATATTTAAGATTTGGTCTACAATCGGCATATCCCTACTACTACATATTTAAGATTTGGTCTACAATCGGCATATCCCTACTACTACATATTTAAGATTTGGTCTACAATCGGCATATCCCTACTACTACATATTTAAGATGTGGTCTACAATCGGCATATCCCTACTACTACATATTTAAGATTTGGTCTACAATCGGCATATCCCTACTACTACATATTTAAGATTTGGTCTACAATCGGCATATCCCTACTACTACATATTTATGATTTGGTCTACAATCGGCATATCCCTACTACTACATATTTAACTCGAGGGCTTGTTCCCACATCAGGTGTTTATTTATACTGCACACTTCTTTCCCTATACATATTTAACTCGAGGGCTTGTTTCCGCATCAGGTGTTTATTTCTACTGCACACTTCTTTCCCTTTACATAATAATAAATGTGAGTTTGTTTTGTTATCAGATCAAATTGAGTTTTTTAAGATTTGGTCTACAATCGGCATATCCCTACTACTACATATTTAAGATTTGGTCTACAATCGGCATATCCCTACTACTACATATTTAAGATTTGGTCTACAATCGGCATATCCCTACTACTACATATTTAAGATTTGGTCTACAATCGGCATATCCCTACTACTACATATTTAAGATTTGGTCTACAATCGGCATATCCCTACTACTACATATTTAACTCGAGGGCTTGTTCCCACATCAGGTGTTTATTTATACTGCACACTTCTTTCCCTTTACATATTTAACTCGAGGGCTTGTTCCCACATCAGGTGTTTATTTCTACTGCACACTTCTTTCCCTTTACATAATAATAAATGTGAGTTTGTTTTGTTATCAGATCAAATTGAGTTGTTTAAGATTTGGTCTACAATCGGCATATCCCTACTACTACATATTTAAGATTTGGTCTACAATCGGCATATCCCTACTACTACATATTTAAGATTTGGTCTACAATCGGCAGATCCCTACTACTACATATTTAAGATTTGGTCTACAATCGGCATATCCCTACTACTACATATTTAAGATTTGGTCTACAATCGGCATATCCCTACTACTACATATTTAAGATTTGGTCTACAATCGGCATATCCCTACTACTACATATTTAAGATTTGGTCTACAATCGGCATATCCCGACTACTACATATTTAAGATTTGGTCTACAATCGGCATATCCCTACTACTACATAATTAAGATTTGGTCTACAATCGGCATATCCCTACTACTACATATTTAAGATTTGGTCTACAAACGGCATATCCCTACTACTACATATTTAAGATTTGGTCTACAATCGGCATATCCCTACTACTACATATTTAAGATTTGGTCTACAATCGGCATATCCCTACTACTACATATTTAAGATTTGGTCTACAATCGGCATATCCCTACTACTACATATTTAAGAATTGGTCTACAATCGGCATATCCCTACTACTACATATTTAAGATTTGGTCTACAATCGGCATATCCCTACTACTACATATTTAAGATTTGGTCTACAATCGGCATATCCCTACTACTACATATTTAAGATTTGGTCTACAATCGGCATATCCCTACTACTACATATTTAAGATTTGGTCTACAATCGGCATATCCCTACTAGTACATATTTAAGATTTGGTCTACAATCGGCATATCCCTACTACTACATATTTAAGATTTGGTCTACAATCGGCATATCCCTACTACTACATGTTTAAGATTTGGTCTACAATCGGCATATCCCTACTACTACATATTTAAGATTTGGTCTACAATCGGCATATCCCTACTACTACATATTTAAGATTTGGTCTACAATCGGCATATCCCTACTACTACATATTTAAGATTTGGTCTACAATCGGCATATCCCTACTACTACATATTTAACTCGAGGGCTTGTTCCCACATCAGGTGTTTATTTCTACTGCACACTTCTTTCCCTTTACATATTTAACTCGAGGGCTTGTTCCCACATCAGGTGTTTATTTCTACTGCACACTTCTTTCCCTTTACATAATAATAAATGTGAGTTTGTTTTGTTATCAGATCAAATTGAGTTTTTTAATATTTGGTCTACAATCGGCATATCCCTACTACTACATATTTAAGATTTGGTCTACAATTGGCATATCCCTACTACTACATATTTAACTCGAGGGCTTGTTCCCACATCAGGTGTTTATTTCTACTGCACACTTCTTTCCCTTTACATAATAATAAATGTGAGTTTGTTTTGTTATCAGATCAAATTGAGTTTTTTAAGATTTGGTCTACAATCGGCATATCCCTACTACTACATATTTAACTCGAGGGCTTGTTCCCACATCAGGTGTTTATTTCTACTGCACACTTCTTTCCCTTTACATAATAATAAATGTGAGTTTGTTTTGTTATCAGATCAAATTGAGTTTTTTAAGATTTGGTCTACAATCGGCATATCCCTACTACTACATATTTAAGATTTGGTCTACAATCGGCATATCCCTACTACTACATATTTAAGATTTGGTCTACAATCGGCATATCCCTACTACTACATATTTAAGATTTGGTCTACAATCGGCATATCCCTACTACTATATATTTAAGATTTGGTCTACAATCGGCATATCCCTACTACTACATATTTAAGATTTGGTCTACAATCAGCATATCCCTACTACTACATATTTAAGATTTGGTCTACAATCGGCATATCCCTACTACTACATATTTAAGATTTGGTCTACAATCGGCATATCCCTACTACTACATATTTAAGATTTGGTCTACAATCGGCATATCCCTACTACTACATATTTAAGATTTGGTCTACAATCGGCATATCCCCACTACTACATATTTAAGATTTGGTCTACAATCGGCATATCCCTACTACTACATATTTAAGATTTGGTCTACAATCGGCATATCCCCACTACTACATATTTAAGATTTGGTCTACAATCGGCATATCCCTACTACTACATATTTAACTCGAGGGCTTGTTCCCACATCAGGTGTTTATTTCTACTGCACACTTCTTTCCCTTTACATATTTAACTCGAGGGCTTGTTCCCACATCAGGTGTTTATTTCTACTGCACACTTATTTCCCTTTACATATTTAACTCGAGGGCTTGTTCCCACATCAGGTGTTTATTTCTACTGCACACTTCTTTCCCTTTACATAATAATAAATGTGAGTTTGTTTTGTTATCAGATCAAATTGAGTTTTTTAAGATTTTGTCTACAATCGGCATATCCCTACTACTACATATTTAAGATTTGGTCTACAATCGGCATATCCCTACTACTACTACATATTTAAGATTTGGTCTACAATCGGCATATCCCTACTACTACATATTTAAGATTTGGTCTACAATCGGCATATCCCTACTACTACATATTTAAGATTTGGTCTACAATCGGCATATCCCTACTACTACAAATTTAAGATTTGGTCTACAATCGGCATATCCCTACTACTACATATTTAAGATTTGGTCTACATTCGGCATATCCCTACTACTACATATTTAAGATTTGGTCTACAATCGGCATATCCCTACTACTACATATTTAAGATTTGGTCTACAATCGGCATATCCCTACTACTACATATTTAAGATTTGGTCTACAATCGGCATATCCCTACTACTACATATTTAAGATTTGGTCTACAATCGGCATATCCCTACTACTACATATTTAAGATTTGGTCTACAATCGGCATATCCCTACTACTACATATTTAAGATTTGGTCTACAATCGGCATATCCCTACTACTACATATTTAAGATTTGGTCTACTATCGGCATATCCCTACTACTACATATTTAAGATTTGGTCTACAATCGGCATATCCCTACTACTACATATTTAAGATTTGGTCTACAATCGGCATATCCCTACTACTACATATTTAAGATTTGGTCTACAATCGGCATATCCCTACTACTACATATTTAAGATTTGGTCTACAATCGGCATATCCCTACTACTACAAATTTAAGATTTGGTCTACAATCGGCATATCCCTACTACTACATATTTAAGATTTGGTCTACAATCGGCATATCCCTACTACTACATATTTAAGATTTGGTCTACAATCGGCATATCCCTACTACTACATATTTAAGATTTGGTCTACAATCGGCATATCCCTACTACTACATATTTAAGATTTGGTCTACAATCGGCATATCCCTACTACTACATATTTAAGATTTGGTCTACAATCGGCATATCCCTACTACTACATATTTAAGATTTGGTCTACAATCGGCATATCCCTACTACTACATATTTAAGATTTGGTCTACAATCGGCATATCCCTACTACTACATATTTAAGATTTGGTCTACAATCGGCATATCCCTACTACTACATATTTAAGATTTGGTCTACAATCGGCATATCCCTACTACTACATATTTAAGATTTGGTCTACAATCGGCATATCCCTACTACTACATATTTAAGATTTGGTCTACAATCGGCATATCCCCACTACTACATATTTAAGATTTGGTCTACAATCGGCATATCCCTACTACTACATATTTAACTCGAGGGCTTGTTCCCACATCAGGTGTTTATTTCTACTGCACACTTCTTTCCCTTTACATATTTAAATCGAGGGCTTGTTCCCACATCAGGTGTTTATTTCTACTGCACACTTATTTCCCTTTACATATTTAACTCGAGGGCTTGTTCCCACATCAGGTGTTTATTTCTACTGCACACTTCTTTCCCTTTACATAATAATAAATGTGAGTTTGTTTTGTTATCAGATCAAATTGAGTTTTTTAAGATTTGGTCTACAATCGGCATATCCCTACTACTACATATTTAAGATTTGGTCTACAATCGGCATATCCCTACTACTACATATTTAAGATTTGGTCTACAATCGGCATATCCCTACTACTACATATTTAAGATTTGGTCTACAATCGGCATATCCCTACTACTACATATTTAACTCGAGGGCTTGTTCCCACATCAGGTGTTTATTTCTACTGCACACTTCTTTCCCTTTACATATTTAACTCGAGGGCTTGTTCCCACATCAGGTGTTTATTTCTACTGCACACTTCTTTCCCTTTACATAATAATAAATGTGAGTTTGTTTTGTTATCAGATCAAATTGAGTTTTTTAAGATTTGGTCTACAATCGGCATATCCCTACTACTACATATTAAAGATTTGGTCTACAATCGGCATATCCCTACTACTACATATTTAACTCGAGGGCTTGTTCCCACATCAGGTGTTTATTTCTACTGCACACTTCTTTCCCTTTACATAATAATAAATGTGAGTTTGTTTTGTTATCAGATCAAATTGAGTTTTTTAAGATTTGGTCTACAATCGGCATATCCCTACTACTACATATTTAAGATTTGGTCTACAATCGGCATATCCCTACTACTACATATTTAAGATTTGGTCTACAATCGGCATATCCCTACTACTACATATTTAAGATGTGGTCTACAATCGGCATATCCCTACTACTACATATTTAAGATTTGGTCTACAATCGGCATATCCCTACTACTACATATTTAAGATTTGGTCTACAATCGGCATATCCCTACTACTACATATTTATGATTTGGTCTACAATCGGCATATCCCTACTACTACATATTTAACTCGAGGGCTTGTTCCCACATCAGGTGTTTATTTATACTGCACACTTCTTTCCCTTTACATATTTAACTCGAGGGCTTGTTCCCGCATCAGGTGTTTATTTCTACTGCACACTTCTTTCCCTTTACATAATAATAAATGTGAGTTTGTTTTGTTATCAGATCAAATTGAGTTTTTTAAGATTTGGTCTACAATCGGCATATCCCTACTACTACATATTTAAGATTTGGTCTACAATCGGCATATCCCTACTACTACATATTTAAGATTTGGTCTACAATCGGCATATCCCTACTACTACATATTTAAGATTTGGTCTACAATCGGCATATCCCTACTACTACATATTTAAGATTTGGTCTACAATCGGCATATCCCTACTACTACATATTTAACTCGAGGGCTTGTTCCCACATCAGGTGTTTATTTATACTGCACACTTCTTTCCCTTTACATATTTAACTCGAGGGCTTGTTCCCACATCAGGTGTTTATTTCTACTGCACACTTCTTTCCCTTTACATAATAATAAATGTGAGTTTGTTTTGTTATCAGATCAAATTGAGTTGTTTAAGATTTGGTCTACAATCGGCATATCCCTACTACTACATATTTAAGATTTGGTCTACAATCGGCATATCCCTACTACTACATATTTAAGATTTGGTCTACAATCGGCAGATCCCTACTACTACATATTTAAGATTTGGTCTACAATCGGCATATCCCTACTACTACATATTTAAGATTTGGTCTACAATCGGCATATCCCTACTACTACATATTTAAGATTTGGTCTACAATCGGCATATCCCTACTACTACATATTTAAGATTTGGTCTACAATCGGCATATCCCGACTACTACATTTTTAAGATTTGGTCTACAATCGGCATATCCCTACTACTACATAATTAAGATTAGGTCTACAATCGGCATATCCCTACTACTACATATTTAAGATTTGGTCTACAAACGGCATATCCCTACTACTACATATTTAAGATTTGGTCTACAATCGGCATATCCCTACTACTACATATTTAAGATTTGGTCTACAATCGGCATATCCCTACTACTACATATTTAAGATTTGGTCTACAATCGGCATATCCCTACTACTACATATTTAAGAATTGGTCTACAATCGGCATATCCCTACTACTACATATTTAAGATTTGGTCTACAATCGGCATATCCCTACTACTACATATTTAAGATTTGGTCTACAATCGGCATATCCCTACTACTACATATTTAAGATTTGGTCTACAATCGGCATATCCCTACTACTACATATTTAAGATTTGGTCTACAATCGGCATATCCCTACTAGTACATATTTAAGATTTGGTCTACAATCGGCATATCCCTACTACTACATATTTAAGATTTGGTCTACAATCGGCATATCCCTACTACTACATATTTAAGATTTGGTCTACAATCGGCATATCCCTACTACTACATATTTAACTCGAGGGCTTGTTCCCACATCAGGTGTTTATTTATACTGCACACTTCTTTCCCTTTACATATTTAACTCGAGGGCTTGTTCCCACATCAGGTGTTTATTTCTACTGCACACTTCTTTCCCTTTACATAATAATAAATGTGAGTTTGTTTTGTTATCAGATCAAATTGAGTTTTTTAAGATTTGGTCTACAATCGGCATATCCCTACTACTACATATTTAAGATTTGGTCTACAATCGGCATATCTCTACTACTACATATTTAAGATTTGGTCTACAATCGGCAGATCCCTACTACTACATATTTAAGATTTGGTCTACAATCGGCATATCCCTACTACTACATATTTAAGATTTGGTCTACAATCGGCATATCCCTACTACTACATATTTAAGATTTGGTCTATAAACGGCATATCCCTACTACTACATATTTAAGATTTGGTCTACAATCGGCATATCCCTACTACTACATATTTAAGATTTGGTCTATAATCGGCATATCCCTACTACTACATATTTAAGATTTGGTGTACAATCGGCATATCCCTACTACTACATATTTAAGATTTGGTCTACAATCGGCATATCCCTACTACTACATATTTAAGATTTGGTCTACAATCGGCATATCCCTACTACTACATATTTAAGATTTGGTCTACAATCGGCATATTCCAACTACTACATATTTAACTCGAGGGTTTGTTCCCACATCAGGTGTTTATTTCTACTGCACACTTCTTTCCCTTTACATAATAATAAATGTGAGTTTGTTTTGTTATCAGATCAAATTGAGTTTTTTAAGATTTGGTCTACAATCGGCATATCCCTACTACTACATATTTAACTCGAGGGCTTGTTCCCACATCAGGTGTTTATTTCTACTGCACACTTCTTTCCCTTTACATAATAATAAATGTGAGTTTGTTTTGTTATCAGATCAAATTGAGTTTTTTAAGATTTGGTCTACAATCGGCATATCCCTACTACTACATATTTAAGATTTGGTCTACAATCGGCATATCCCTACTACTACATATTTAAGATTTGGTCTACAATCGGCATATCCCTACTACTACTACATATTTAAGATTTGGTCTACAATCGGCATATCCCTACTACTACATATTTAAGATTTGGTCTACAATCGGCATATCCCTACTACTACATATTTAAGATTTGGTCTACAATCGGCATATCCCTACTACTACATATTTAAGATTTGGTCTACAATCGGCATATCCCTACTACTACATATTTAAGATTTGGTCTACAATCGGCATATCCCTACTACTACATATTTAACTCGAGGGCTTGTTCCCACATCAGGTGTTTATTTCTACTGCACACTTCTTTCCCTTTACATATTTAAATCGAGGGCTTGTTCCCACATCAGGTGTTTATTTCTACTGCACACTTATTTCCCTTTACATATTTAACTCGAGGGCTTGTTCCCACATCAGGTGTTTATTTCTACTGCACACTTCTTTCCCTTTACATAATAATAAATGTGAGTTTGTTTTGTTATCAGATCAAATTGAGTTTTTTAAGATTTGGTCTACAATCGGCATATCCCTACTACTACATATTTAAGATTTGGTCTACAATCGGCATATCCCTACTACTACATATTTAAGATTTGGTCTACAATCGGCATATCCCTACTACTACATATTTAAGATTTGGTCTACAATCGGCATATCCCTACTACTACATATTTAACTCGAGGGCTTGTTCCCACATCAGGTGTTTATTTCTACTGCACACTTCTTTCCCTTTACATATTTAACTCGAGGGCTTGTTCCCACATCAGGTGTTTATTTCTACTGCACACTTCTTTCCCTTTACATAATAATAAATGTGAGTTTGTTTTGTTATCAGATCAAATTGAGTTTTTTAAGATTTGGTCTACAATCGGCATATCCCTACTACTACATATTAAAGATTTGGTCTACAATCGGCATATCCCTACTACTACATATTTAACTCGAGGGCTTGTTCCCACATCAGGTGTTTATTTCTACTGCACACTTCTTTCCCTTTACATAATAATAAATGTGAGTTTGTTTTGTTATCAGATCAAATTGAGTTTTTTAAGATTTGGTCTACAATCGGCATATCCCTACTACTACATATTTAAGATTTGGTCTACAATCGGCATATCCCTACTACTACATATTTAAGATTTGGTCTACAATCGGCATATCCCTACTACTACATATTTAAGATGTGGTCTACAATCGGCATATCCCTACTACTACATATTTAAGATTTGGTCTACAATCGGCATATCCCTACTACTACATATTTAAGATTTGGTCTACAATCGGCATATCCCTACTACTACATATTTATGATTTGGTCTACAATCGGCATATCCCTACTACTACATATTTAACTCGAGGGCTTGTTCCCACATCAGGTGTTTATTTATACTGCACACTTCTTTCCCTTTACATATTTAACTCGAGGGCTTGTTCCCGCATCAGGTGTTTATTTCTACTGCACACTTCTTTCCCTTTACATAATAATAAATGTGAGTTTGTTTTGTTATCAGATCAAATTGAGTTTTTTAAGATTTGGTCTACAATCGGCATATCCCTACTACTACATATTTAAGATTTGGTCTACAATCGGCATATCCCTACTACTACATATTTAAGATTTGGTCTACAATCGGCATATCCCTACTACTACATATTTAAGATTTGGTCTACAATCGGCATATCCCTACTACTACATATTTAAGATTTGGTCTACAATCGGCATATCCCTACTACTACATATTTAACTCGAGGGCTTGTTCCCACATCAGGTGTTTATTTATACTGCACACTTCTTTCCCTTTACATATTTAACTCGAGGGCTTGTTCCCACATCAGGTGTTTATTTCTACTGCACACTTCTTTCCCTTTACATAATAATAAATGTGAGTTTGTTTTGTTATCAGATCAAATTGAGTTGTTTAAGATTTGGTCTACAATCGGCATATCCCTACTACTACATATTTAAGATTTGGTCTACAATCGGCATATCCCTACTACTACATATTTAAGATTTGGTCTACAATCGGCAGATCCCTACTACTACATATTTAAGATTTGGTCTACAATCGGCATATCCCTACTACTACATATTTAAGATTTGGTCTACAATCGGCATATCCCTACTACTACATATTTAAGATTTGGTCTACAATCGGCATATCCCTACTACTACATATTTAAGATTTGGTCTACAATCGGCATATCCCGACTACTACATTTTTAAGATTTGGTCTACAATCGGCATATCCCTACTACTACATAATTAAGATTAGGTCTACAATCGGCATATCCCTACTACTACATATTTAAGATTTGGTCTACAAACGGCATATCCCTACTACTACATATTTAAGATTTGGTCTACAATCGGCATATCCCTACTACTACATATTTAAGATTTGGTCTACAATCGGCATATCCCTACTACTACATATTTAAGATTTGGTCTACAATCGGCATATCCCTACTACTACATATTTAAGAATTGGTCTACAATCGGCATATCCCTACTACTACATATTTAAGATTTGGTCTACAATCGGCATATCCCTACTACTACATATTTAAGATTTGGTCTACAATCGGCATATCCCTACTACTACATATTTAAGATTTGGTCTACAATCGGCATATCCCTACTACTACATATTTAAGATTTGGTCTACAATCGGCATATCCCTACTAGTACATATTTAAGATTTGGTCTACAATCGGCATATCCCTACTACTACATATTTAAGATTTGGTCTACAATCGGCATATCCCTACTACTACATATTTAAGATTTGGTCTACAATCGGCATATCCCTACTACTACATATTTAACTCGAGGGCTTGTTCCCACATCAGGTGTTTATTTATACTGCACACTTCTTTCCCTTTACATATTTAACTCGAGGGCTTGTTCCCACATCAGGTGTTTATTTCTACTGCACACTTCTTTCCCTTTACATAATAATAAATGTGAGTTTGTTTTGTTATCAGATCAAATTGAGTTTTTTAAGATTTGGTCTACAATCGGCATATCCCTACTACTACATATTTAAGATTTGGTCTACAATCGGCATATCCCTACTACTACATATTTAAGATTTGGTCTACAATCGGCAGATCCCTACTACTACATATTTAAGATTTGGTCTACAATCGGCATATCCCTACTACTACATATTTAAGATTTGGTCTACAATCGGCATATCCCTACTACTACATATTTAAGATTTGGTCTACAATCGGCATATCCCTACTACTACATATTTAAATCGAGGGCTTGTTCCCACATCAGGTGTTTATTTCTACTGCACACTTCTTTCACTTTACATATTTAACTCGAGGGCTTGTTCCCACATCAGGTGTTTATTTCTACTGCACACTTCTTTCCCTTTACATGATAATAAATGTGAGTTTGTTTTGTTATCAGATCAAATTGAGTTTTTTAAGATTTGGTCTACAATCGGCATATCCCTACTACTACATATTTAAGATTTGGTCTACAATCGGCATATCCCTACTACTACATATTTAACTCGAGGGCTTGTTCCCACATCAGGTGTTTATTTCTACTGCACAATTCTTTCCCTTTACATAATAATAAATGTGAGTTTGTTTTGTTATCAGATCAAATTGAGTTTTTTAAGATTTGGTCTACAATCGGCATATCCCTACTACTACATATTTAACTCGAGGGCTTGTTCCCAAATCAGGTGTTTATTTCTACTGCACACTTCTTTCCCTTTACATAATAATAAATGTGAGTTTGTTTTGTTATCAGATCAAATTGAGTTTTTAAGATTTGGTCTACAATCGGCATATCCCTACTACTACATATTTAAGATTTGGTCTACAATCGGCATATCCCTACTACTACATATTTAACTCGAGGGCTTGTTCCCACATCAGGTGTTTATTTCTACTGCACACTTCTTTCCCTTTACATAATAATAAATGTGAGTTTGTTTTGTTATCAGATCAAATTGAGTTTTTTAAGATTTGGTCTACAATCGGCATATCCCTACTACTACATATTTAACTCGAGGGCTTGTTCCCACATCAGGTGTTTATTTCTACTGCACACTTCTTTCCCTTTACATAATAATAAATGTGAGTTTGTTTTGTTATCAGATCAAATTGAGTTTTTTAAGATTTGGTCTACAATCGGCATATCCCTACTACTACATATTTAAGATTTGGTCTACAATCGGCATATCCCTACTACTACATATTTAAGATTTGGTCTACAATCGGCATATCCCTACTACTACATATTTAAGATTTGGTCTACAATCGGCATATCCCTACTACTACATATTTAAGATTTGGTCTACTATCGGCATATCCCTACTACTACATATTTAAGATTTGGTCTACAATCGGCATATCCCTACTACTACATATTTAAGATTTGGTCTACAATCGGCATATCCCTACTACTACATATTTAAGATTTGGTCTACAATCGGCATATCCCTACTACTACATATTTAAGATTTGGTCTACAATCGGCATATCCCTACTACTTATTATAGATTTGGTCTACAATCGGCATATCCCTACTACTACATATTTAAGATTTGGTCTACAATCGGCATATCCCCACTACTACATATTTAAGATTTGGTCTACAATCGGCATATCCCTACTACTACATATTTAACTCGAGGGCTTGTTCCCACATCAGGTGTTTATTTCTACTGCACACTTCTTTCCCTTTACATATTTAACTCGAGGGCTTGTTCCCACATCAGGTGTTTATTTCTACTGCACACTTATTTCCCTTTACATATTTAACTCGAGGGCTTGTTCCCACATCAGGTGTTTATTTCTACTGCACACTTCTTTCCCTTTACATAATAATAAATGTGAGTTTGTTTTGTTATCAGATCAAATTGAGTTTTTTAAGATTTGGTCTACAATCGGCATATCCCTACTACTACATATTTAAGATTTGGTCTACAATCGGCATATCCCTACTACTACATATTTAAGATTTGGTCTACAATCGGCATATCCCTACTACTACATATTTAAGATTTGGTCTACAATCGGCATATCCCTACTACTACATATTTAACCCGAGGGCTTGTTCCCACATCAGGTGTTTATTTCTACTGCACACTTCTTTCCCTTTACATATTTAACTCGAGGGCTTGTTCCCACATCAGGTGTTTATTTCTACTGCACACTTCTTTCCCTTTACATAATAATAAGTGTGAGTTTGTTTTGTTATCAGATCAAATTGAGTTTTTTAAGATTTGGTCCACAATCGGCATATCCCTACTACTACATATTTAAGATTTGGTCTACAATCGGCATATCCCTACTACTACATATTTAACTCGAGGGCTTGTTCCCACATCAGGTGTTTATTTCTACTGCACACTTCTTTCCCTTTACATAATAATAAATGTGAGTTTGTTTTGTTATCAGATCAAATTGAGTTTTTTAAGATTTGGTCTACAATCGGCATATCCCTACTACTACATATTTAAGATTTGGTCTACAATCGGCATATCCCTACTACTACATATTTAAGATTTGGTCTACAATCGGCATATCCCTACTACTACATATTTAAGATTTGGTCTAAAATCGGCATATCCCTACTACTACATATTTAAGATTTGGTCTACTATCGGCATATCCCTACTACTACATATTTAAGATTTGGTCTACAATCGGCATATACCTACTACTACATATTTAAGATTTGGTCTACAATCGGCATATCCCTACTACTACATGTTTAAGATTTGGTCTACAATCGGCATATCCCTACTACTACATATTTAAGATTTGGTCTACAATCGGCATATCCCTACTACTACATATTTAAGATTTGGTCTACAATCGGCATATCCCTACTACTACATATTTAAGATTTGGTCTACAATCGGCATATCCCCACTACTACATATTTAAGATTTGGTCTACAATCGGCATATCCCTACTACTACATATTTAACTCGAGGGCTTGTTCCCACATCAGGTGTTTATTTCTACTGCACACTTCTTTCCCTTTACATATTTAACTCGAGGGCTTGTTCCCACATCAGGTGTTTATTTCTACTGCACACTTATTTCCCTTTACATATTTAACTCGAGGGCTTGTTCCCACATCAGGTGTTTATTTCTACTGCACACTTCTTTCCCTTTACATAATAATAAATGTGAGTTTGTTTTGTTATCAGATCAAATTGAGTTTTTTAAGATTTGGTCTACAATCGGCATATCCCTACTACTACATATTTAAGATTTGGTCTACAATCGGCATATCCCTACTACTACATATTTAAGATTTGGTCTACAATCGGCATATCCCTACTACTACATATTTAAGATTTGGTCTACAATCGGCATATCCCTACTACTACATATTTAACTCGAGGGCTTGTTCCCACATCAGGTGTTTATTTATACTGCACACTTCTTTCCCTTTACATATTTAACTCGAGGGCTTGTTCCCACATCAGGTGTTTATTTCTACTGCACACTTCTTTCCCTTTACATAATAATAAATGTGAGTTTGTTTTGTTATCAGATCAAATTGAGTTTTTTAAGATTTGGTCTACAATCGGCATATCCCTACTACTACATATTTAAGATTTGGTCTACAATTGGCATATCCCTACTACTACATATTTAACTCGAGGGCTTGTTCCCACATCAGGTGTTTATTTCTACTGCACACTTCTTTCCCTTTACATAATAATAAATGTGAGTTTGTTTTGTTATCAGATCAAATTGAGTTTTTTAAGATTTGGTCTACAATCGGCATATCCCTACTACTACATATTTAACTCGAGGGCTTGTTCCCACATCAGGTGTTTATTTCTACTGCACACTTCTTTCCCTTTACATATTTAACTCGAGGGCTTGTTCCCACATCAGGTGTTTATTTCTACTGCACACTTATTTCCCTTTACATATTTAACTCGAGGGCTTGTTCCCACATCAGGTGTTTATTTCTACTGCACACTTCTTTCCCTTTACATAATAATAAATGTGAGTTTGTTTTGTTATCAGATCAAATTGAGTTTTTTAAGATTTGGTCTACAATCGGCATATCCCTACTACTACATATTTAAGATTTGGTCTACAATCGGCATATCCCTACTACTACATATTTAAGATTTGGTCTACAATCGGCATATCCCTACTACTACATATTTAAGATTTGGTCTACAATCGGCATATCCCTACTACTACATATTTAACTCGAGGGCTTGTTCCCACATCAGGTGTTTATTTATACTGCACACTTCTTTCCCTTTACATATTTAACTCGAGGGCTTGTTCCCACATCAGGTGTTTATTTCTACTGCACACTTCTTTCCCTTTACATAATAATAAATGTGAGTTTGTTTTGTTATCAGATCAAATTGAGTTTTTTAAGATTTGGTCTACAATCGGCATATCCCTACTACTACATATTTAAGATTTGGTCTACAATTGGCATATCCCTACTACTACATATTTAACTCGAGGGCTTGTTCCCACATCAGGTGTTTATTTCTACTGCACACTTCTTTCCCTTTACATAATAATAAATGTGAGTTTGTTTTGTTATCAGATCAAATTGAGTTTTTTAAGATTTGGTCTACAATCGGCATATCCCTACTACTACATATTTAACTCGAGGGCTTGTTCCCACATCAGGTGTTTATTTCTACTGCACACTTCTTTCCCTTTACATAATAATAAATGTGAGTTTGTTTTGTTATCAGATCAAATTGAGTTTTTTAAGATTTGGTCTACAATCGGCATATCCCTACTACTACATATTTAAGATTTGGTCTACAATCGGCATATCCCTACTACTACATATTTAAGATTTGGTCTACAATCGGCATATCCCTACTACTACATATTTAAGATTTGGTCTACAATCGGCATATTCCTACTACTATATATTTAAGATTTGGTCTACAATCGGCATATCCCTACTACTACATATTTAAGATTTGGTCTACAATCGGCATATCCCTACTACTACATATTTAAGATTTGGTCTACAATCGGCATATCCCTACTACTACATATTTAAGATTTGGTCTACAATCGGCATATCCCTACTACTACATATTTAAGATTTGGTCTACAATCGGCATATCCCTACTACTACATATTTAAGATTTGGTCTACAATCGGCATATCCCTACTACTACATATTTAAGATTTGGTCTACAATCGGCATATCCCCACTACTACATATTTAAGATTTGGTCTACAATCGGCATATCCCTACTACTACATATTTAAGATTTGGTCTACAATCGGCATATCCCCACTACTACATATTTAAGATTTGGTCTACAATCGGCATATCCCTACTACTACATATTTAACTCGAGGGCTTGTTCCCACATCAGGTGTTTATTTCTACTGCACACTTCTTTCCCTTTACATATTTAACTCGAGGGCTTGTTCCCACATCAGGTGTTTATTTCTACTGCACACTTATTTCCCTTTACATATTTAACTCGAGGGCTTGTTCCCACATCAGGTGTTTATTTCTACTGCACACTTCTTTCCCTTTACATAATAATAAATGTGAGTTTGTTTTGTTATCAGATCAAATTGAGTTTTTTAAGATTTGGTCTACAATCGGCATATCCCTACTACTACATATTTAAGATTTGGTCTACAATCGGCATATCCCTACTACTACATATTTAAGATTTGGTCTACAATCGGCATATCCCTACTACTACATATTTAAGATTTGGTCTACAATCGGCATATCCCTACTACTACATATTTAACTCGAGGGCTTGTTCCCACATCAGGTGTTTATTTCTACTGCACACTTCTTTCCCTTTACATATTTAACTCGAGGGCTTGTTCCCACATCAGGTGTTTATTTCTACTGCACACTTCTTTCCCTTTACATAATAATAAATGTGAGTTTGTTTTGTTATCAGATCAAATTGAGTTTTTTAAGATTTGGTCTACAATCGGCATATCCCTACTACTACATATTTAAGATTTGGTCTACAATCGGCATATCCCTACTACTACATATTTAACTCGAGGGCTTGTTCCCACATCAGGTGTTTATTTCTACTGCACACTTCTTTCCCTTTACATAATAATAAATGTGAGTTTGTTTTGTTATCAGATCAAATTGAGTTTTTTAAGATTTGGTCTACAATCGGCATATCCCTACTACTACATATTTAAGATTTGGTCTACAATCGGCATATCCCTACTACTACATATTTAAGATTTGGTCTACAATCGGCATATCCCTACTACTACATATTTAAGATTTGGTCTACAATCGGCATATCCCTACTACTACATATTTAAGATTTGGTCTACAATCGGCATATCCCTACTACTACATATTTAAGATTTGGTCTACAATCGGCATATCCCTACTACTACATATTTAAGATTTGGTCTACAATCGGCATATCCGAACTACTACATATTTAAGATTTGGTCTACAATCGGCATATCCCTACTACTACATATTTAAGATTTGGTCTACAATCGGCATATCCCTACTACTACATATTTAAGATTTGGTCTACAATCGGCATATCCCTACTACTACATATTTAAGATTTGGTCTACAATCGGCATATCCCTACTACTACATATTTAAGATTTGGTCTACAATCGGCATATCCCTACTACTACATATTTAAGATTTGGTCTACAATCGGCATATCCCTACTACTACATATTTAAGATTTGGTCTACAATCGGCATATCCCTACTACTACATATTTAAGATTTGGTCTACAATCGGCATATCCCTACTACTACATATTTAAGATGTGGTCTACAATCTGCATATCCCTACTACTACATATTTAAGATTTGGTCTACAATCGGCATATCCCTACTACTACATATTTAAGATTTGGTCTACAATCGGCATATCCCTACTACTACATATTTATGATTTGGTCTACAATCGGCATATCCCTACTACTACATATTTAAGATTTGGTCTACAATCGGCATATCCCTACTACTACATATTTAACTCGAGGGCTTGTTCCCACATCAGGTGTTTATTTATACTGCACACTTCTTTCCCTTTACATAATAATAAATGTGAGTTTGTTTTGTTATCAGATCAAATTGAGTTTTTTAAGATTTGGTCTACAATCGGCATATCCCTACTACTACATATTTAAGATTTGGTCTACAATCGGCATATCCCTACTACTACATATTTAAGATTTGGTCTACAATCGGCATATCCCTACTACTACATATTTAAGATTTGGTCTACAATCGGCATATCCCTACTACTACATATTTAAGATTTGGTCTACAATCGGCATATCCCTACTACTACATATTTAACTCGAGGGCTTGTTCCCACATCAGGTGTTTATTTATACTGCACACTTCTTTCCCTTTACATATTTAACTCGAGGGCTTGTTCCCACATCAGGTGTTTATTTCTACTGTACACTTCTTTCCCTTTACATAATAATAAATGTGAGTTTGTTTTGTTATCAGATCAAATTGAGTTGTTTAAGATTTGGTCTACAATCGGCATATCCCTACTACTACATATTTAAGATTTGGTCTACAATCGGCATATCCCTACTACTACATATTTAAGATTTGGTCTACAATCGGCAGATCCCTACTACTACATATTTAAGATTTGGTCTACAATCGGCATATCCCTACTACTACATATTTAAGATTTGGTCTACAATCGGCATATCCCTACTACTACATATTTAAGATTTGGTCTACAATCGGCATATCCCTACTACTACATATTTAAGATTTGGTCTACAATCGGCATATCCCTACTACTACATATTTAAGATTTGGTCTACAATCGGCATATCCCTACTACTACATATTTAAGAATTGGTCTACAATCGGCATATCCCTACTACTACATATTTAAGATTTGGTCTACAATCGGCATATCCCTACTACTACATATTTAAGATTTGGTCTACAATCGGCATATCCCTACTACAACATATTTAAGATTTGGTCTACAATCGGCATATCCCTACTACTACATATTTAAGATTTGGTCTACAATCGGCATATCCCTACTAGTACATATTTAAGATTTGGTCTACAATCGGCATATCCCTACTTCTACATATTTAAGATTTGGTCTACAATCGGCATATCCCTACTACTACATATTTAAGATTTGGTCTACAATCGGCATATTCCTACTACTACATATTTAACTCGAGGGCTTGTTCCCACATCAGGTGTTTATTTATACTGCACACTTCTTTCCCTTTACATATTTAACTCGAGGGCTTGTTCCCACATCAGGTGTTTATTTCTACTGCACACTTCTTTCCCTTTACATAATAATAAATGTGAGTTTGTTTTGTTATCAGATCAAATTGAGTTTTTTAAGATTTGGTCTACAATCGGCATATCCCTACTACTACATATTTAAGATTTGGTCTACAATCGACATATCCCTACTACTACATATTTAAGATTTGGTCTACAATCGGCAGATCCCTACTACTACATATTTAAGATTTGGTCTACAATCGGCATATCCCTACTACTACATATTTAAGATTTGGTCTACAATCGGCATATCCCTACTACTACATATTTAAGATTTGGTCTACAATCGGCATATCCCTACTACTACATATTTAAGATTTGGTCTACAATCGGCATATCCCTACTACTACATATTTAAGATTTGGTCTACAATCGGCATATCCCTACTACTACATATTTAAGATTTGGTCTACAATCGGCATATCCCTACTACTACATATTTAAGATTTGGTCTATAAACGGCATATCCCTACTACTACATATTTAAGATTTGGTCTACAATCGGCATATCCCTACTACTACATATTTAAGATTTGGTCTATAATCGGCATATCCCTACTACTACATATTTAAGATTTGGTGTACAATCGGCATATCCCTACTACTACATATTTAAGATTTGGTCTACAATCGGCATATCCCTACTACTACATATTTAAGATTTGGTCTACAATCGGCATATCCCTACTACTACATATTTAAGATTTGGTCTACAATCGGCATATCCCTACTACTACATATTTAATATTTGGTCTACAATCGGCATATCCCTACTACTACATATTTGAGATTTGGTCTACAATCGGCATATCCCTACTACTACATATTTAAGATTTGGTCTACAATCGGCATATCCCTACTACTACATATTTAAGATTTGGTCTACAATCGGCATATCCCTACTACTACATATTTAAGATTTGGTCTACAATCGGCATATCCCTACTACTACATATTTAAGATTTGGTCTACAATCGGCATATCCCTACTACTACATATTTAAGATTTGGTCTACAATCGGCATATCCCTACTACTACATATTTAAGATTTGGTCTACAATCGGCATATCCCTACTACTACATATTTAAGATTTGGTCTACAATCGGCATATCTCTACTACTACATATTTAAGATTTGGTCTACAATCGGCATATCCCTACTACTACATATTTAAGATTTGGTCTACAATCGGCATATCCCTACTACTACATATTTAAGATTTGGTCTACAATCGGCAGATCCCTACTACTACATATTTAAGATTTGGTCTACAATCGGCATATCCCTACTACTACATATTTAAGATTTGGTCTACAATCGGCATATCCCTACTACTACATATTTAAGATTTGGTCTACAATCGGCATATCCCTACTACTACATATTTAAGATTTGGTCTACAATCGGCATATCCCTACTACTACATATTTAAGATCTGGGCCCAATTTCATAGAGCTGCTTAACGGTAAGCAAATTTTTTTGCTTACTATAGCAGAAAAATTTGCTTAAGCGTAAACGTATTTCACCAGCGGTTGCTAACTTAAGCACGTAAACAAACTGCGCGCGCAACATTTTAGATCGTCTGCTTAAGCGAAAATTGAACAGAAAAATGGCGGGCGAAATAAATCAGAAAGTGGCGCAGGCCGGGGCAAAGCCTAAATCGCCCCCCTTCTCAGCCGAAATGGACCTTGCGCTGGCGATCTCATATATCGAGGAGAAAGCGGTTATCGAGGGTCCTCTGAAGGGGTCCAAGTTGACGTCCAAACATAAACAAGCAAGCTGGGAACGAGTGAGGGGGTGCGTGAATGCGTAAGTATTGCCAATGGGTGGCGCAATTGCATAAACATAACGAACGAAAGTATGGCATGAAAAGATTCAACGCTACGGTCATGACGTAAAGATATGCTTTATTGTTCAAGTTCTAGGCCTACATACGATTTTCAAATAGTCTGAATTGGGTTGGTAGTTTCTTTGTTCGTTGATGATGATTTCTGGCGGCATAAGCCCTAGTTTGGGTTTAACATAACGTTGGCAATCATGACCATAAAAAAGTCCATAGTCAGTTGTTTTGCTTGTCCAACATCAACATGTCCAATGCCGTCAACATTACTGCGTCAACTGCATGCAGACCTAACAATACGTAAGCATGTAAGGGCCTACTGAATGTTATAAACGTACTTGTTTTATTATTCACGTCTGCAAGTAGCCTACCTTGATTTTGTCAGCTCTTTAGTTTTTGTGGAGGTGATTTAGGCAGCATCAACAACTAGGACCTAGCCTCCGAGCTGGCAAACTTGTTTAGCTTCAGCACTACTCTAGCACTGCAGTTCTGGTTTTGTGCCTACACATTTTTTTCTTTTGAACTGCAGTAGGCCTATTAATTCAGTAATTGTCAAACTTTACAAAACAAAAATTAGCTGTTTCTAGCTCTATGGTTACAGCTGTTGTGCCGAGTACAGTAACGTTTAGTTCCAGAAAGCCAAAAGCTTGTGTTTTATGATATTTCAAGCTGCAGCCTAGACATATCAGGTATAACTATTTCTGCAAAAATTGTTACTCGGTTCTTGTTAACTATTTTCACATGTACATTAGGAAACCAGAAAGTGGCGTAACGATAATTGTGTTAGGACTACAACTTCACTGCAACATCATACAGTGAATCACTGTACAACTATAAAGGAATATTTGACAAATACTCCATAAGAGTTTTAGCTAATGTGCTTTCACTTAACTGTTGAATCAAATAAACATTCAACTTTTTATTTAATGTTTGTAGTGTTGCTGGAGGGAACATGAAAACAGCTACCCAGTGTAAGGATCGCTACAGAAATTTGGTCCAAGCAAGTAAGTACATGTATCCTGGCTGCCAATTATACCAATTTCATTGAAGACAGAATGCACCCATGAATGTTACAATTCAATTCAATTCACTTCATACAAAACATTTATTTCCATATTGCAAAAATGTACAGAACAACTAATATGAGTCTATACATATACATTGTGTAATATTAATAAGGAAAACTTAAGAGGTTGATTATCAACAGGCAACTTCAACGTAAGCCGAATAGTGTAATCAGCAAGAAATATGGCAGCCAATAGTCAAAGCAAAAATTATTTATAAAAAAAGTAGCCTTCATTTTTACTTATCAAAGTGAACGCATATTTTTGTCATAGAAAAATAACAACACATACAAAAATGATATATGGTACCTTTAAATTTAGCATACAGAATAAAGCCGTGTAACTAGTTAACTGCTCATTGTCACATCACTGCATCAGTGAAAAATTCTCCCCCTTATTTTTGTCAGTCACAAAACGTAAATGGCAAGTTTACGCAACTGGCGGCGGACCAAGCCCTCCTCCTTTAAACAAATTTTTGTTCAAGTTCACCTGTACCTGTAGTTTTTATGTACAACAGTGAACATCTCATCTACAACTATTCAACTTATCTGCAAATCAAATGTGAGAAACTTCAAGTGTTCTTTAGGATACTTTAAAAACAAAAATTGCTTTTAATTAGATAAATCTTGAAAGCCTTTTTTCACTTTCAGAACTTCCAGTCCAAGCGGACCAACCAAAGGCATCGGCATGCGAGGTTGTTAGTCTAGACCCAGGTAGGCCTATATGATGTTTTAGAACAGCAGATACACGTTATCATCTTTATGCAAACTTGTATCCTCGATTCTGATTGGTCAATCCATGGCAAAAAACCTGTACCTGTAGTTTTTATGTACAACAGTGAACATCTGCATATTGCGTTATTCCAAGATCCGCAAGTCACATATGCCAAACCCCTCTCTTTTTTTTTAAAGTAGAGATACAACACGATTTTTTATTCAATATGCTATAAACATCTTCAGGAAAAACATGTAACTTGAACATGTATGATATACTACACATTCTTTGAATACAAGTTGAAGTTCTTCTAATATTTATATTTTATTATTGTTTTCAGTTTACAGCATGCCGATTACCATTACTGATGACGGTGAGTAACTAAAACCCACTTACTGAAATACCTAAGACAGTTTACACATTGCTATTGGTAGAAATTATCACGTGGTTGATTTTGAATGGTTGATAAAAAAACATTTTGGCTGTGTACGTGAAAGTATTATAAAGGTCACACCATGGTAGCTCATGGCCTTTTCATATCAGACAAATCTCAGAGATGATGCAGGGTTGATATCCCTCAGGCGTGAAACCGTACATGTTTTTCAAGCCTGCGTCAATTCGGTGTAAGTCCATATATTGATTACTTGTTTACAGTCATTTTGCAGATAGTAACAATATGAAATTGATTTTTTTTTCTAGTTGTGTCTATGCCAATCACCTTGCCAGTCAATGTCATGAATTTTGGTGAGTCAGTTAACCTGCTTCTGTTCTACTGCAAACCAAAACAAAATATACCTTTCCCCTTTTTTTATACTTTTCAGAAAATGTATCACATATTCATAATGCCCCTCTTGGCAAGATCTAAGATGGATCTACCGATGGATTTTATATTGTCTGTGGCAAACTGCAATAATACGTTAAATGTTACACAAGTTGATATTGGATCATATTTATTTGTCAGGGACATCTTGCCAAGGAATACCAACGCAAGAGACCTCATCCAAAATTAGACCAAAACGGAAGTATGCCAGTGGGATCACTGAGGCCGAGTACTTGGAAAGGAAGTTGGCGCTCATCGAAAAGGAACAGGGTGTGAGGATGAGAGCGTTACTGGCTCAAGCAAGGTATTATGAGCTGAAGGCACAGGTTCTTGAAAAGCAGCTGCCATAATACTTAACTTAATCCTGAGGCCTATTTAGCTATTTGAATGTATGCAAATATAACATGGTTTGAGGTTGGACAGTCTATATTCGCTCCCTGAGGTATTGCAAGTTGACAAACTAGTTCCTTCAGCAACTGTCCAACCTCAAACCATGTTATTTTTGTATTACCGTTACATAGCTAAGTGGGTCTAAAGCCAGTATTGGTCTCATCCTGACATTGTTTAAAAATAGCTTGATTTGGTTTAAAACATAAAAAACACAATTATACTGGTTGTGGTGGTGTCCTGTTTTTGTGTTCACTGCAAAAACTTTGTTTAGCAATTAAACACGCTTCTAAACACTTTATTGCTATCAGTTTGAAAACATGTTTAAATTCTAAATGTTTATGTTTAGGAACTTCTAAACATACTGTAGCAAGATTATGTTTAACTGCTTAACACAGCTTTTAGATTGAAGTATTTATAGTATATTTATGGAGCTTTTTATGAATCAGTACTTCATCACTGTGCATTTAGTTGTCTACGATGTCTGGAGATGGATGTAGCTAGTGGATCTCTCATTGCCTGCCCAAGTGCTGTTTCAGTTCCTACTCCTCTGTAATCCAGACACAGGTTACCCTCTGGGTCATCCCTCTCAATGTTAGCCTGCTCAGGCATGAGGTCACCTTCCAACAAATTACAAAAGTGGCTTTGAAGTTACACATGTTAATACCATTTCACTCCAAGTCATCATCTTAAGGATAGCTCATTGAGAAATTCACACATTGGGGCACCTATTAAAGGGTGTGTACAACATTGGTAAAGTTGAAAATATAATGTTCACAGATTTGCACATAACTTACATGTTATAAAGATGGACATAATAATTGGAAAACTTCCCTTGAAATAGTTTTGCTGGAAATGCCATAGTTTTTTAGGAAATGAGTAAAACAACTGTATTTATCCTGCAGGATAAAATCTGATGTTTGAAAACAAATAAAAACACATAAGGTTTTTTTTCACTGTTTTCTCATGACTCTGAAGACCGATTTAGCTTAAACTTTCACAGGTTTGTTATTTCATGTATATGTTGGGTCACATCAAGTGTGGATACTAGTCGTTGACAATTACCAATGTTGTACACACCCATAAGATAAACGCACAATCGGTCAAGTAATATGAATAACTTACCTTCATCTATTCCATAGTTGTGGAGTATACAGCATGCAAGGATTTCACTTGCGGCCTTGCCCATTGACCGAACCCTGGTGCCTGTTTTCATCAAGGCAAACCTTCTTTTGGCAATGCCGAAGGTCTGCTCAATGAGTGACCTGTAAATAATTGTATGAATTTTAGGTGGTGCTTCATTTGTGTAGTAAGGAAACACAATAATGTTTGCACAGGTTTTCTTTTGTTCACTTAGACACCGAAAAACAAAAAGTCTCGTTAGAATTGTCAATATTTTTAACCGATTTCAAGAGTTTTGTCGAGATTTTCCCTGAATTTGTGATTACAAAAAGATTGGAATTTGGTACCACTGAATTTTTACCATAAAGGAGGTGTTATGTTTTTGAGCACAGGTTATAATGGAAAACTAGAAACTATATTTTTTCTTTAGGGATCCCTTTTGTGACTTCCTTACTCCTGCAAATTATGATAATGGGAACTCAACATCAAGATTGTTGGATTATGGTGATATGTCTATTCCATGGTGATATGCCTAATCCAAGTAAATCCTAATCACTTTATGTAAAACTCTCGCCAGCAGATATCGACAAACACTAGAGTTGAAGTTTGACTGAATAAGGATTGTTGGGTTTAAATGCTGTACCTTGTTACGGCATGCACAGTATTGTAGTCAATGTCTTCCTGTGTCACTGGGTTAGGGTAGGGAGCCATGAGGAAAACCCTTTGGTAGTAGCAAGAATCACCCAAGTTCAGACAATTTGGCCATCTGCCTAAATGACGAAAAATAGGGATATTAATTATTTTCTCTGTTTCATTTGACTAGGTATGTTTAACGATTCAAATAATTATAGAAGACAGCTTGTTCAATATTAAGGATAACATTTAAAGCCTATTGCAGTTTCCCATATCTGATGTATGTGTGCCAATTTAGCAATTCATTTGTGAAATTTGCAAATTTTATATTGATTTCGTATCTAAGATTAAAAAAAACATCTACCAGCTTCCATTGCCATGCCCAGATAACTTTCTCGCCAAACTCTGCTGTCATGGGCTGCACCGGGGAATTTGACCACAACATTTGTGAACCTCTTGCGGTGGTAACATACCATCTACAGAAATGAAAAACACCAACAAATCCAAAGTTATTAAGTGAGACAAAAGTTAGTTTGGAATTATTTGTTTTGAATAGCATTAATTTATTATACTTGCATATATTTCACAACTTTTAAATCACCTGGCAGTTGAGGGATGTGTACCCCTTTCTGTTGACAAACTCATTTCTTAACTCGAAAGGGGGTTCAACACGAACATGGGTGCAATCCACGGCTGCAATGACATTGGCAAATCCTATCAATAAAATGGAACATTTTTGCAAATAATTTTCAAAACCACTACAGTATAGAAACATTTTTTTAGTCACGAACGAAAGGTGTCTCTATTTATTTTCTAAATGATAATGACTATACTTCTCATTCGGCAATTGTAATGTTCAACTCGTGGTTTATCATATGCCAGTAAATAATTGTATAGATGTATAAGCCCTATGGATTATTTATTCAATACATATTTAAAAAAAATATATCTGAATATGCTTGTATTTATTGTAAATAAAAACTATTAATTATTATAAATTAAATAATTGTATACATGTATAGGCCCTATGGATTATTTATTCAATACATATTTAAAAAAAATATATCTGAATATGCTTGTATTTATTGTAAATAAAAACTATTAATTATTATAAATTAAATATAATTTTTGATCAGCAAAGTGATGCCAATGGTTCTCCCCTTTCTCCAAGCTGTGTGTGATTATGTTAATAGTTTATTGTAGGCTAATATTTAATGGATGTAGTGCTGACGTTTTAAAGTCTCAGCATGGTTTTCCTCATAATAAAAAGATAAAATTACTATCTGTCCGAGTGTAAAATAATGTTGTGCAGAGATGCGGACATTAACTTTCCTATCCTCATTTGCCAATTAACAATTATACAAAAATTCCACCAAAGAATTATCTTACCGGCAACCTTGAAGAAGCCCTGTTTTTGTGCCTGCAGGGAGATTTGATCTTGGGGATCTGGAAACTTTATTCGAATCCCAAGAACGCGATTGATGGCTCTGACGGTGCGATCTATGGCTCGCCAAGCCGTCGGGGGGCTAACCACAGGGCAAGTGTCCCCAACAACAATGGCAAAAGTCCCCGAGGACAAGTACCGCAATGCGAGGCACACTTGAAGTAGGGGTGGCAGTGCGTGGTTGTTGTCAGTTGGATGTTCCAGTTCAGCCGATAATGCTTGGGCAAGTCCTACTATGGTTGCCGGGCGAAATCTGTATCGCGCCCAAATTTGAACGGGCGTAAACAGCTCGAGGGGGTTTTGTCTGTCTCGAAAAACCCGCCTCTGTCTTTGAATTGGATAATTTCGCTGATGTTCTTCAGCGTGACGTCTCCTTCGCAGTAAGGCAGCCATTTTGACTGAAAGTTTTGCTTAAGCAAAAAATGCGGTAGTTAAGGCTCCTTTTTCCTTGCTTATCCCGTTAAGCAAAAAGTCTTGCTTAACGGTTGCTATGAAATGAAAATTTGCTTAAGCGCACCCGTTAAGCACAAAATAGGCCGTTAAGCAGCTCTATGAAATTGGGCCTTGGTCTACAATCGGCATATCCCTACTACTACATATTTAATATTTGGTCTACAATCGGCATATCCCTACTACTACATATTTAAGATTTGGTCTACAATCGGCATATCCCTACCACTACATATTTAAGATTTGGTCTACAATCGGCATATCCCTACTACTACATATTTAAGATTTGGTCTACAATCGGCATTTCCCTACTACTACATACTTAAGATTTGGTCTACAATCGGCATATCCCTACTACTACATATTTAAGATTTGGTCTACAATCGGCATATCCCTACTACTATATATTTAAGATTTGGTATACAATCGGCATATCCCTACTACTACATATTTAAGATGTGGTCTACAATCGGCATATCCCTACTACTACATATTTAAGATTTGGTCTACAATCGGCATATCCCTACTACTACATATTTAAGATTTGGTATACAATCGGCATATCCCTACTACTACATATTTAACTCGAGGGCTTGTTCACACATCAGGTGTTTATTTCTACTGCACACTTCTTTCCCTTTACATAATAATAAATGTGAGTTTGTTTTGTTATCAGATCAAATTGAGTTTTTTAAGATTTGGTCTACAATCGGCATATCCCTACTACTACATATTTAACTCGAGGGCTTGTTCCCACATCAGGTGTTTATTTCTACTGCACACTTCTTTCCCTTTACATAATAATAAATGTGAGTTTGTTTTGTTATCAGATCAAATTGAGTTTTTTAAGATTTGGTCTACAATCGGCATATCCCTACTACTAAATATTTAAGATTTGGTCTACAATCGGCATATCCCTACTACTACATATTTAAAATTTGGTCTACAATCGGCATATCCCTACTACTACATATTTAAGATTTGGTCTACAATCGGCATATCCCTACTACTACATATTTAAGATTTGGTCTACAATCGGCATATCCCTACTACTACATATTTAAGATTTGGTCTACAATCGGCATATCCCTACTACTACATATTTAAGATTTGGTCTACAATCGGCATATCCCTACTACTACATATTTAAGATTTGGTCTACAATCGGCATATCCCTACTACTACATATTTAATATTTGGTCTACAATCGGCATATCCCTACTACTACATATTTAAGATTTGGTCTACAATCGGCATATCCCTACCACTACATATTTAAGATTTGGTCTACAATCGGCATATCCCTACTACTACATATTTAAGATTTGGTCTACAATCGGCATTTCCCTACTACTACATACTTAAGATTTGGTCTACAATCGGCATATCCCTACTACTACATATTTAAGATTTGGTCTACAATCGGCATATCCCTACTACTACATATTTAAGATTTGGTCTACAATCGGCATATCCCTACTACTACATATTTAAGATTTGGTCTACAATCGGCATATCCCTACTACTACATATTTAAGATTTGGTCTACAATCGGCATATCCCTACTACTACATATTTAATATTTGGTCTACAATCGGCATATCCCTACTACTACATATTTAAGATTTGGTCTACAATCGGCATATCCCTACCACTACATATTTAAGATTTGGTCTACAATCGGCATATCCCTACTACTACATATTTAAGATTTGGTCTACAATCGGCATTTCCCTACTACTACATACTTAAGATTTGGTCTACAATCGGCATATCCCTACTACTACATATTTAAGATTTGGTCTACAATCGGCATATCCCTACTACTACATATTTAAGATTTGGTCTACAATCGGCATATCCCTACTACTACATATTTAAGATTTGGTCTACAATCGGCATATCCCTACTACTACATATTTAATATTTGGTCTACAATCGGCATATCCCTACTACTACATATTTAAGATTTGGTCTACAATCGGCATATCCCTACCACTACATATTTAAGATTTGGTCTACAATCGGCATATCCCTACTACTACATATTTAAGATTTGGTCTACAATCGGCATTTCCCTACTACTACATACTTAAGATTTGGTCTACAATCGGCATATCCCTACTACTACATATTTAAGATTTGGTCTACAATCGGCATATCCCTACTACTATATATTTAAGATTTGGTATACAATCGGCATATCCCTACTACTACATATTTAAGATGTGGTCTACAATCGGCATATCCCTACTACTACATATTTAAGATTTGGTCTACAATCGGCATATCCCTACTACTACATATTTAATATTTGGTCTACAATCGGCATATCCCTACTACTACATATTTAAGATTTGGTCTACAGTCGGCATATCCCTACTACTACATATTTAAGATTTGGTCTACAATCGGCATATCCCTACTACTACATATTTAAGATTTGGTATACAATCGGCATATCCCTACTACTACATATTTAACTCGAGGGCTTGTTCCCACATCAGGTGTTTATTTCTACTGCACACTTCTTTCCCTTTACATAATAATAAATGTGAGTTTGTTTTGTTATCAGATCAAATTGAGTTTTTTAAGATTTGGTCTACAATCGGCATATCCCTACTACTACATATTTAACTCGAGGGCTTGTTCCCACATCAGGTGTTTATTTCTACTGCACACTTCTTTCCCTTTACATAATAATAAATGTGAGTTTGTTTTGTTATCAGATCAAATTGAGTTTTTTTAAGATTTGGTCTACAATCGGCATATCCCTACTACTACATATTTAAAATTTGGTCTACAATCGGCATATCCCTACTACTACATATTTAAGATTTGGTCTACAATCGGCATATCCCTACTACTACATATTTAAGATTTGGTCTACAATCGGCATATCCCTACTACTACATATTTAAGATTTGGTCT
Source organism: Crossaster papposus (assembly GCA_037893245.1). Classification (NCBI taxonomy): domain Eukaryota; kingdom Metazoa; phylum Echinodermata; class Asteroidea; order Velatida; family Solasteridae; genus Crossaster; species Crossaster papposus. Next base: position 75,820 of record JBAIAA010000421.1, read on the forward strand.
ACAATCGGCATATCCCTACTACTACATATTTAAGATTCGGTCTACAATCGGCATATCCCTACTACTACATATTTAAGATTTGGTCTACAATCGGCATATCCCTACTACTACATATTTAAGATTTGGTCTACAATCGGCATATCCCTACTACTACATATTTAAGATTTGGTCTACAATCGGCATATCCCTACTACTACATATTTAAAATTTGGTCTACAATCGGCAAATCCCTACTACTACATATTTAAGATTTGGTCTACAATCGGCATATCTCTACTACTACATATTTAAGATTTGGTCTACAATCGGCATATCCCTACTACTACATATTTAAGATTTGGTCTACAATCGGCATATCTCTACTACTACATATTTAAGATTTGGTCTACAATCGGCATATCCCTACTACTACATATTTAAGATTTGGTCTACAATCGGCATATCCCTACTACTACATATTTAAGATTTGGTCTACAATCGGCATATCCCTACTACTACATATTTAAGATTTGGTCTACAATCGGCATATCCCTACTACTACATATTTAAGATTTGGTCTACAATCGGCATATCCCTACTACTACATATTTAAGATTTGGTCTACAATCGGCATATCCCTACTACTACATATTTAAGATTTGGTCTACAATCGGCATATCCCTACTACTACATATTTAAGATTTGGTCTACAATCGGCATATCCCTACTACTACATATTTAAGATTTGGTCTACAATCGGCATATCCCTACTACTACATATTTAACTCGAGGGCTTGTTCCCACATCAGGTGTTTATTTCTACTGCACACTTCTTTCCCTTTACATAATAATAAATGTGAGTTTGTTTTGTTATCAGATCAAATTGAGTTTTTTAAGATTTGGTCTACAATCGGCATATCCCTACTACTACATATTTAACTCGAGGGCTTGTTCCCACATCAGGTGTTTATTTCTACTGCACACTTCTTTCCCTTTACATAATAATAAATGTGAGTTTGTTTTGTTATCAGATCAAATTGAGTTTTTTAAGATTTGGTCTACAATCGGCATATCCCTACTACTACATATTTAAGATTTGGTCTACAATCGGCATATCCCTACTACTACATATTTAAGATTTGGTCTACAATCGGCATATCCCTACTACTACATATTTAAGATTTGGTCTACAATCGGCATATCCCTACTACTACATATTTAAGATTTGGTCTACAATCGGCATATCCCTACTACTACATATTTAAGATTTGGTCTACAATCGGCATATCCCTACTACTACATATTTAAGATTTGGTCTACAATCGGCATATCCCTACTACTACATATTTAAGATTTGGTCTACAATCGGCATATCCCTACTACTACATATTTAAGATTTGGTCTACAATCGGCATATCCCTACTACTACATATTTAAGATTTGGTCTACAATCGGCATATCCCTACTACTACATATTTAAGATTTGGTCTACAATCGGCATATCCCTACTACTACATATTTAAGATTTGGTCTACAATCGGCATATCCCTACTACTACATATTTAAGATTTGGTCTACAATCGGCATATCCCTACTACTACATATTTAACTCGAGGGCTTGTTCCCACATCAGGTGTTTATTTCTACTGCACACTTCTTTCCCTTTACATAATAATAAATGTGAGTTTGTTTTGTTATCAGATCAAATTGAGTTTTTTAAGATTTGGTCTACAATCGGCATATCCCTACTACTACATATTTAACTCGAGGGCTTGTTCCCACATCAGGTGTTTATTTCTACTGCACACTTCTTTCCCTTTACATAATAATAAATGTGAGTTTGTTTTGTTATCAGATCAAATTGAGTTTTTTAAGATTTGGTCTACAATCGGCATATCCCTACTACTACATATTTAAGATTTGGTCTACAATCGGCATATCCCTACTACTACATATTTAAGATTTGGTCTACAATCGGCATATCCCTACTACTACATATTTAAGATTTGGTCTACAATCGGCATATCCCTACTACTACATATTTAAGATTTGGTCTACAATCGGCATATCCCTACTACTACATATTTAAGATTTGGTCTACAATCGGCATATCCCTACTACTACATATTTAAGATTTGGTCTACAATCGGCATATCCCTACTACTACATATTTAAAATTTGGTCTACAATCGGCATATCCCTACTACTACATATTTAAGATTTGGTCTACAATCGGCATATCCCTACTACTACATATTTAAGATTTGGTCTACAATCGGCATATCCCTACTACTACATATTTAAGATTTGGTCTACAATCGGCATATCACTACTACTACATATTTAAGATTTGGTCTACAATCGGCATATCCCTACTACTACATATTTAAGATTTGGTCTACAATCGGCATATCACTACTACTACATATTTAAGATTTGGTCTACAATCGGCATATCCCTACTACTACATATTTAAGATTTGGTCTACAATCGGCATATCCCTACTACTACATATTTAAGATTTGGTCTACAATCGGCATATCCCTACTACTACATATTTAAGATTTGGTCTACAATCGGCATATCCCTACTACTACATATTTAAGATTTGGTCTACAATCGGCATATCCCTACTACTACATATTTAAGATTTGGTCTACAATCGGCATATCCCTACTACTACATATTTAAGATTTGGTCTACAATCGGCATATCCCTACTACTACATATTTAAGATTTGGTCTACAATCGGCATATCCCTACTACTACATATTTAAGATTTGGTCTACAATCGGCATATCCCTACTACTACATATTTAAGATTTGGTCTACAATCGGCATATCCCTACTACTACATATTTATGATTTGGTCTACAATCGGCATATCCCTACTACTACATATTTAAGATTTGGTCTACAATCGACATATCCCTACTACTACATATTTAAGATTTGGTCTACAATCGGCATATCCCTACTACTACATATTTAAGATTTGGTCTACAATCGGCATATCCCTACTACTACATATTTAAGATTTGGTCTACAATCGGCATATCCCTACTACTACATATTTAAGATTTGGTCTACAATCGGCATATCCCTACTACTACATATTTAACTCGAGGGCTTGTTCCCACATCAGGTGTTTATTTCTACTGCACACTTCTTTCCCTTTACATAATAATAAATGTGAGTTTGTTTTGTTATCAGATCAAATTGAGTTTTTTAAGATTTGGTCTACAATCGGCATATCCCTACTACTACATATTTAACTCGAGGGCTTGTTCCCACATCAGGTGTTTATTTCTACTGCACACTTCTTTCCCTTTACATAATAATAAATGTGAGTTTGTTTTGTTATCAGATCAAATTGAGTTTTTTAAGATTTGGTCTACAATCGGCATATCCCTACTACTACATATTTAAGATTTGGTCTACAATCGGCATATCCCTACTACTACATATTTAAGATTTGGTCTACAATCGGCATATCCCTACTACTACATATTTAAGATTTGGTCTACAATCGGCATATCCCTACTACTACATATTTAAGATTTGGTCTACAATCGGCATATCCCTACTACTACATATTTAAGATTTGGTCTACAATCGGCATATCCCTACTACTACATATTTAAGATTTGGTCTACAATCGGCATATCCCTACTACTACATATTTAAAATTTGGTCTACAATCGGCATATCCCTACTACTACATATTTAAGATTTGGTCTACAATCGGCATATCCCTACTACTACATATTTAAGATTTGGTCTACAATCGGCATATCCCTACTACTACATATTTAAGATTTGGTCTACAATCGGCATATCCCTACTACTACATATTTAAGATTTGGTCTACACTCGGCATATCCCTACTACTACATATATAAGATTTGGTCTACAATCGGCATATCCCTACTACTACATATTTAAGATTTGGTCTACAATCGGCATATCCCTACTACTACATATTTAAGATTTGGTCTACAATCGGCATATCCCTACTACTACATATTTAAGATTTGGTCTACAATCGGCATATCCCTACTACTACACATTTAAGATTTGGTCTACAATCGGCATATCCCTACTACTACATGTTTAAGATTTGGTCTACAATCGGCATATCCCTACTACTACATGTTTAAGATTTGGTCTACAATCGGCATATCCCTACTACTACATATTTAAGATTTGGTCTACAATCGGCATATCCCTACTACTACATATTTAAGATTTGGTCTACAATCGGCATATCCCTACTACTACATATTTAAGATTTGGTCTACAATCGGCATATCTCTACTACTACATATTTAAGATTTGGTCTACAATCGGCATATCCCTACTACTACATATTTAAGATTTGGTCTACAATCGGCATATCCCTACTACTACATATTTAAGATCTGGTCTACAATCGGCATATCCCTACTACTACATATTTAAGATTTGATCTACAATCGGCATATCCCTACTACTACATATTTAAGATTTGGTCTACAATCGGCATATCCCTACTACTACATATTTAAGATTTGGTCTACAATCGGCATATCCCTACTACTACTACATATTTAAGATTTGGTCTACAATCGGCATATCCCTACTACTACATATTTAAGATTTGGTCTACAATCGGCATATCCCTACTACTACATATTTAAGATTTGGTCTACAATCGGCATATCCCTACTACTACATATTTAAGATTTGGTCTACAATCGGCATATCCCTATTACTACATATTTAAGATTTGGTCTACAATCGGCATATCCCTACTACTACATATTTAAGATTTGGTCTACAATCGGCATATCCCTACTACTACATATTTAAGATTTGGTCTACAATCGGCATATCCCTACTACTACATATTTAAGATTTGGTCTACAATCGGCATATCCCTACTACTACATATTTAAGATTTGGTCTACAATCGGCATATCCCTACTACTACATATTTAAGATTTGGTCTACAATCGGCATATCCCTACTACTACATATTTAACTCGAGGGCTTGTTCCCACATCAGGTGTTTATTTCTACTGCACACTTCTTTCCCTTTACATAATAATAAATGTGAGTTTATTTTGTTATCAGATCAAATTGAGTTTTTTAAGATTTGGTCTACAATCGGCATATCCCTACTATTACATATTTAAGATTTGGTCTACAATCGGCATATCCCTACTACTACATATTTAAGATTTGGTCTACAATCGGCATATCCCTACTACTACATATTTAAGATTTGGTCTACAATCGGCATATCCCTACTACTACATATTTAAGATTTGGTCTACAATCGGCATATCCCTACTACTACATATTTAAGATTTGGTCTATAATCGGCATATCCCTACTACTGCATATTTAAGATTTGGTCTACAATCGGCATATCCCTACTACTACATATTTAAGATTTGGTCTACAATCGGCATATCCCTACTACTACATATTTAAGATTTGGTCTACAATCGGCATATCCCTACTACTACATATTTAAGATTTGGTCTACAATCGGCATATCCCTACTACTACATATTTAAGATTTGGTCTACAATCGGCATATCCCTACTACTACATATTTAAGATTTGGTCTACAATCGGCATATCCCTACTACTACATATTTAAGATTTGGTCTACAATCGGCATATCCCTACTACTACATATTTAACTCGAGGGCTTGTTCCCACATCGGGTGTTTATTTCTACTGCACACTTCTTTCCCTTTACATAATAATAAATGTGAGTTTGTTTTGTTATCAGATCAAATTGAGTTTTTTAAGATTTGGTCTACAATCGGCATATCCCTACTACTACATATTTAAGATTTGGTCTATAATCGGCATATCCCTACTACTACATATTTAAGATTTGGTCTACAATCGGCATATCCCTACTACTACATATTTAAGATTTGGTCTACAATCGGCATATCCCTACTACTACATATTTAAGATTTGGTCTTCAATCGGCATATCCCTACTACTACATATTTAAGATTTGGTCTACAATCGGCATATCCCTACTACTACATATTTAAGATTTGGTCTACAATCGGCATATCCCTACTACTACATATCTAACTCGAGGGCTTGTTCCCACATCAGGTGTTTATTTCTACTGCACACTTCTTTCCCTTTACATAATAATAAATGTGAGTTTATTTTGTTATCAGATCAAATTGAGTTTTTTAAGATTTGGTCTACAATCGGCATATCCCTACTACTACATATTTAAGATTTGGTCTACAATCGGCATATCCCTACTACTACATATTTAACATTTGGTCTACAATCGGCATATCCCTACTACTACATATTTAAGATTTGGTCTACAATCGGCATATCCCTACTACTACATATTTAAGATTTGGTCTACAATCGGCATATCCCTACTACTACATATTTAAGATTTGGTCTACAATCGGCATATCCCTACTACTACATATTTAAGATTTGGTCTACAATCGGCATATCCCTACTACTACATATTTAAGATTTGGTCTACAATCGGCATATCCCTACTACTACATATTTAAGATTTGGTCTACAATCGGCATATCCCTACTACTACATATTTAAGATTTGGTCTATAATCGGCATATCCCTACTACTACATATTTAAGATTTGGTCTAAAATCGGCATATCCCTACTACTACATATTTAAGATTTGGTCTACAATCGGCATATCCCTACTACTACATATTTAAGATTTGGTCTTCAATCGGCATATCCCTACTACTACATATTTAAGATTTGGTCTACAATCGGCATATCCCTACTACTACATATTTAAGATTTGGTCTACAATCGGCATATCCCTACTACTACATATTTAAGATTTGGTATACAAATCGGCATATCCCTACTACTACATATTTAAGATTTGGTCTACAATCGGCATATCTCTACTACTACATATTTAAGATTTGGTCTACAATCGGCATATCCCTACTACTACATATTTAAGATTTGGTCTACAATCGGCATATCCCTACTACTACATATTTAAGATTTGGTCTACAATCGGCATATCCCTACTACTACATATTTAAGATTTGGTCTACAATCGGCATATCCCTACTACTACATATTTAAGATCTGGTCTACAATCGGCATATCCCTACTACTACATATTTAAGATTTGGTCTACAATCGGCATATCCCTACTACTACATATTTAAGATTTGGTCTACAATCGGCATATCCCTACTACTACATATTTAAGATTTGGTCTACAATCGGCATATCCCTACTACTACATATTTAAGATTTGGTCTATAATCGGCATATCCCTACTACTGCATATTTAAGATTTGGTCTACAATCGGCATATCCCTACTACTACATATTTAAGATTTGGTCTACAATCGGCATATCCCTACTACTACATATTTAAGATTTGGTCTACAATCGGCATATCCCTACTACTACATATTTAAGATTTGGTCTACAATCGGCATATCCCTACTACTACATATTTAAGATTTGGTCTACAATCGGCATATCCCTACTACTACATATTTAAGATTTGGTCTACAATCGGCATATCCCTACTACTACATATTTAAGATTTGGTCTACAATCGGCATATCCCTACTACTACATATTTAAGATTTGGTCTATAATCGGCATATCCCTACTACTGCATATTTAAGATTTGGTCTACAATCGGCATATCCCTACTACTACATATTTAAGATTTGGTCTACAATCGGCATATCCCTACTACTACATATTTAAGATTTGGTCTACAATCGGCATATCCCTACTACTACATATTTAAGATTTGGTCTACAATCGGCATATCCCTACTACTACATATTTAAGATTTGGTCTACAATCGGCATATCCCTACTACTACATATTTAAGATTTGGTCTACAATCGGCATATCCCTACTACTACATATTTAAGATTTGGTCTACAATCGGCATATCCCTACTACTACATATTTAACTCGAGGGCTTGTTCCCACATCAGGTGTTTATTTCTACTGCACACTTCTTTCCCTTTACATAATAATAAATGTGAGTTTGTTTTGTTATCAGATCAAATTGAGTTTTTTAAGATTTGGTCTACAATCGGCATATCCCTACTACTACATATTTAAGATTTGGTCTATAATCGGCATATCCCTACTACTACATATTTAAGATTTGGTCTAAAATCGGCATATCCCTACTACTACATATTTAAGATTTGGTCTACAATCGGCATATCCCTACTACTACATATTTAAGATTTGGTCTTCAATCGGCATATCCCTACTACTACATATTTAAGATTTGGTCTACAATCGGCATATCCCTACTACTACATATTTAAGATTTGGTCTACAATCGGCATATCCCTACTACTACATATTTAAGATTTGGTCTACAATCGGCATATCCCTACTACTACATATTTAAGATTTGGTCTACAATCGGCATATCCCTACTACTACATATTTAAGATTTGGTCTACAATCGGCATATCCCTACTACTACATATCTAACTCGAGGGCTTGTTCCCACATCAGGTGTTTATTTCTACTGCACACTTCTTTCCCTTTACATAATAATAAATGTGAGTTTATTTTGTTATCAGATCAAATTGAGTTTTTTAAGATTTGGTCTACAATCGGCATATCCCTACTACTACATATTTAAGATTTGGTCTACAATCGGCATATCCCTACTACTACATATTTAACATTTGGTCTACAATCGGCATATCCCTACTACTACATATTTAAGATTTGGTCTACAATCGGCATATCCCTACTACTACATATTTAAGATTTGGTCTACAATCGGCATATCCCTACTACTACATATTTAAGATTTGGTCTACAATCGGCATATCCCTACTACTACATGTTTAAGATTTGGTCTACAATCGGCATATCCCTACTACTACATGTTTAAGATTTGGTCTACAATCGGCATATCCCTACTACTACATATTTAAGATTTGGTCTACAATCGGCATATCCCTACTACTACATATTTAAGATTTGGTCTACAATCGGCATATCCCTACTACTACATATTTAAGATTTGGTCTACAATCGGCATATCTCTACTACTACATATTTAAGATTTGGTCTACAATCGGCATATCCCTACTACTACATATTTAAGATTTGGTCTACAATCGGCATATCTCTACTACTACATATTTAAGATTTGGTCTACAATCGGCATATCCCTACTACTACATATTTAAGATTTGGTCTACAATCGGCATATCCCTACTACTACATATTTAACATTTGGTCTACAATCGGCATATCCCTACAACTACATATTTAAGATTTGGTCTACAATCGGCATATCCCTACTACTACATATTTAAGATTTGGTCTACAATCGGCATATCCCTACTACTACATATTTAAGATTTGGTCTTCAATCGGCATATCCCTACTACTACATATTTAAGATTTGGTCTACAATCGGCATATCCCTACTACTACATATTTAAGATTTGGTCTACAATCGGCATATCCCTACTACTACATATTTAAGATTTGGTCTACAATCGGCATATCCCTACTACTACATATTTAAGATTTAGTCTACAATCGGCATATCCCTACTACTACATATTTAAGATTTGGTCTACAATCGGCATATCCCTACTACTACATATTTAAGATTTGGTCTACAATCGGCATATCCCTACTACTACATATTTAACTCGAGGGCTTGTTCCCACATCAGGTGTTTATTTCTACTGCACACTTCTTTCCCTTTACATAATAATAAATGTGAGTTTATTTTGTTATCAGATCAAATTGAGTTTTTTAAGATTTGGTCTACAATCGGCATATCCCTACTACTACATATTTAAGATTTGGTCTACAATCGGCATATCCCTACTACTACATATTTAACATTTGGTCTACAATCGGCATATCCCTACTACTACATATTTAACATTTGGTCTACAATCGGCATATCCCTACTACTACATATTTAACATTTGGTCTACAATCGGCATATCCCTACTACTACATATTTAAGATTTGGTCTACAATCGGCATATCCCTACTACTACATATCTAACTCGAGGGCTTGTTCCCACATCAGGTGTTTATTTCTACTGCACACTTCTTTCCCTTTACATAATAATAAATGTGAGTTTATTTTGTTATCAGATCAAATTGAGTTTTTTAAGATTTGGTCTACAATCGGCATATCCCTACTACTACATATTTAACATTTGGTCTACAATCGGCATATCCCTACTACTACATATTTAAGATTTGGTCTACAATCGGCATATCCCTACTACTACATATTTAAGATTTGGTCTACAATCGGCATATCCCTACTACTACATATTTAAGATTTGGTCTACAATCGGCATATCCCTACTACTACATGTTTAAGATTTGGTCTACAATCGGCATATCCCTACTACTACATGTTTAAGATTTGGTCTACAATCGGCATATCCCTACTACTACATATTTAAGATTTGGTCTACAATCGGCATATCCCTACTACTACATATTTAAGATTTGGTCTACAATCGGCACATCCCTACTACTACATATTTAAGATTTGGTCTACAATCGGCATATCCCTACTACTACATATTTAAGATTTGGTCTACAATCGGCATATCCCTACTACTACATATTTAAGATTTGGTCTACAATCGGCATATCCCTACTACTACATGTTTAAGATTTGGTCTACAATCGGCATATCCCTACTACTACATGTTTAAGATTTGGTCTACAATCGGCATATCCCTACTACTACATATTTAAGATTTGGTCTACAATCGGCATATCCCTACTACTACATATTTAAGATTTGGTCTACAATCGGCATATCCCTACTACTACATATTTAAGATTTGGTCTACAATCGGCATATCTCTACTACTACATATTTAAGATTTGGTCTACAATCGGCATATCCCTACTACTACATATTTAAGATTTGGTCTACAATCGGCATATCTCTACTACTACATATTTAAGATTTGGTCTACAATCGGCATATCCCTACTACTACATATTTAAGATTTGGTCTACAATCGGCATATCCCTACTACTACATATTTAACATTTGGTCTACAATCGGCATATCCCTACAACTACATATTTAAGATTTGGTCTACAATCGGCATATCCCTACTACTACATATTTAAGATTTGGTCTACAATCGGCATATCCCTACTACTACATATTTAAGATTTGGTCTTCAATCGGCATATCCCTACTACTACATATTTAAGATTTGGTCTACAATCGGCATATCCCTACTACTACATATTTAAGATTTGGTCTACAATCGGCATATCCCTACTACTACATATTTAAGATTTGGTCTACAATCGGCATATCCCTACTACTACATATTTAAGATTTAGTCTACAATCGGCATATCCCTACTACTACATATTTAAGATTTGGTCTACAATCGGCATATCCCTACTACTACATATTTAAGATTTGGTCTACAATCGGCATATCCCTACTACTACATATTTAACTCGAGGGCTTGTTCCCACATCAGGTGTTTATTTCTACTGCACACTTCTTTCCCTTTACATAATAATAAATGTGAGTTTATTTTGTTATCAGATCAAATTGAGTTTTTTAAGATTTGGTCTACAATCGGCATATCCCTACTACTACATATTTAAGATTTGGTCTACAATCGGCATATCCCTACTACTACATATTTAACATTTGGTCTACAATCGGCATATCCCTACTACTACATATTTAAGATTTGGTCTACAATCGGCATATCCCTACTACTACATATTTAAGATTTGGTCTACAATCGGCATATCCCTACTACTACATATTTAAGATTTGGTCTACAATCGGCATATCCCTACTACTACATGTTTAAGATTTGGTCTACAATCGGCATATCCCTACTACTACATGTTTAAGATTTGGTCTACAATCGGCATATCCCTACTACTACATATTTAAGATTTGGTCTACAATCGGCATATCCCTACTACTACATATTTAAGATTTGGTCTACAATCGGCATATCTCTACTACTACATATTTAAGATTTGGTCTACAATCGGCATATCCCTACTACTACATATTTAAGATTTGGTCTACAATCGGCATATCTCTACTACTACATATTTAAGATTTGGTCTACAATCGGCATATCCCTACTACTACATATTTAAGATTTGGTCTACAATCGGCATATCCCTACTACTACATATTTAACATTTGGTCTACAATCGGCATATCCCTACTACTACATATTTAAGATTTGGTCTACAATCGGCATATCCCTACTACTACATATTTAAGATTTGGTCTACAATCGGCATATCCCTACTACTACATATTTAAGATTTGGTCTACAATCGGCATATCCCTACTACTACATATTTAAGATTTGGTCTATAATCGGCATATCCCTACTACTACATATTTAAGATTTGGTCTACAATCGGCATATCCCTACTACTACATATTTAAGATTTGGTCTACAATCGGCATATCCCTACTACTACATATTTAAGATTTGGTCTACAATCGGCATATCCCTACTACTACATATTTAACATTTGGTCTACAATCGGCATATCCCTACTACTACATATTTAACATTTGGTCTACAATCGGCATATCCCTACTACTACATATTTAAGATTTGGTCTACAATCGGCATATCCCTACTACTACATATTTAAGATTTGGTCTACAATCGGCATATCCCTACTACTACATATTTAACTCGAGGGCTTGTTCCCACATCAGGTGTTTATTTCTACTGCACACTTCTTTCCCTTTACATAATAATAAATGTGAGTTTGTTTTGTTATCAGATCAAATTGAGTTTTTTAAGATTTGGTCTACAATCGGCATATCCCTACTACTACATATTTAAGATTTGGTCTACAATAGGCATATCCCTACTACTACATATTTAAGATTTGGTCTACAATCGGCATATCCCTACTACTACATATTTAAGATTTGGTCTACAATCGGCATATCCCTACTACTACATATTTAAGATTTGGTCTACAATCGGCATATCCCTACTACTACATATTTAAGATTTGGTCTACAATCGGCATATCCCTACTACTACATATTTAAGATTTGGTCTACAATCGGCATATCCCTACTACTAGATATTTAAGATTTGGTCTACAATCGGCATATCCCTACTACTACATATTTAAGATTTGGTCTACAATCGGCATATCCCTACTACTACACATTTAAGATTTGGTCTACAATCGGCATATCCCTACTACTACATATTTAAGATTTCGTATATAATCGGCATATCCCTACTACTACATATTTAAGATTTGGTCTACAATCGGCATATCCCTACTACTACATATTTAAGATTTGGTCTACAATCGGCATATCCCTACTACTACATATTTAAGATTTGGTCTACAATCGGCATATCCCTACTACTACATATTTAAGATTTGGTCTACAATCGGCATATCCCTACTACTACATATTTAAGATTTGGTCTACAATCGGCATATCCCTACTACTACATATTTAAGATTTGGTCTACAATCGGCATATCCCTACTACTACATATTTAACTCGAGGGCTTGTTCCCACATCAGGTGTTTATTTCTACTGCACACTTCTTTCCCTTTACATAATAATAAATGTGAGTTTGTTTTGTTATCAGATCAAATTGAGTTTTTTAAGATTTGGTCTACAATCGGCATATCCCTACTACTACATATTTAAGATTTGGTCTACAATAGGCATATCCCTACTACTACATATTTAAGATTTGGTCTACAATCGGCATATCCCTACTACTACATATTTAAGATTTGGTCTACAATCGGCATATCCCTACTACTACATATTTAAGATTTGGTCTACAATCGGCATATCCCTACTACTACATATTTAAGATTTGGTCTACAATCGGCATATCCCTACTACTACATATTTAAGATTTGGTCTACAATCGGCATATCCCTACTACTAGATATTTAAGATTTGGTCTACAATCGGCATATCCCTACTACTACATATTTAAGATTTGGTCTACAATCGGCATATCCCTACTACTACATATTTAAGATTTGGTCTACAATCGGCATATCCCTACTACTACATATTTAAGATTTCGTCTATAATCGGCATATCCCTACTACTACATATTTAAGATTTGGTCTACAATCGGCATATCCCTATTACTACATATTTAACTCGAGGGCTTGTTCCCACATCAGGTGTTTATTTCTACTGCACACTTCTTTCCCTTTACATAATAATAAATGTGAGTTTGTTTTGTTATCAGATCAAATTGAGTTTTTTAAGATTTGGTCTACAATCGGCATATCCCTACTACTACATATTTAAGATTTGGTCTACAATCTGCATATCCCTACTACTACATATTTAAGATTTGGTCTACAATCGGCATATCCCTACTACTACATATTTAAGATTTGGTCTACAATCGGCATATCCCTACTACTACATATATAAGATTTGGTCTACAATCGGCATATCCCTACTACTACATGTTTAAGATTTGGTCTACAATCGGCATATCCCTACTACTACATATTTAAGATTTGGTCTACAATCGGCATATCCCTACTACTACATATTTAAGATTTGGTCTACAATCGGCATATCCCTACTACTACATATTTAAGATTTGGTCTACAATCGGCATATCTCTACTACTACATATTTAAGATTTGGTCTACAATCGGCATATCCCTACTACTACATATTTAAGATTTGGTCTACAATCGGCATATCCCTACTACTACATATTTAAGATTTGGTCTACAATCGGCATATCCCTACTACTACATATTTAAGATTTGGTCTACAATCGGCATATCCCTACTACTACATATTTAAGATTTGGTCTACAATCGGCATATCCCTACTACTACATATTTAAGATTTGGTCTACAATCGGCATATCCCTACTACTACATATTTAAAATTTGGTCTACAATCGGCATATCCCTACTACTACATATTTAAGATTTGGTCTATAATCGGCATATCCCTACTACTACATATTTAAGATTTGGTCTACAATCGGCATATCCCTACTACTACATATTTAAGATTTGGTCTACAATCGGCATATCCCTACTACTACATATTTAAGATTTGGTCTACAATCGGCATATCCCTACTACTACATATTTAAGATTTGGTCTACAATCGGCATATCCCTACTACTACATATTTAAGATTTGGTCTACAATCGGCATATCCCTACTACTACATATTTAAAATTTGGTCTACAATCGGCATATCTCTACTACTACATATTTAAGATTTGGTCTATAATCGGCATATCCCTACTACTACATATTTAAGATTTGGTCTACAATCGGCATATCCCTACTACTACATATTTAAGATTTGGTCTACAATCGGCATATCCCTACTACTACATATTTAAGATTTGGTCTACAATCGGCATATCCCTACTACTACATATTTAAGATTTGGTCTACAATCGGCATATCTCTACTACTACATATTTAAGATTTGGTCTACAATCGGCATATCCCTACTACTACATATTTAAGATTTGGTCTACAATCGGCATATCCCTACTACTACATATTTAAGATTTGGTCTACAATCGGCATATCCCTACTACTACATATTTAAGATTTGGTCTACAATCGGCATATCCCTACTACTACATATTTAAGATTTGGTCTACAATCGGCATATCCCTACTACTACACATTTAACTCGAGGGCTTGTTCCCACATCAGGTGTTTATTTCTACTGCACACTTCTTTCCCTTTACATAATAACAAATGTGATTTTGTTTTGTTATCAGATCAAATTGAGTTGTTTAAGATTTGGTCTACAATCGGCATATCCCTACTACTACTTATTTAAGATTTGGTCTACAATCGGCAAATCCCTACTACTACATATTTAAGATTTGGTCTACAATCGGCATATCCCTACTACTACATATTTAAGATTTGGTCTACAATCGGCATATCCCTACTACTACATATTTAAGATTTGGTCTACAATCGGCATATCCATACTACTACATATTTAACTCGAGGGCTTGTTCCCACATCAGGTGTTTATTTCTACTGCACACTTCTTTCCCTTTACATAATAATAAATGTGAGTTTGTTTTGTTATCAGATCAAATTGAGTTTTGTAAGATTTGGTCTACAATCGGCATATCCCTACTACTACATATTTAAGATTTGGTCTACAATCGGCATATCCCTACTACTACATATTTAACTCGAGGGCTTGTTCCCACATCAGGTGTTTATTTCTACTGCACACTTATTTCCCTTTACATATTTAACTCGAGGGCTTGTTCCCACATCAGGTGTTTATTTCTACTGCACACTTCTTTCCCTTTACATAATAATAAATGTGAGTTTGTTTTGTTATCAGATCAAATTGAGTTTTTTTAAATTTGGTCTACAATCGGCATATCCCTACTACTACATATTTAAGATTTGGTCTACAATCGGCATATCCCTACTACTACATATTTAAGATTTGGTCTACAATCGGCATATCCCTACTACTACATATTTAAGATTTGGTCTACAATCGGCATATCCCTACTACTACATATTTAAGATTTGGTCTACAATCGGCATATCCCTACTACTACATATTTAAGATTTGGTCTACAATCGGCATATCCCTACTACTACATATTTAAGATTTGGTCTACAATCGGCATATCCCTACTACTACTACATATTTAAGATTTGGTCTACAATCGGCATATCCCTACTACTACATATTTAAGATTTGGTCTACAATCGGCATATCCCTACTACTACATATTTAAGATTTGGTCTACAATCGGCATATCCCTACTACTACAAATTTAAGATTTGGTCTACAATCGGCATATCCCTACTACTACATATTTAAGATTTGGTCTACAATCGGCATATCCCTACTACTACATATTTAAGATTTGGTCTACAATCGGCATATCCCTACTACTACATATTTAAGAGTTGGTCTACAATCGGCATATCCCTACTACTACATATTTAAGATTTGGTCTACAATCGGCATATCCCTACTACTACATATTTAAGATTTGGTCTACAATCGGCATATCCCTACTACTACATATTTAAGATTTGGTCTACAATCGGCATATCCCTACTACTACATATTTAAGATTTGGTCTACAATCGGCATATCCCTACTACTACATATTTAAGATTTGGTCTACAATCGGCATATCCCTACTACTACATATTTAAGATTTGGTCTACAATCGGCATATCCCTACTACTACATATTTAAGATTTGGTCTACAATCGGCATATCCCTACTACTACATATTTAAGATTTGGTCTACAATCGGCATATCCCTACTACTACATATTTAAGATTTGGTCTACAATCGGCATATCCCTACTACTACATATTTAAGATTTGGTCTACAATCGGCATATCCCTACTACTACATATTTAACTCGAGGGCTTGTTCCCACATCAGGTGTTTATTTATACTGCACACTTCTTTCCCTTTACATATTTAACTCGAGGGCTACAATCGGCATATCCCTACTACTACTACATATTTAAGATTTGGTCTACAATCGGCATATCCCTACTACTACATATTTAAGATTTGGTCTACAATCGGCATATCCCTACTACTACATATTTAAGATGTGGTCTACAATCGGCATATCCCTACTACTACATATTTAACTCGAGGGCTTGTTCCCACATCAGGTGTTTATTTATACTGCACACTTCTTTCCCTTTACATATTTAACTCGAGGGCTTGTTCCCACATCAGGTGTTTATTTCTACTGCACACTTCTTTCCCTTTACATAATAATAAATGTGAGTTTGTTTTGTTATCAGATCAAATTGAGTTTTTTAAGATTTGGTCTACAATCGGCATATCCCTACTACTACATATTTAACTCGAGGGCTTGTTCCCACATCAGGTGTTTATTTCTACTGCACACTTCTTTCCCTTTACATAATAATAAATGTGAGTTTGTTTTGTTATCAGATCAAATTGAGTTTTTTTAAATTTGGTCTACAATCGGCATATCCCTACTACTACATATTTAAGATTTGGTCTACAATCGGCATATCCCTACTACTACATATTTAAGATTTGGTCTACAATCGGCATATCCCTACTACTACATATTTAAGATTTGGTCTACAATCGGCATATCCCTACTACTACATATTTAAGATTTGGTCTACAATCGGCATATCCCTACTACTACATATTTAAGATTTGGTCTACAATCGGCATATCCCTACTACTACATATTTAAGATTTGGTCTACAATCGGCATATCCCTACTACTACATATTTAACTCGAGGGCTTGTTCCCACATCAGGTGTTTATTTATACTGCACACTTCTTTCCCTTTACATATTTAAATCGAGGGCTACAATCGGCATATCCCTACTACTACTACATATTTAAGATTTGTTCTACAATCGGCATATCCCTACTACTACATATTTAAGATTTGGTCTACAATCGGCATATCCCTACTACTACATATTTAAGATGTGGTCTACAATCGGCATATCCCTACTACTACATATTTAACTCGAGGGCTTGTTCCCACATCAGGTGTTTATTTATACTGCACACTTCTTTCCCTTTACATATTTAACTCGAGGGCTACAATCGGCATATCCCTACTACTACTACATATTTAAGATTTGGTCTACAATCGGCATATCCCTACTACTACATATTTAAGATTTGGTCTACAATCGGCATATCCCTACTACTACATATTTAAGATGTGGTCTACAATCGGCATATCCCTACTACTACATATTTAACTCGAGGGCTTGTTCCCACATCAGGTGTTTATTTATACTGCACACTTCTTTCCCTTTACATATTTAACTCGAGGGCTTGTTCCCACATCAGGTGTTTATTTCTACTGCACACTTCTTTCTCTTTACATAATAATAAATGTGAGTTTGTTTTGTTATCAGATCAAATTGAGTTTTTTAAGATTTGGTCTACAATCGGCATATCCCTACTACTACATATTTAACTCGAGGGCTTGTTCCCACATCAGGTGTTTATTTCTACTGCACACTTCTTTCCCTTTACATACTAATAAATGTGAGTTTGTTTTGTTATCAGATCAAATTGAGTTTTTTTAAATTTGGTCTACAATCGGCATATCCCTACTACTACATATTTAAGATTTGGTCTACAATCGGCATATCCCTACTACTACTACATATTTAAGATTTGGTCTACAATCGGCATATCCCTACTACTACATATTTAAGATTTGGTCTACAATTGGCATATCCCTACTACTACATATTAAAGATTTGGTCTACAATCGGCATATCCCTACTACTACATATTTAAGATTTGGTCTACAATCGGCATATCCCTACTACTACATATTTAAGATTTGGTCTACAATCGGCATATCCCTACTACTACATATTTAAGATTTGGTCTACAATCGGCATATCCCTACTACTACATATTTAAGATTTGGTCTACAATCGGCATATCCCTACTACTACATATTTAAGATTTGGTCTACAATCGGCATATCCCTACTACTACATATTTCAGATTTGGTCTACAATCGGCATATCCCTACTACTACATATTTAAGATTTGGTCTACAATCGGCATATCCCTACTACTACATATTTAAGATTTGGTCTACAATCGGCATATCCCTACTACTACATATTTAAGATTTGGTCTACAATCGGCATATCCCTACTACTACATATTTAAGATTTGGTCTACAATCGGCATATCCCTACTACTACATATTTAAGATTTGGTCTACAATCGGCATATCCCTACTACTACATATTTCAGATTTGGTCTACAATCGGCATATCCCTACTACTACATATTTAAGATTTGGTCTACAATCGGCATATCCCTACTACTACATATTTAAGATTTGGTCTACAATCGGCATATCCCTACTACTACATATTTAAGATTTGGTCTACAATCGGCATATCCCTACTACTACATATTTCAGATTTGGTCTACAATCGGCATATCCCTACTACTACATATTTAAGATTTGGTCTACAATCGGCATATCCCTACTACTACATATTTAAGATTTGGTCTACAATCGGCATATCCCTACTACTACATATTTAAGATTTGGTCTACAATCGGCATATCCCTACTACTACATATTTAAGATTTGGTCTACAATCGGCATATCCCTACTACTACATATTTAAGATTTGGTCTACAATCGGCATATCCCTACTACTACATATCTAAGATTTGGTCTACAATCGGCATATCCCTACTACTATATATTTAAGATTTGGTCTACAATCGGCATATCCCTACTACTACATATTTAAGATTTGGTCTACAATCGGCATATCCCTACTACTACATATTTAAGATTTGGTCTACAATCGGCATATCCCTACTACTACATATTTAAGATTTGGTGTACAATCTGCATATCCCTACTACTACATATTTAAGATTTGGTCTACAATCGGCATATCCCTACTACTACATATTTAAGATTTGGTCTACAATCGGCATATCCCTACTACTACATATTTAAGATTTGGTCTACAATCGGCATATCCCTACTACTACATATTTAAGATTTGGTCTACAATCGGCATATCCCTACTACTACATATTTAAGATTTGGTCTACAATCGGCATATCCCTACTACTACATATTTCAGATTTGGTCTACAATCGGCATATCCCTACTACTACATATTTAAGATTTGGTCTACAATCGGCATATCCCTACTACTACATATTTAAGATTTGGTCTACAATCGGCATATCCCTACTACTACATATTTAAGATTTGGTCTACAATCGGCATATCCCTACTACTACATATTTAAGATTTGGTCTACAATCGGCATATCCCTACTACTACATATTTAAGATTTGGTCTACAATCGGCATATCCCTACTACTACATATTTAAGATTTGGTCTACAATCGGCATATCCCTACTACTATATATTTAAGATTTGGTCTACAATCGGCATATCCCTACTACTACATATTTAAGATTTGGTCTACAATCGGCATATCCCTACTACTACATATTTAAGATTTGGTCTACAATCGGCATATCCCTACTACTACATATTTAAGATTTGGTGTACAATCTGCATATCCCTACTACTACATATTTAAGATTTGGTCTACAATCGGCATATCCCTACTACTACATATTTAAGATTTGGTCTACAATCGGCATATCCCTACTACTACATATTTAAGATTTGGTCTACAATCGGCACATCCCTACTACTACATATTTAACTCGAGGGCTTGTTCCCACATCAGGTGTTTATTTATACTGCACACTTCTTTCCCTTTACATATTTAACTCGAGGGCTACAATCGGCATATCCCTACTACTACATATTTAAGATTTGGTCTACAATCGGCATATCCCTACTACTACATATTTAAGATTTGGTCTACAATCGGCATATCCCTACTACTACATATTTAACTCGAGGGCTTGTTCCTACATCAGGTGTTTATTTATACTGCACACTTCTTTCCCTTTACATATTTAACTCGAGGGCTTGTTCCCACATCAGGTGTTTATTTCTACTGCACACTTCTTTCCCTTTACATAATAATAAATGTGAGTTTGTTTTGTTATCAGATCAAATTGAGTTTTTTAAGATTTGGTCTACAATCGGCATATCCCTACTACTACATATTTAACTCGAGGGCTTGTTCCCACATCAGGTGTTTATTTCTACTGCACACTTATTTCCCTTTACATATTTAACTCGAGGGTTTGTTCCCACATCAGGTGTTTATTTCTACTGCACACTTCTTTCCCTTTACATAATAATAAATGCGAGTTTGTTTTGTTATCAGATCAAATTGAGTTTTTTTAAATTTGGTCTACAATCGGCATATCCCTACTACTACATATTTAAGATTTGGTCTACAATCGGCATATCCCTACTACTACTACATATTTAAGATTTGGTCTACAATCGGCATATCCCTACTACTACATATTTAAGATTTGGTCTACAATCGGCATATCCCTACTACTACATATTTAAGATTTGGTCTACAATCGGCATATCCCTACTACTACATATTTAAGATTTGGTCTACAATCGGCATATCCCTACTACTACATATTTAAGATTTGGTCTACAATCGGCATATCCCTACTACTACATATTTAAGATTTGGTCTACAATCGGCATATCCCTACTACTACATATTTAAGATTTGGTCTACAATCGGCATATCCCTACTACTACATATTTAAGATTTGGTCTACAATCGGCATATCCCTACTACTACATATTTAAGATTTGGTCTACAATCGGCATATCCCTACTACTACATATTTAAGATTTGGTCTACAATCGGCATATCCCTACTACTACAAATTTAAGATTTGGTCTACAATCGGCATATCCCTACTACTACATATTTAAGATTTGGTCTACAATCGGCATATCCCTACTACTACATATTTAAGATTTGGTCTACAATCGGCATATCCCTACTACTACATATTTAAGATTTGGTCTACAATCGGCATATCCCTACTACTACATATTTAAGATTTGGTCTACAATCGGCATATCCCTACTACTACATATTTAAGATTTGGTCTACAATCTGCATATCCCTACTACTACATATTTAAGATTTGGTCTACAATCGGCATATCCCTACTACTACATATTTAAGATTTGGTCTACAATCGGCATATCCCTACTACTACATATTTAAGATTTGGTCTACAATCGGCATATCCCTACTACTACATATTTAACTCGAGGGCTTGTTCCCACATCAGGTGTTTATTTATACTGCACACTTCTTTCCCTTTACATATTTAACTCGAGGGCTACAATCGGCATATCCCTACTACTACATATTTAAGATTTGGTCTACAATCGGCATATCCCTACTACTACATATTTAAGATTTGGTCTACAATCGGCATATCCCTACTACTACATATTTAAGATTTGGTCTACAATCGGCATATCCCTACTACTACATATTTAAGATTTGGTCTACAATCGGCATATCCCTACTACTACATATTTAAGATTTGGTCTACAATCGGCATATCCCTACTACTACATATTTAAGATTTGGTCTACAATCGGCATATCCCTACTACTACATATTTAAGATTTGGTCTACAATCGGCATATCCCTACTACTACATATTTAAGATTTGGTCTACAATCGGCATATCCCTACTACTACATATTTAAGATTTGGTCTACAATCGGCATATCCCTACTACTACATATTTAAGATTTGGTCTACAATCTGCATATCCCTACTACTACATATTTAAGATTTGGTCTACAATCGGCATATCCCTACTACTACATATTTAAGATTTGGTCTACAATCGGCATATCCCTACTACTACATATTTAAGATTTGGTCTACAATCGGCATATCCCTACTACTACATATTTAACTCGAGGGCTTGTTCCCACATCAGGTGTTTATTTATACTGCACACTTCTTTCCCTTTACATATTTAACTCGAGGGCTACAATCGGCATATCCCTACTACTACTACATATTTAAGATTTGGTCTACAATCGGCATATCCCTACTACTACATATTTAACTCGAGGGCTTGTTCCTACATCAGGTGTTTATTTATACTGCACACTTCTTTCCCTTTACATATTTAACTCGAGGGCTTGTTCCCACATCAGGTGTTTATTTCTACTGCACACTTCTTTCCCTTTACATAATAATAAATGTGAGTTTGTTTTGTTATCAGATCAAATTGAGTTTTTTAAGATTTGGTCTACAATCGGCATATCCCTACTACTACATATTTAAGATTTGGTCTACAATCGGCATATCCCTACTACTACATATTTAAGATTTGGTCTACAATCGGCATATCCCTACTACTACATATTTAAGATTTGGTCTACAATCGGCATATCCCTACTACTACATATTTAAGATTTGGTCTACAATCGGCATATCCCTACTACTACATATTTAAGATTTGGTCTACAATCTGCATATCCCTACTACTACATATTTAAGATTTGGTCTACAATCGGCATATCCCTACTACTACATATTTAAGATTTGGTCTACAATCGGCATATCCCTACTACTACATATTTAAGATTTGGTCTACAATCGGCATATCCCTACTACTACATATTTAACTCGAGGGCTTGTTCCCACATCAGGTGTTTATTTATACTGCACACTTCTTTCCCTTTACATATTTAACTCGAGGGCTACAATCGGCATATCCCTACTACTACTACATATTTAAGATTTGGTCTACAATCGGCATATCCCTACTACTACATATTTAACTCGAGGGCTTGTTCCTACATCAGGTGTTTATTTATACTGCACACTTCTTTCCCTTTACATATTTAACTCGAGGGCTTGTTCCCACATCAGGTGTTTATTTCTACTGCACACTTCTTTCCCTTTACATAATAATAAATGTGAGTTTGTTTTGTTATCAGATCAAATTGAGTTTTTTAAGATTTGGTCTACAATCGGCATATCCCTACTACTACATATTTAACTCGAGGGCTTGTTCCCACATCAGGTGTTTATTTCTACTGCACACTTATTTCCCTTTACATATTTAACTCGAGGGTTTGTTCCCACATCAGGTGTTTATTTCTACTGCACACTTCTTTCCCTTTACATAATAATAAATGCGAGTTTGTTTTGTTATCAGATCAAATTGAGTTTTTTAAATTTGGTCTACAATCGGCATATCTCTACTACTACATATTTAAGATTTGGTCTACAATCGGCATATCCCTACTACTACTACATATTTAAGATTTGGTCTACAATCGGCATATCCCTACTACTACATATTTAAGATTTGGTCTACAATCGGCATATCCCTACTACTACATATTTAAGATTTGGTCTACAATCGGCATATCCCTACTACTACATATTTAAGATTTGGTCTACAATCGGCATATCCCTACTACTACATATTTAACTCGAGGGCTTGTTCCCACATCAGGTGTTTATTTCTACTGCACACTTATTTCCCTTTACATATTTAACTCGAGGGTTTGTTCCCACATCAGGTGTTTATTTCTACTGCACACTTCTTTCCCTTTACATAATAATAAATGCGAGTTTGTTTTGTTATCAGATCAAATTGAGTTTTTTAAATTTGGTCTACAATCGGCATATCTCTACTACTACATATTTAAGATTTGGTCTACAATCGGCATATCCCTACTACTACTACATATTTAAGATTTGGTCTACAATCGGCATATCCCTACTACTACATATTTAAGATTTGGTCTACAATCGGCATATCCCTACTACTACATATTTAAGATTTGGTCTACAATCGGCATATCCCTACTACTACATATTTAAGATTTGGTCTACAATCGGCATATCCCTACTACTACATATTTAACTCGAGGGCTTGTTCCCACATCAGGTGTTTATTTCTACTGCACACTTATTTCCCTTTACATATTTAACTCGAGGGTTTGTTCCCACATCAGGTGTTTATTTCTACTGCACACTTCTTTCCCTTTACATAATAATAAATGCGAGTTTGTTTTGTTATCAGATCAAATTGAGTTTTTTTAAATTTGGTCTACAATCGGCATATCCCTACTACTACATATTTAAGATTTGGTCTACAATCGGCATATCCCTACTACTACTACATATTTAAGATTAGGTCTACAATCGGCATATCCCTACTACTACATATTTAAGATTTGGTCTACAATCGGCATATCCCTACTACTACATATTTAAGATTTGGTCTACAATCGGCATATCCCTACTACTACATATTTAAGATTTGGTCTACAATCGGCATATCCCTACTACTACATATTTAAGATTTGGTCTACAATCGGCATATCCCTACTACTACATATTTAAGATTTGGTCTACAATCGGCATATCCCTACTACTACATATTTAAGATTTGGTCTACAATCGGCATATCCCTACTACTACATATTTAAGATTTGGTCTACAATCGGCATATCCCTACTACTACATATTTAAGATTTGGTCTACAATCGGCATATCCCTACTACTACATATTTAAGATTTGGTCTACAATCGGCATATCCCTACTACTACATATTTAAGATTTGTTCTACAATCGGCATATCCCTACTACTACATATTTAAGATTTGGTCTACAATCGGCATATCCCTACTACTACATATTTAAGATTTGGTCTACAATCGGCATATCCCTACTACTACATATTTAAGATTTGGTCTACAATCGGCATATCCCTACTACTACATATTTAAGATTTGGTCTACAATCGGCATATCCCTACTACTACATATTTAAGATTTGGTCTACAATCGGCATATCCCTACTACTACATATTTAAGATTTGTTCTACAATCGGCATATCCCTACTACTACATATTTAAGATTTGGTCTACAATCGGCATATCCCTACTACTACATATTTAAGATTTGGTCTACAATCGGCATATCCCTACTACTACATATTTAAGATTTGGTCTACAATCGGCATATCCCTACTACTACATATTTAAGATTTGGTCTACAATCGGCATATCCCTACTACTACTACATATTTAAGATTTGGTCTACAATCGGCATATCCCTACTACTACATATTTAAGATTTGGTCTACAATCGGCATATCCCTACTACTACATATTTAAGATTTGGTCTACAATCGGCATATCCCTACTACTACATATTTAAGATTTGGTCTACAATCGGCATATCCCTACTACTACAAATTTAAGATTTGGTCTACAATCGGCATATCCCTACTACTACATATTTAAGATTTGGTCTACAATCGGCATATCCCTACTACTACATATTTAAGATTTGGTCTACAATCGGCATATCCCTACTACTACATATTTAAGATTTGGTCTACAATCGGCATATCCCTACTACTACATATTTAAGATTTGTTCTACAATCGGCATATCCCTACTACTACATATTTAAGATTTGGTCTACAATCGGCATATCCCTACTACTACATATTTAAGATTTGGTCTACAATCGGCATATCCCTACTACTACATATTTAAGATTTGGTCTACAATCGGCATATCCCTACTACTACATATTTAAGATTTGGTCTACAATCGGCATATCCCTACTACTACATATTTAAGATTTGGTCTACAATCGGCATATCCCTACTACTACATATTTAAGATTTGTTCTACAATCGGCATATCCCTACTACTACATATTTAAGATTTGGTCTACAATCGGCATATCCCTACTACTACATATTTAAGATTTGGTCTACAATCGGCATATCCCTACTACTACATATTTAAGATTTGGTCTACAATCGGCATATCCCTACTACTACATATTTAAGATTTGGTCTACAATCGGCATATCCCTACTACTACTACATATTTAAGATTTGGTCTACAATCGGCATATCCCTACTACTACATATTTAAGATTTGGTCTACAATCGGCATATCCCTACTACTACATATTTAAGATTTGGTCTACAATCGGCATATCCCTACTACTACATATTTAAGATTTGGTCTACAATCGGCATATCCCTACTACTACAAATTTAAGATTTGGTCTACAATCGGCATATCCCTACTACTACATATTTAAGATTTGGTCTACAATCGGCATATCCCTACTACTACATATTTAAGATTTGGTCTACAATCGGCATATCCCTACTACTACATATTTAAGATTTGGTCTACAATCGGCATATCCCTACTACTACATATTTAAGATTTGGTCTACAATCGGCATATCCCTACTACTACATATTTAAGATTTGGTCTACAATTTGCATATCCCTACTACTACATATTTAAGATTTGGTCTACAATCGGCATATCCCTACTACTACATATTTAAGATTTGGTCTACAATCGGCATATCCCTACTACTACATATTTAAGATTTAGTCTACAATCGGCATATCCCTACTACTACATATTTAAGATTTGGTCTACAATCGGCATATCCCTACTACTACATATTTAAGATTTGGTCTACAATCGGCATATCCCTACTACTACATATTTAAGATTTGGTCTACAATCGGCATATCCCTACTACTACATATTTAACTCGAGGGCTTGTTCCCACATCAGGTGTTTATTTATACTGCACACTTCTTTCCCTTTACATATTTAACTCGAGGGCTACAATCGGCATATCCCTACTACTACATATTTAAGATTTGGTCTACAATCGGCATATCCCTACTACTACATATTTAAGATTTGGTCTACAATCGGAATATCCCTACTACTACATATTTAAGATTTGGTCTACAATCGGCATATCCCTACTACTACATATTTAACTCGAGGGCTTGTTCCCACATCAGGTGTTTATTTATACTGCACACTTCTTTCCCTTTACATATTTAACTCGAGGGCTTGTTCCCACATCAGGTGTTTATTTCTACTGCACACTTCTTTCCCTTTACATAATAATAAATGTGAGTTTGTTTTGTTATCAGATCAAATTGAGTTTTTTAAGATTTGGTCTACAATCGGCATATCCCTACTACTACATATTTAACTCGAGGGCTTGTTCCCACATCAGGTGTTTATTTCTACTGCACACTTATTTCCCTTTACATATTTAACTCGAGGGCTTGTTCCCACATCAGGTGTTTATTTCTACTGCACACTTCTTTCCCTTTACATAATAATAAATGTGAGTTTGTTTTGTTATCAGATCAAATTGAGTTTTTTTAAATTTGGTCTACAATCGGCATATCCCTACTACTACATATTTAAGATTTGGTCTACAATCGGCATATCCCTACTACTACATATTTAAGATTTGGTCTACAATCGGCATATCCCTACTACTACATATTTAAGATTTGGTCTACAATCGGCATATCCCTACTACTACATATTTAAGATTTGGTCTACAATCGGCATATCCCTACTACTACATATTTAAGATTTGGTCTACAATCGGCATATCCCTACTACTACATATTTAACTCGAGGGCTTGTTCCCACATCAGGTGTTTATTTATACTGCACACTTCTTTCCCTTTACATATTTAACTCGAGGGCTACAATCGGCATATCCCTACTACTACATATTTAAGATTTGGTCTACAATCGGCATATCCCTACTACTACATATTTAAGATTTGGTCTACAATCGGAATATCCCTACTACTACATATTTAAGATTTGGTCTACAATCGGCATATCCCTACTACTACATATTTAACTCGAGGGCTTGTTCCCACATCAGGTGTTTATTTATACTGCACACTTCTTTCCCTTTACATATTTAACTCGAGGGCTTGTTCCCACATCAGGTGTTTATTTCTACTGCACACTTCTTTCCCTTTACATAATAATAAATGTGAGTTTGTTTTGTTATCAGATCAAATTGAGTTTTTTAAGATTTGGTCTACAATCGGCATATCCCTACTACTACATATTTAACTCGAGGGCTTGTTCCCACATCAGGTGTTTATTTCTACTGCACACTTATTTCCCTTTACATATTTAACTCGAGGGCTTGTTCCCACATCAGGTGTTTATTTCTACTGCACACTTCTTTCCCTTTACATAATAATAAATGTGAGTTTGTTTTGTTATCAGATCAAATTGAGTTTTTTTAAATTTGGTCTACAATCGGCATATCCCTACTACTACATATTTAAGATTTGGTCTACAATCGGCATATTCCTACTACTACTACATATTTAAGATTTGGTCTACAATCGGCATATCCCTACTACTACATATTTAAGATTTGGTCTACAATCGGCATATCCCTACTACTACATATTTAAGATTTTGTCTACAATCGGCATATCCCTACTACTACATATTTAAGATTTGGTCTACAATCGGCATATCCCTACTACTACATATTTAAGATTTGGTCTACAATCGGCATATCCCTACTACTACATATTTAAGATTTGGTCTACAATCGGCATATCCCTACTACTACATATTTAAGATTTGGTCTACAATCGGCATATCCCTACTACTACATATTTAAGATTTGGTCTACAATCGGCATATCCCTACTACTACTACATATTTAAGATTTGGTCTACAATCGGCATATCCCTACTACTACATATTTAAGATTTGGTCTACAATCGGCATATCCCTACTACTACGTATTTAAGATTTGGTCTACAATCGGCATATCCCTACTACTACATATTTAACTCGAGGGCTTGTTCCCACATCAGGTGTTTATTTATACTGCACACTTCTTTCCCTTTACATATTTAATTCGAGGGCTTGTTCCCACATCAGGTGTTTATTTCTACTGCACACTTCTTTCCCTTTACATAATAATAAATGTGAGTTTGTTTTGTTATCAGATCAAATTGAGTTTTTTAAGATTTGGTCTACAATCGGCATATCCCTACTACTACATATTTAACTCGAGGGCTTGTTCCCACATCAGGTGTTTATTTCTACTGCACACTTCTTTCCCTTTACATATTTAACTCGAGGGCTTGTTCCCACATCAGGTGTTTATTTCTACTGCACACTTCTTTCCCTTTACATAATAATAAATGTGAGTTTGTTTTGTTATCAGATCAAATTGAGTTTTTTTAAGATTTGGTCTACAATCGGCATATCCCTACTACTACATATTTAACTCGAGGGCTTGTTCCCACATCAGGTGTTTATTTCTACTGCACACTTATTTCCCTTTACATATTTAACTCGAGGGCTTGTTCCCACATCAGGTGTTTATTTCTACTGCACACTTCTTTCCCTTTACATAACAATAAATGTGAGTTTGTTTTGTTATCAGATCAAATTGATTTTTTTAAGATTTGGTCTACAATCGGCATATCCCTACTACTACATATTTAAGATTTGGTCTACAATCGGCATATCCCTACTACTACATATTTAAGATTTGGTCTACAATCGGCATATCCCTACTACTACATATTTAAGATTTGGTCTACAATCGGCATATCCCTACTACTACATATTTAAGATTTGGTCTACAATCGGCATATCCCTACTACTACATATTTAAGATTTGGTCTACAATCGGCATATCCCTACTACTACATATTTAAGATTTGGTCTAGAATCGGCATATCCCTACTACTACATATTTAAGATTTGTTCTACAATCGGCATATCCCTACTACTACATATTTAAGATTTGGTCTACAATCGGCATATCCCTACTACTACATATTTAAGATTTGGTCTACAATCGGCATATCCCTACTACTACATATTTAAGATTTGGTCTACAATCGGCATATCCCTACTACTACATATTTAAGATTTGGTCTACAATCGGCATATCCCTACTACTACATATTTAAGATTTGGTCTACAATCGGCATATCCCTACTACTACATATTTAAGATTTGGTCTACAATCGGCATATCCCTACTACTACATATTTAAGATTTGGTCTACAATCGGCATATCCCTACTACTACATATTTAAGATTTGGTCTACAATCGGCATATCCCTACTACTACTACATATTTAAGATTTGGTCTACAATCGGCATATCCCTACTACTACATATTTAAGATTTGGTC
Source organism: Crossaster papposus (assembly GCA_037893245.1). Lineage (NCBI taxonomy): Eukaryota > Metazoa > Echinodermata > Asteroidea > Velatida > Solasteridae > Crossaster > Crossaster papposus. The sequence continues at coordinate 107,415 of JBAIAA010000421.1, forward strand.
TACAATCGGCATATCCCTACTACTACATATTTAAGATTTGGTCTACAATCGGCATATCCCTACTACTACATATTTAAGATTTGGTCTACAATCGGCATATCCCTACTACTACATATTTAAGATTTGGTCTACAATCGGCATATCCCTACTACTACATATTTAAGATTTGGTCTACAATCGGCATATCCCTACTACTACATATTTAAGATTTGGTCTACAATCGGCATATCCCTACTACTACATATTTAAGATTTGGTCTACAATCGGCATATCCCTACTACTACATATTTAAGATTTGGTCTACAATCGGCATATCCCTACTACTACATATTTAAGATTTGGTCTACAATCGGCATATCCCTACTACTACATATTTAAGATTTGGTCTACAATCGGCATATCCCTACTACTACATATTTAAGATTTGGTCTACAATCGGCATATCCCTACTACTACATATTTAAGATTTGGTCTACAATCGGCATATCCCTACTACTACTACATATTTAAGATTTGGTCTACAATCGGCATATCCCTACTACTACATATTTAAGATTTGGTCTACAATCGGCATATCCCTACTACTACATATTTAAGATTTGGTCTACAATCGGCATATCCCTACTACTACATATTTAACTCGAGGGCTTGTTCCCACATCAGGTGTTTATTTATACTGCACACTTCTTTCCCTTTACATATTTAACTCGAGGGCTTGTTCCCACATCAGGTGTTTATTTCTACTGCACACTTCTTTCCCTTTACATAATAATAAATGTGAGTTTGTTTTGTTATCAGATCAAATTGAGTTTTTTAAGATTTGGTCTACAATCGGCATATCCCTACTACTACATATTTAACTCGAGGGCTTGTTCCCACATCAGGTGTTTATTTATACTGCACACTTCTTTCCCTTTACATATTTAACTCGAGTGCTTGTTCCCACATCAGGTGTTTATTTCTACTGCACACTTCTTTCCCTTTACATAATAATAAATGTGAGTTTGTTTTGTTATCAGATCAAATTGAGTTTTTTAAGATTTGGTCTACAATCGGCATATCCCTACTACTACATATTTAAGATTTGGTCTACAATCGGCATATCCCTACTACTACATATTTAAGATTTGGTCTACAATCGGCATATCCCTACTACTACATATTTAAGATTTGGTCTACAATCGGCATATCCCTACTACTACATATTTAAGATTTGGTCTACTATCGGCATATCCCTACTACTACATATTTAAGATTTGGTCTACAATCGGCATATCCCTACTACTACATATTTAAGATTTGGTCTACAATCGGCATATCTCTACTACTACATATTTAAGATTTGGTCTACAATCGGCATATCCCTACTACTACATATTTAAGATTTGGTCTACAATCGGCATATCCCTACTACTACATATTTAAGATTTGGTCTACAATCGGCATATCCCTACTACTACATATTTAAGATTTGGTCTACAATCGGCATATCCCCACTACTACATATTTAAGATTTGGTCTACAATCGGCATATCCCTACTACTACATATTTAACTCGAGGGCTTGTTCCCACATCAGGTGTTTATTTCTACTGCACACTTCTTTCCCTTTACATATTTAACTCGAGGGCTTGTTCCCACATCAGGTGTTTATTTCTACTGCACACTTATTTCCCTTTACATATTTAACTCGAGGGCTTGTTCCCACATCAGGTGTTTATTTCTACTGCACACTTCTTTCCCTTTACATAATAATAAATGTGAGTTTGTTTTGTTATCAGATCAAATTGAGTTTTTTAAGATTTGGTCTACAATCGGCATATCCCTACTACTACATATTTAAGATTTGGTCTACAATCGGCATATCCCTACTACTACATATTTAAGATTTGGTCTACAATCGGCATATCCCTACTACTACATATTTAACTCGAGGGCTTGTTCCCACATCAGGTGTTTATTTCTACTGCACACTTATTTCCCTTTACATATTTAACTCGAGGGCTTGTTCCCACATCAGGTGTTTATTTCTACTGCACACTTCTTTCCCTTTACATAATAATAAATGTGAGTTTGTTTTGTTATCAGATCAAATTGATTTTTTTAAGATTTGGTCTACAATCGGCATATCCCTACTACTACATATTTAAGATTTGGTCTACAATCGGCATATCCCTATTACTACATATTTAAGATTTGGTCTACAATCGGCATATCCCTACTACTACATATTTAAGATTTGGTCTACAATCGGCATATCCCTACTACTACATATTTAAGATTTGGTCTACAATCGGCATATCCCTACTACTACATATTTAAGATTTGGTCTACAATCGGCATATCCCTACTACTACATATTTAAGATTTGGTCTACAATCGGCATATCCCTACTACTACATATTTAAGATTTGGTCTACAATCGGCATATCCCTACTACTACATATTTAAGATTTGGTCTACAATCGGCATATCCCTATTACTACATATTTAAGATTTGGTCTACAATCGGCATATCCCTACTACTACATATTTAAGATTTGGTCTACAATCGGCATATCCCTACTACTACATATTTAAGATTTGGTCTACAATCGGCATATCCCTACTACTACATATTTAAGATTTGGTCTACAATCGGCATATCCCTACTACTACATATTTAAGATTTGGTCTACAATCGGCATATCCCTACTACTACATATTTAAGATTTGGTCTACCATCGGCATATCCCTACTACTACTACATATTTAAGATTTGGTCTACAATCGGCATATCCCTACTACTACATATTTAAGATTTGGTCTACAATCGGCATATCCCTACTACTACATATTTAACTCGAGGGCTTGTTCCCACATCAGGTGTTTATTTCTACTGCACACTTATTTCCCTTTACATATTTAACTCGAGGGCTTGTTCCCACATCAGGTGTTTATTTCTACTGCACACTTCTTTCCCTTTACATAATAATAAATGTGAGTTTGTTTTGTTATCAGATCAAATTGATTTTTTTAAGATTTGGTCTACAATCGGCATATCCCTACTACTACATATTTAAGATTTGGTCTACAATCGGCATATCCCTACTACTACATATTTAAGATTTGGTCTACAATCGGCATATCCCTACTACTACATATTTAAGATTTGGTCTACAATCGGCATATCCCTACTACTACATATTTAAGATTTGGTCTACAATCGGCATATCCCTACTACTACATATTTAAGATTTGGTCTACAATCGGCATATCCCTACTACTACATATTTAAGATTTGGTCTACAATCGGCATATCCCTACTACTACATATTTAAGATTTGGTCTACAATCGGCATATCCCTACTACTACATATTTAAGATTTGGTCTACAATCGGCATATCCCTACTACTACATATTTAAGATTTGGTCTACAATCGGCATATCCCTACTACTACATATTTAAGATTTGGTCTACAATCGGCATATCCCTACTACTACATATTTAAGATTTGGTCTACAATCGGCATATCCCTACTACTACATATTTAAGATTTGGTCTACCATCGGCATATCCCTACTACTACTACATATTTAAGATTTGGTCTACAATCGGCATATCCCTACTACTACATATTTAAGATTTGGTCTACAATCGGCATATCCCTACTACTACATATTTAAGATTTGGTCTACAATCGGCATATCCCTACTACTACATATTTAAGATTTGGTCTACAATCGGCATATCCCTACTACTACATATTTAAGATTTGGTCTACAATCGGCATATCCCTACTACTACATATTTAAGATTTGGTCTACAATCGGCATATCCCTACTACTACATATTTAAGATTTGGTCTACAATCGGCATATCCCTACTACTACATATTTAACTCGAGGGCTTGTTCCCACATCAGGTGTTTATTTATACTGCACACTTCTTTCCCTTTACATATTTAACTCGAGGGCTTGTTCCCACATCAGGTGTTTATTTCTACTGCACGCTTCTTTCCCTTTACATAATAATAAATGTGAGTTTGTTTTGTTATCAGATCAAATTGAGTTTTTTAAGATTTGGTCTACAATCGGCATATCCCTACTACTACATATTTAACTCGAGGGCTTGTTCCCACATCAGGTGTTTATTTATACTGCACACTTCTTTCCCTTTACATATTTAACTCGAGTGCTTGTTCCCACATCAGGTGTTTATTTCTACTGCACACTTCTTTCCCTTTACATAATAATAAATGTGAGTTTGTTTTGTTATCAGATCAAATTGAGTTTTTTAAGATTTGGTCTACAATCGGCATATCCCTACTACTACATATTTAAGATTTGGTCTACAATCGGCATATCCCTACTACTACATATTTAAGATTTGGTCTACAATCGGCATATCCCTACTACTACATATTTAAGATTTGGTCTACAATCGGCATATCCCTACTACTACATATTTAAGATTTGGTCTACTATCGGCATATCCCTACTACTACATATTTAAGATTTGGTCTACAATCGGCATATCCCTACTACTACATATTTAAGATTTGGTCTACAATCGGCATATCTCTACTACTACATATTTAAGATTTGGTCTACAATCGGCATATCCCTACTACTACATATTTAAGATTTGGTCTACAATCGGCATATCCCTACTACTACATATTTAAGATTTGGTCTACAATCGGCATATCCCTACTACTACATATTTAAGATTTGGTCTACAATCGGCATATCCCCACTACTACATATTTAAGATTTGGTCTACAATCGGCATATCCCTACTACTACATATTTAACTCGAGGGCTTGTTCCCACATCAGGTGTTTATTTCTACTGCACACTTCTTTCCCTTTACATATTTAACTCGAGGGCTTGTTCCCACATCAGGTGTTTATTTCTACTGCACACTTATTTCTCTTTACATATTTAACTCGAGGGCTTGTTCCCACATCAGGTGTTTATTTCTACTGCACACTTCTTTCCCTTTACATAATAATAAATGTGAGTTTGTTTTGTTATCAGATCAAATTGAGTTTTTTAAGATTTGGTCTACAATCGGCATATCCCTACTACTACATATTTAAGATTTGGTCTACAATCGGCATATCCCTACTACTACATATTTAAGATTTGGTCTACAATCGGCATATCCCTACTACTACATATTTAACTCGAGGGCTTGTTCCCACATCAGGTGTTTATTTCTACTGCACACTTATTTCCCTTTACATATTTAACTCGAGGGCTTGTTCCCACATCAGGTGTTTATTTCTACTGCACACTTCTTTCCCTTTACATAATAATAAATGTGAGTTTGTTTTGTTATCAGATCAAATTGATTTTTTTAAGATTTGGTCTACAATCGGCATATCCCTACTACTACATATTTAAGATTTGGTCTACAATCGGCATATCCCTATTACTACATATTTAAGATTTGGTCTACAATCGGCATATCCCTACTACTACATATTTAAGATTTGGTCTACAATCGGCATATCCCTACTACTACATATTTAAGATTTGGTCTACAATCGGCATATCCCTACTACTACATATTTAAGATTTGGTCTACAATCGGCATATCCCTACTACTACATATTTAAGATTTGGTCTACAATCGGCATATCCCTACTACTACATATTTAAGATTTGGTCTACAATCGGCATATCCCTACTACTACATATTTAAGATTTGGTCTACAATCGGCATATCCCTATTACTACATATTTAAGATTTGGTCTACAATCGGCATATCCCTACTACTACATATTTAAGATTTGGTCTACAATCGGCATATCCCTACTACTACATATTTAAGATTTGGTCTACAATCGGCATATCCCTACTACTACATATTTAAGATTTGGTCTACAATCGGCATATCCCTACTACTACATATTTAAGATTTGGTCTACAATCGGCATATCCCTACTACTACATATTTAAGATTTGGTCTACCATCGGCATATCCCTACTACTACTACATATTTAAGATTTGGTCTACAATCGGCATATCCCTACTACTACATATTTAAGATTTGGTCTACAATCGGCATATCCCTACTACTACATATTTAACTCGAGGGCTTGTTCCCACATCAGGTGTTTATTTCTACTGCACACTTATTTCCCTTTACATATTTAACTCGAGGGCTTGTTCCCACATCAGGTGTTTATTTCTACTGCACACTTCTTTCCCTTTACATAATAATAAATGTGAGTTTGTTTTGTTATCAGATCAAATTGATTTTTTTAAGATTTGGTCTACAATCGGCATATCCCTACTACTACATATTTAAGATTTGGTCTACAATCGGCATATCCCTACTACTACATATTTAAGATTTGGTCTACAATCGGCATATCCCTACTACTACATATTTAAGATTTGGTCTACAATCGGCATATCCCTACTACTACATATTTAAGATTTGGTCTACAATCGGCATATCCCTACTACTACATATTTAAGATTTGGTCTACAATCGGCATATCCCTACTACTACATATTTAAGATTTGGTCTACAATCGGCATATCCCTACTACTACATATTTAAGATTTGGTCTACAATCGGCATATCCCTACTACTACATATTTAAGATTTGGTCTACAATCGGCATATCCCTACTACTACATATTTAAGATTTGGTCTACAATCGGCATATCCCTACTACTACATATTTAAGATTTGGTCTACAATCGGCATATCCCTACTACTACATATTTAAGATTTGGTCTACAATCGGCATATCCCTACTACTACATATTTAAGATTTGGTCTACAATCGGCATATCCCTACTACTACATATTTAAGATTTGGTCTACAATCGGCATATCCCTACTACTACATATTTAACTCGAGGGCTTGTTCCCACATCAGGTGTTTATTTATACTGCACACTTCTTTCCCTTTACATATTTAACTCGAGGGCTTGTTCCCACATCAGGTGTTTATTTCTACTGCACACTTCTTTCCCTTTACATAATAATAAATGTGAGTTTGTTTTGTTATCAGATCAAATTGAGTTTTTTAAGATTTGGTCTACAATCGGCATATCCCTACTACTACATATTTAACTCGAGGGCTTGTTCCCACATCAGGTGTTTATTTATACTGCACACTTCTTTCCCTTTACATATTTAACTCGAGTGCTTGTTCCCACATCAGGTGTTTATTTCTACTGCACACTTCTTTCCCTTTACATAATAATAAATGTGAGTTTGTTTTGTTATCAGATCAAATTGAGTTTTTTAAGATTTGGTCTACAATCGGCATATCCCTACTACTACATATTTAAGATTTGGTCTACAATCGGCATATCCCTACTACTACATATTTAAGATTTGGTCTACAATCGGCATATCCCTACTACTACATATTTAAGATTTGGTCTACAATCGGCATATCCCTACTACTACATATTTAAGATTTGGTCTACTATCGGCATATCCCTACTACTACATATTTAAGATTTGGTCTACAATCGGCATATCCCTACTACTACATATTTAAGATTTGGTCTACAATCGGCATATCTCTACTACTACATATTTAAGATTTGGTCTACAATCGGCATATCCCTACTACTACATATTTAAGATTTGGTCTACAATCGGCATATCCCTACTACTACATATTTAAGATTTGGTCTACAATCGGCATATCCCTACTACTACATATTTAAGATTTGGTCTACAATCGGCATATCCCCACTACTACATATTTAAGATTTGGTCTACAATCGGCATATCCCTACTACTACATATTTAACTCGAGGGCTTGTTCCCACATCAGGTGTTTATTTCTACTGCACACTTCTTTCCCTTTACATATTTAACTCGAGGGCTTGTTCCCACATCAGGTGTTTATTTCTACTGCACACTTATTTCCCTTTACATATTTAACTCGAGGGCTTGTTCCCACATCAGGTGTTTATTTCTACTGCACACTTCTTTCCCTTTACATAATAATAAATGTGAGTTTGTTTTGTTATCAGATCAAATTGAGTTTTTTAAGATTTGGTCTACAATCGGCATATCCCTACTACTACATATTTAAGATTTGGTCTACAATCGGCATATCCCTACTACTACATATTTAAGATTTGGTCTACAATCGGCATATCCCTACTACTACATATTTAACTCGAGGGCTTGTTCCCACATCAGGTGTTTATTTCTACTGCACACTTATTTCCCTTTACATATTTAACTCGAGGGCTTGTTCCCACATCAGGTGTTTATTTCTACTGCACACTTCTTTCCCTTTACATAATAATAAATGTGAGTTTGTTTTGTTATCAGATCAAATTGATTTTTTTAAGATTTGGTCTACAATCGGCATATCCCTACTACTACATATTTAAGATTTGGTCTACAATCGGCATATCCCTATTACTACATATTTAAGATTTGGTCTACAATCGGCATATCCCTACTACTACATATTTAAGATTTGGTCTACAATCGGCATATCCCTACTACTACATATTTAAGATTTGGTCTACAATCGGCATATCCCTACTACTACATATTTAAGATTTGGTCTACAATCGGCATATCCCTACTACTACATATTTAAGATTTGGTCTACAATCGGCATATCCCTACTACTACATATTTAAGATTTGGTCTACAATCGGCATATCCCTATTACTACATATTTAAGATTTGGTCTACAATCGGCATATCCCTACTACTACATATTTAAGATTTGGTCTACAATCGGCATATCCCTACTACTACATATTTAAGATTTGGTCTACAATCGGCATATCCCTACTACTACATATTTAAGATTTGGTCTACAATCGGCATATCCCTACTACTACATATTTAAGATTTGGTCTACAATCGGCATATCCCTACTACTACATATTTAAGATTTGGTCTACCATCGGCATATCCCTACTACTACTACATATTTAAGATTTGGTCTACAATCGGCATATCCCTACTACTACATATTTAAGATTTGGTCTACAATCGGCATATCCCTACTACTACATATTTAACTCGAGGGCTTGTTCCCACATCAGGTGTTTATTTCTACTGCACACTTATTTCCCTTTACATATTTAACTCGAGGGCTTGTTCCCACATCAGGTGTTTATTTCTACTGCACACTTCTTTCCCTTTACATAATAATAAATGTGAGTTTGTTTTGTTATCAGATCAAATTGATTTTTTTAAGATTTGGTCTACAATCGGCATATCCCTACTACTACATATTTAAGATTTGGTCTACAATCGGCATATCCCTACTACTACATATTTAAGATTTGGTCTACAATCGGCATATCCCTACTACTACATATTTAAGATTTGGTCTACAATCGGCATATCCCTACTACTACATATTTAAGATTTGGTCTACAATCGGCATATCCCTACTACTACATATTTAAGATTTGGTCTACAATCGGCATATCCCTACTACTACATATTTAAGATTTGGTCTACAATCGGCATATCCCTACTACTACATATTTAAGATTTGGTCTACAATCGGCATATCCCTACTACTACATATTTAAGATTTGGTCTACAATCGGCATATCCCTACTACTACATATTTAAGATTTGGTCTACAATCGGCATATCCCTACTACTACATATTTAAGATTTGGTCTACAATCGGCATATCCCTACTACTACATATTTAAGATTTGGTCTACAATCGGCATATCCCTACTACTACATATTTAAGATTTGGTCTACAATCGGCATATCCCTACTACTACATATTTAAGATTTGGTCTACCATCGGCATATCCCTACTACTACTACATATTTAAGATTTGGTCTACAATCGGCATATCCCTACTACTACATATTTAAGATTTGGTCTACAATCGGCATATCCCTACTACTACATATTTAACTCGAGGGCTTGTTCCCACATCAGGTGTTTATTTATACTGCACACTTCTTTCCCTTTACATATTTAACTCGAGGGCTTGTTCCCACATCAGGTGTTTATTTATACTGCACACTTCTTTCCCTTTACATATTTAACTCGAGGGCTTGTTCCCACATCAGGTGTTTATTTCTACTGCACACTTCTTTCCCTTTACATAATAATAAATGTGAGTTTGTTTTGTTATCAGATCAAATTGAGTTTTTTAAGATTTGGTCTACAATCGGCATATCCCTACTACCACATATTTAAGATTTGGTCTACAATCGGCATATCCCTACTACTACATATTTAAGATTTGGTCTACAATCGGCATATCCCTACTACTACATATTTAACTCGAGGGCTTGTTCCCACATCAGGTGTTTATTTATACTGCACACTTCTTTCCCTTTACATATTTAATTCGAGGGCTTGTTCCCACATCAGGTGTTTATTTCTACTGCACACTTCTTTCCCTTTACATAATAATAAATGTGAGTTTGTTTTGTTATCAGATCAAATTGAGTTTTTTAAGATTTGGTCTACAATCGGCATATCCCTACTACTACATATTTAACTCGAGGGCTTGTTCCCACATCAGGTGTTTATTTCTACTGCACACTTATTTCCCTTTACATATTTAACTCGAGGGCTTGTTCCCACATCAGGTGTTTATTTCTACTGCACACTTCTTTCCCTTTACATAATAATAAATGTGAGTTTGTTTTGTTATCAGATCAAATTGATTTTTTTAAGATTTGGTCTACAATCGGCATATCCCTACTACTACATATTTAAGATTTGGTCTACAATCGGCATATCCCTACTACTACATATTTAAGATTTGGTCTACAATCGGCATATCCCTACTACTACATATTTAAATTTGGTCTACAATCGGCATATCCCTACTACTACATATTTAAGATTTGGTCTACAATCGGCATATCCCTACTACTACATATTTAAGATTTGGTCTACAATCGGCATATCCCTACTACTACATATTTAAGATTTGGTCTACAATCGGCATATCCCTACTACTACATATTTAAGATTTGGTCTACAATCGGCATATCCCTACTACTACATATTTAAGATTTGGTCTACAATCGGCATATCCCTACTACTACATATTTAAGATTTGGTCTACAATCGGCATATCCCTACTACTACATATTTAAGATTTGGTCTACAATCGGCATATCCCTACTACTACATATTTAAGATTTGGTCTACAATCGGCATATCCCTACTACTACATATTCAAAATTTGGTCTACAATCGGCATATCCCTACTACTACATATTTAAGATTTGGTCTACAATCGGCATATCCCTACTACTACATATTTAAGATTTGGTCTACAATCGGCATATCCCTACTACTACATATTTAAGATTTGGTCTACAATCGGCATATCCCTACTACTACATATTTAAGATTTGGTCTACAATCGGCATATCCCTACTACTACATATTTAAGATTTGGTCTACAATCGGCATATCCCTACTACTACATATTTAATATTTGGTCTACAATCGGCATATCCCTACTACTACATATTTAACTCGAGGGCTTGTTCCCACATCAGGTGTTTATTTATACTGCACACTTCTTTCCCTTTACATATTTAACTCGAGGGCTTGTTCCCACATCAGGTGTTTATTTCTACTGCACACTTCTTTCCCTTTACATAATAATACATGTGAGTTTGTTTTGTTATCAGATCAAATTCAGTTTTTTAAGATTTGGTCTACAATCGGCATATCCCTACTACTACATATTTAACTCGAGGGCTTGTTCCCACATCAGGTGTTTATTTATACTGCACACTTCTTTCCCTTTACATATTTAACTCGAGGGCTTGTTCCCACATCAGGTGTTTATTTCTACTGCACACTTCTTTCCCTTTTCATAATAATAAATGTGAGTTTGTTTTGTTATCAGATCAAATTGAGTTTTTTAAGATTTGGTCTACAATCGGCATATCCCTACTACTACATATTTAAGATTTGGTCTACAATCGGCATATCCCTACTACTACATATTTAAGATTTGGTCTACAATCGGCATATCCCTACTACTACATATTTAAGATTTGGTCTACAATCGGCATATCCCTACTACTACTACATATTTAAGATTTGGTCTACAATCGGCATATCCCTACTACTACATATTTAAGATTTGGTCTACAATCGGCATATCCCTACTACTACATATTTAAGATTTGTTCTACAATCGGCATATCCCTACTACTACATATTTAAGATTTGGTCTACAATCGGCATATCCCTACTACTACATATTTAAGATTTGGTCTACAATCGGCATATCCCTACTACTACATATTTAAGATTTGGTCTACAATCGGCATATCCCTACTACTACACATTTAAGATTTGGTCTACAATCGGCATATCCCTACTACTACATATTTAAGAATTGGTCTACAATTGCCATATCCCTACTACTACATATTTAAGATTTGGTCTACAATCGGCATATCCCTACTACTACATATTTGATTTGTTCTACAATCGGCATATCCCTACTACTACATATTTAAGATTTGGTCTACAATCGGCATATCCCTACTACTACATATTTAAGATTTGGTCTACAATCGGCATATCCCTACTACTACATATTTAAGATTTGGTCTACAATCGGCATATCCCTACTACTACATATTTAAGATTTGGTCTACAATCGGCATATCCCTACTACTACATATTTAAGATTTGGTCTACAATCGGCATATCCCTACTACTACATATTTAAGATTTGGTCTACAATCGGCATATCCCTACTACTACATATTTAAGATTTGGTCTACAATCGGCATATCCCTACTACTACATATTTAAGATTTGGTCTACAATCGGCATATCCCTACTACTACTACATATTTAAGATTTGGTCTACAATCGGCATATCCCTACTACTACATATTTAAGATTTGGTCTACAATCGGCATATCCCTACTACTACATATTTAAGATTTGGTCTACAATCGGCATATCCCTACTACTACATATTTAAGATTTGGTCTACAATCGGCATTTCCCTACTACTACATATTTAAGATTTGGTCTACAATCGGCATATCCCTACTACTATATATTTAAGATTTGGTCTACAATCGGCATATCCCTACTACTACATATTTAAGATTTGGTCTACAATCGGCATATCCCTACTACTACTACATATTTAAGATTTGGTCTACAATCGGCATATCCCTACTACTACATATTTAAGATTTGGTCTACAATCGGCATATCCCTACTACTACATATTTAAGATTTGGTCTACAATCGGCATATCCCTACTACTACATATTTAAGATTTGGTCTACAATCGGCATATCCCTACTACTACATATTTAAGATTTGGTCTACAATCGGCATATCCCTACTACTACATATTTAAGATTTGGTCTACAATCGGCATATCCCTACTACTACATATTTAAGATTTGGTCTACAATCGGCATATCCCTACTACTACATATTTAAGATTTGGTCTACAATCGGCATATCCCTACTACTACATATTTAATATTTGGTATACAATCGGCATATCCCTACTACTACATATTTAAGATTTGGTCTACAATCGGCATATCCCTACTACTACATATTTAAGATTTGGTCTACAATCGGCATATCCCTACTACTACATATTTAAGATTTGGTCTACAATCGGCATATCCCTACTACTACATATTTAAGATTTGGTCTACAATCGGCATATCCCTACTACTACATATTTAAGATTTGGTCTACAATCGGCATATCCCTACTACTACATATTTAAGATTTGGTCTACAATCGGCATATCCCTACTACTACATATTTAAGATTTGGTCTACAATCGGCATATCCCTACTACTACATATTTAAGATTTGGTCTACAATTGGCATTTCCCTACTACTACATATTTAAGATTTGGTCTACAATCGGCATATCCCTACTACTACATATTTAACTCGAGGGCTTGTTCCCACATCAGGTGTTTATTTCTACTGCACACCTCTTTCCCTTTACATAATAATAAATGTGAGTTTGTTTTGTTATCAGATCAAATTGAGTTTTTAAGATTTGGTCTACAATCGGCATATCCCTACTACTACATATTTAAGATTTGGTCTACAATCGGCATATCCCTACTACTACATATTTAACTCGAGGGCTTGTTCCCACATCAGGTGTTTATTTCTACTGCACACTTCTTTCCCTTTACATAATAATAAATGTGAGTTTGTTTTGTTATCAGATCAAATTGAGTTTTTTAAGATTTGGTCTACAATCGGCATATCCCTACTACTACATATTTAACTCGAGGGCTTGTTCCCACATCAGGTGTTTATTTCTACTGCACACTTCTTTCCCTTTACATAATAATAAATGTGAGTTTGTTTTGTTATCAGATCAAATTGAGTTTTTTAAGATTTGGTCTACAATCGGCATATCCCTACTACTACATATTTAAGATTTGGTCTACAATCGGCATATCCCTACTACTACATATTTAAGATTTGGTCTACAATCGGCATATCCCTACTACTACATATTTAAGATTTGGTCTACAATCGGCATATCCCTACTACTACATATTTAAGATTTGGTCTACTATCGGCATATCCCTACTACTACATATTTAAGATTTGGTCTACAATCGGCATATCCCTACTACTACATATGTAAGATTTGGTCTACAATCGGCATATCTCTACTACTACATATTTAAGATTTGGTCTACAATCGGCATATCCCTACTACTACATATTTAAGATTTGGTCTACAATCGGCATATCCCTACTACTACATATTTAAGATTTGGTCTACAATCGGCATATCCCTACTACTACATATTTAAGATTTGGTCTACAATCGGCATATCCCCACTACTACATATTTAAGATTTGGTCTACAATCGGCATATCCCTACTACTACATATTTAACTCGAGGGCTTGTTCCCACATCAGGTGTTTATTTCTACTGCACACTTCTTTCCCTTTACATATTTAACTCGAGGGCTTGTTCCCACATCAGGTGTTTATTTCTACTGCACACTTATTTCCCTTTACATATTTAACTCGAGGGCTTGTTCCCACATCAGGTGTTTATTTCTACTGCACACTTCTTTCCCTTTACATAATAATAAATGTGAGTTTGTTTTGTTATCAGATCAAATTGAGTTTTTTAAGATTTGGTCTACAATCGGCATATCCCTACTACTACATATTTAAGATTTGGTCTACAATCGGCATATCCCTACTACTACATATTTAAGATTTGGTCTACAATCGGCATATCCCTACTACTACATATTTAAGATTTGGTCTACAATCGGCATATCCCTACTACTACATATTTAAGATTTGGTCTACAATCGGCATATCCCTACTACTACATATTTAAGATTTGGTCTACAATTGGCATTTCCCTACTACTACATATTTAAGATTTGGTCTACAATCGGCATATCCCTACTACTACATATTTAACTCGAGGGCTTGTTCCCACATCAGGTGTTTATTTCTACTGCACACCTCTTTCCCTTTACATAATAATAAATGTGAGTTTGTTTTGTTATCAGATCAAATTGAGTTTTTAAGATTTGGTCTACAATCGGCATATCCCTACTACTACATATTTAAGATTTGGTCTACAATCGGCATATCCCTACTACTACATATTTAACTCGAGGGCTTGTTCCCACATCAGGTGTTTATTTCTACTGCACACTTCTTTCCCTTTACATAATAATAAATGTGAGTTTGTTTTGTTATCAGATCAAATTGAGTTTTTTAAGATTTGGTCTACAATCGGCATATCCCTACTACTACATATTTAACTCGAGGGCTTGTTCCCACATCAGGTGTTTATTTCTACTGCACACTTCTTTCCCTTTACATAATAATAAATGTGAGTTTGTTTTGTTATCAGATCAAATTGAGTTTTTTAAGATTTGGTCTACAATCGGCATATCCCTACTACTACATATTTAAGATTTGGTCTACAATCGGCATATCCCTACTACTACATATTTAAGATTTGGTCTACAATCGGCATATCCCTACTACTACATATTTAAGATTTGGTCTACAATCGGCATATCCCTACTACTACATATTTAAGATTTGGTCTACTATCGGCATATCCCTACTACTACATATTTAAGATTTGGTCTACAATCGGCATATCCCTACTACTACATATGTAAGATTTGGTCTACAATCGGCATATCTCTACTACTACATATTTAAGATTTGGTCTACAATCGGCATATCCCTACTACTACATATTTAAGATTTGGTCTACAATCGGCATATCCCTACTACTACATATTTAAGATTTGGTCTACATCGGCATATCCCTACTACTACATATTTAAGATTTGGTCTACAATCGGCATATCCCCACTACTACATATTTAAGATTTGGTCTACAATCGGCATATCCCTACTACTACATATTTAACTCGAGGGCTTGTTCCCACATCAGGTGTTTATTTCTACTGCACACTTCTTTCCCTTTACATATTTAACTCGAGGGCTTGTTCCCACATCAGGTGTTTATTTCTACTGCACACTTATTTCCCTTTACATATTTAACTCGAGGGTTTGTTCCCACATCAGGTGTTTATTTCTACTGCACACTTCTTTCCCTTTACATAATAATAAATGTGAGTTTGTTTTGTTATCAGATCAAATTGAGTTTTTTAAGATTTGGTCTACAATCGGCATATCCCTACTACTACATATTTAAGATTTGGTCTACAATCGGCATATCCCTACTACTACATATTTAAGATTTGGTCTACAATCGGCATATCCCTACTACTACATATTTAAGATTTGGTCTACAATCGGCATATCCCTACTACTACATATTTAAGATTTGGTCTAAAATCGGCATATCCCTACTACTACATATTTAAGATTTGGTCTACAATCGGCATATCCCTACTACTATATATTTAAGATTTGGTCTACAATCGGCATATCCCTACTACTACATATTTAAGATTTGGTCTACAATCGGCATATCCCTACTACTACTACATATTTAAGATTTGGTCTACAATCGGCATATCCCTACTACTACATATTTAAGATTTGGTCTACAATCGGCATATCCCTACTACTACATATTTAAGATTTGGTCTACAATCGGCATATCCCTACTACTACATATTTAAGATTTGGTCTACAATAGGCATATCCCTACTACTACATATTTAAGATTTGGTCTACAATCGGCATATCCCTACTACTACATATTTAAGATTTGGTCTACAATCGGCATATCCCTACTACTACATATTTAAGATTTGGTCTACAATCGGCATATCCCTACTACTACATATTTAAGATTTGGTCTACAATCGGCATATCCCTACTACTACATATTTAAGATTTGGTCTACAATCGGCATATCCCTACTACTACATATTTAATATTTGGTATACAATCGGCATATCCCTACTACTACATATTTAAGATTTGGTCTACAATCGGCATATCCCTACTACTACATATTTAAGATTTGGTCTACAATCGGCATATCCCTACTACTACATATTTAAGATTTGGTCTACAATCGGCATATCCCTACTACTACATATTTAAGATTTGGTCTACAATCGGCATATCCCTACTACTACATATTTAAGATTTGGTCTACAATCGGCATATCCCTACTACTACATATTTAAGATTTGGTCTACAATCGGCATATCCCTACTACTACATATTTAAGATTTGGTCTACAATCGGCATATCCCTACTACTACATATTTAAGATTTGGTCTACAATTGGCATTTCCCTACTACTACATATTTAAGATTTGGGCTACAATCGGCATATCCCTACTACTACATATTTAACTCGAGGGCTTGTTCCCACATCAGGTGTTTATTTCTACTGCACACCTCTTTCCCTTTACATAATAATAAATGTGAGTTTGTTTTGTTATCAGATCAAATTGAGTTTTTAAGATTTGGTCTACAATCGGCATATCCCTACTACTACATATTTAAGATTTGGTCTACAATCGGCATATCCCTACTACTACATATTTAACTCGAGGGCTTGTTCCCACATCAGGTGTTTATTTCTACTGCACACTTCTTTCCCTTTACATAATAATAAATGTGAGTTTGTTTTGTTATCAGATCAAATTGAGTTTTTTAAGATTTGGTCTACAATCGGCATATCCCTACTACTACATATTTAACTCGAGGGCTTGTTCCCACATCAGGTGTTTATTTCTACTGCACACTTCTTTCCCTTTACATAATAATAAATGTGAGTTTGTTTTGTTATCAGATCAAATTGAGTTTTTTAAGATTTGGTCTACAATCGGCATATCCCTACTACTACATATTTAAGATTTGGTCTACAATCGGCATATCCCTACTACTACATATTTAAGATTTGGTCTACAATCGGCATATCCCTACTACTACATATTTAAGATTTGGTCTACAATCGGCATATCCCTACTACTACATATTTAAGATTTGGTCTACAATCGGCATATCCCTACTACTACATATTTAAGATTTGGTCTACAATCGGCATATCCCTACTACTACATATTTAAGATTTGGTCTACAATCGGCATATCCCTACTACTACATATTTAAGATTTGGTCTACAATCGGCATATCCCTACTACTACATATTTAAGATTTGGTCTACAATCGGCATATCCCTACTACTACATATTTAAGATTTGGTCTACAATCGGCATATCCCTACTACTACATATTTAAGATTTGGTCTACAATCGGCATATCCCTACTACTACATATTTAAGATTTGGTCTACAATCGGCATATCCCTACTACTACATATTTAAGATTTGGTCTACAATCGGCATATCCCTACTACTACATATTTAAGATTTGGTCTACAATCGGCATATCCCTACTACTACATATTTAAGATTTGGTCTACAATCGGCATATCCCTACTACTACATATTTAAGATTTGGTCTACAATCGGCATATCCCTACTACTACATATTTAAGATTTGGTCTACAATCGGCATATCCCTACTACTACATATTTAAGATTTGGTCTACAATCGGCATATCCCTACTACTACATATTTAAGATTTGGTCTACAATCGGCATATCCCTACTACTACATATTTAAGATTTGGTCTACAATCGGCATATCCCTACTACTACATATTTAAGATTTGGTCTACAATCGGCATATCCCTACTACTACATATTTAAGATTTGGTCTACAATCGGCATATCCCTACTACTACATATTTAAGATTTGGTCTACAATCGGCATATCCCTACTACTACATATTTAAGATTTGGTCTACTATCGGCATATCCCTACTACTACATATTTAAGATTTGGTCTACAATCGGCATATCCCTACTACTACATATGTAAGATTTGGTCTACAATCGGCATATCTCTACTACTACATATTTAAGATTTGGTCTACAATCGGCATATCCCTACTACTACATATTTAAGATTTGGTCTACAATCGGCATATCCCTACTACTACATATTTAAGATTTGGTCTACAATCGGCATATCCCTACTACTACATATTTAAGATTTGGTCTACAATCGGCATATCCCCACTACTACATATTTAAGATTTGGTCTACAATCGGCATATCCCTACTACTACATATTTAACTCGAGGGCTTGTTCCCACATCAGGTGTTTATTTCTACTGCACACTTCTTTCCCTTTACATATTTAACTCGAGGGCTTGTTCCCACATCAGGTGTTTATTTCTACTGCACACTTATTTCCCTTTACATATTTAACTCGAGGGCTTGTTCCCACATCAGGTGTTTATTTCTACTGCACACTTCTTTCCCTTTACATAATAATAAATGTGAGTTTGTTTTGTTATCAGATCAAATTGAGTTTTTTAAGATTTGGTCTACAATCGGCATATCCCTACTACTACATATTTAAGATTTGGTCTACAATCGGCATATCCCTACTACTACATATTTAAGATTTGGTCTACAATCGGCATATCCCTACTACTACATATTTAAGATTTGGTCTACAATCGGCATATCCCTACTACTACATATTTAAGATTTGGTCTAAAATCGGCATATCCCTACTACTACATATTTAAGATTTGGTCTACTATCGGCATATCCCTACTACTACATATTTCAGATTTGGTCTACAATCGGCATATCCCTACTACTACATATTTAAGATTTGGTCTACAATCGGCATATCCCTACTACTACATGTTTAAGATTTGGTCTACAATCGGCATATCCCTACTACTACATATTTAAGATTTGGTCTACAATCGGCATATCCCTACTACTACATATTTAAGATTTGGTCTACAATCGGCATATCCCTACTACTACATATTTAAGATTTGGTCTACAATCGGCATATCCCCACTACTACATATTTAAGATTTGGTCTACAATCGGCATATCCCTACTACTACATATTTAACTCGAGGGCTTGTTCCCACATCAGGTGTTTATTTCTACTGCACACTTCTTTCCCTTTACATATTTAACTCGAGGGCTTGTTCCCACATCAGGTGTTTATTTCTACTGCACACTTATTTTCCTTTACATATTTAACTCGAGGGCTTGTTCCCACATCAGGTGTTTATTTCTACTGCACACTTCTGTCCCTTTACATAATAATAAATGTGAGTTTGTTTTGTTATCAGATCAAATTGAGTTTTTTAAGATTTGGTCTACAATCGGCATATCCCTACTACTACATATTTAAGATTTGGTCTACAATCGGCATATCCCTACTACTACATATTTAAGATTTGGTCTACAATCGGCATATCCCTACTACTACATATTTAAGATTTGGTCTACAATCGGCATATCCCTACTACTACATATTTAACTCGAGGGCTTGTTCCCACATCAGGTGTTTATTTCTACTGCACACTTCTTTCCCTTTACATATTTAACTCGAGGGCTTGTTCCCACATCAGGTGTTTATTTCTACTGCACACTTCTTTCCCTTTACATAATAATAAATGTGAGTTTGTTTTGTTATCAGATCAAATTGAGTTTTTTTAAGATTTGGTCTACAATCGGCATATCCCTACTACTACATATTTAAGATTTGGTCTACAATCGGCATATCCCTACTACTACATATTTAACTCGAGGGCTTGTTCCCACATCAGGTGTTTATTTCTAGTGCACACTTCTTTCCCTTTACATAATAATAAATGTGAGTTTGTTTTGTTATCAGATCAAATTGAGTTTTTTAAGATTTGGTCTACAATCGGCATATCCCTACTACTACATATTCAACTCGAGGGCTTGTTCCCACATCAGGTGTTTATTTCTACTGCACACTTCTTTCCCTTTACATAATAATAAATGTGAGTTTGTTTTGTTATCAGATCAAATTAAGTTTTTTAAGATTTGGTCTACAATCGGCATATCCCTACTACTACATATTTAAGATTTGGTCTACAATCGGCATATCCCTACTACTACATATTTAAGATTTGGTCTACAATCGGCATATCCCTACTACTACATATTTAAGATTTGGTCTACAATCGGCATATCCCTACTACTATATATTTAAGATTTGGTCTACAATCGGCATATCCCTACTACTACATATTTAAGATTTGGTCTACAATCGGCATATCCCTACTACTACATATTTAAGATTTGGTCTACAATCGGCATATCCCTACTACTACATATTTAAGATTTGGTCTACAATCGGCATATCCCTACGACTACATATTTAAGATTTGGTCTACAATCGGCATATCCCTACTACTACATATTTAAGATTTGGTCTACAATCGGCATATCCCTACTACTACATATTTAAGATTTGGTCTACAATCGGCATATCCCCACTACTACATATTTAAGATTTGGTCTACAATCGGCATATCCCTACTACTACATATTTAAGATTTGGTCTACAATCGGCATATCCCCACTACTACATAGTTAAGATTTGGTCTACAATCGGCATATCCCTACTACTACATATTTAACTCGAGGGCTTGTTCCCACATCAGGTGTTTATTTCTACTGCACACTTCTTTCCCTTTACATATTTAACTCGAGGGCTTGTTCCCACATCAGGTGTTTATTTCTACTGCACACTTATTTCCCTTTACATATTTAACTCGAGGGCTTGTTCCCACATCAGGTGTTTATTTCTACTGCACACTTCTTTCCCTTTACATAATAATAAATGTGAGTTTGTTTTGTTATCAGATCAAATTGAGTTTTTTAAGATTTGGTCTACAATCGGCATATCCCTACTACTACATATTTAAGATTTGGTCTACAATCGGCATATCCCTACTACTACATATTTAAGATTTGGTCTACAATCGGCATATCCCTACTACTACATATTTAAGATTTGGTCTACAATCGGCATATCCCTACTACTACATATTTAAGATTTGGTCTACAATCGGCATATCCCTACTACTACATATTTAACTCGAGGGCTTGTTCCCACATCAGGTGTTTATTTCTACTGCACACTTCTTTCCCTTTACATAATAATAAATGTGAGTTTGTTTTGTTATCAGATCAAATTGAGTTTTTTAAGATTTGGTCTACAATCGGCATATCCCTACTACTACATATTTAACTCGAGGGCTTGTTCCCACATCAGGTGTTTATTTCTACTGCACACTTCTTTCCCTTTACATAATAATAAATGTGAGTTTGTTTTGTTATCAGATCAAATTAAGTTTTTTAAGATTTGGTCTACAATCGGCATATCCCTACTACTACATATTTAAGATTTGGTCTACAATCGGCATATCCCTACTACTACATATTTAAGATTTGGTCTACAATCGGCATATCCCTACTACTACATATTTAAGATTTGGTCTACAATCGGCATATCCCTACTACTATATATTTAAGATTTGGTCTACAATCGGCATATCCCTACTACTACATATTTAAGATTTGGTCTACAATCGGCATATCCCTACTACTATATATTTAAGATTTGGTCTACAATCGGCATATCCCTACTACTACATATTTAAGATTTGGTCTACAATCGGCATATCCCTACTACTACATATTTAAGATTTGGTCTACAATCGGCATATCCCTACTACTACATATTTAAGATTTGGTCTACAATCGGCATATCCCTACGACTACATATTTAAGATTTGGTCTACAATCGGCATATCCCTACTACTACATATTTAAGATTTGGTCTACAATCGGCATATCCCTACTACTACATATTTAAGATTTGGTCTACAATCGGCATATCCCCACTACTACATATTTAAGATTTGGTCTACAATTGGCATATCCCTACTACTACATATTTAAGATTTGGTCTACAATCGGCATATCCCCACTACTACATATTTAAGATTTGGTCTACAATCGGCATATCCCTACTACTACATATTTAACTCGAGGGCTTGTTCCCACATCAGGTGTTTATTTCTACTGCACACTTCTTTCCCTTTACATATTTAACTCGAGGGCTTGTTCCCACATCAGGTGTTTATTTCTACTGCACACTTATTTCCCTTTACATATTTAACTCGAGGGCTTGTTCCCACATCAGGTGTTTATTTCTACTGCACACTTCTTTCCCTTTACATAATAATAAATGTGAGTTTGTTTTGTTATCAGATCAAATTGAGTTTTTTAAGATTTGGTCTACAATCGGCATATCCCTACTACTACATATTTAAGATTTGGTCTACAATCGGCATATCCCTACTACTACATATTTAAGATTTGGTCTACAATCGGCATATCCCTACTACTACATATTTAAGATTTGGTCTACAATCGGCATATCCCTACTACTACATATTTAACTCGAGGGCTTGTTCCCACATCAGGTGTTTATTTCTACTGCACACTTCTTTCCCTTTACATAATAATAAATGTGAGTTTGTTTTGTTATCAGATCAAATTAAGTTTTTTAAGATTTGGTCTACAATCGGCATATCCCTACTACTACATATTTAAGATTTGGTCTACAATCGGCATATCCCTACTACTACATATTTAAGATTTGGTCTACAATCGGCATATCCCTACTACTACATATTTAAGATTTGGTCTACAATCGGCATATCCCTACTACTATATATTTAAGATTTGGTCTACAATCGGCATATCCCTACTACTACATATTTAAGATTTGGTCTACAATCGGCATATCCCTACTACTACATATTTAAGATTTGGTCTACAATCGGCATATCCCTACTACTACATATTTAAGATTTGGTCTACAATCGGCATATCCCTACGACTACATATTTAAGATTTGGTCTACAATCGGCATATCCCTACTACTACATATTTAAGATTTGGTCTACAATCGGCATATCCCTACTACTACATATTTAAGATTTGGTCTACAATCGGCATATCCCCACTACTACATATTTAAGATTTGGTCTACAATCGGCATATCCCTACTACTACATATTTAAGATTTGGTCTACAATCGGCATATCCCCACTACTACATATTTAAGATTTGGTCTACAATCGGCATATCCCTACTACTACATATTTAACTCTAGGGCTTGTTCCCACATCAGGTGTTTATTTCTACTGCACACTTTTTTCCCTTTACATATTTAACTCGAGGGCTTGTTCCCACATCAGGTGTTTATTTCTACTGCACACTTATTTCCCTTTACATATTTAACTCGAGGGCTTGTTCCCACATCAGGTGTTTATTTCTACTGCACACTTCTTTCCCTTTACATAATAATAAATGTGAGTTTGTTTTGTTATCAGATCAAATTGAGTTTTTTAAGATTTGGTCTACAATCGGCATATCCCTACTACTACATATTTAAGATTTGGTCTACAATCGGCATATCCCTACTACTACATATTTAAGATTTGGTCTACAATCGGCATATCCCTACTACTACATATTTAAGATTTGGTCTACAATCGGCATATCCCTACTACTACATATTTAAGATTTGGTCTACAATCGGCATATCCCTACTACTACATATTTAAGATTTGGTCTACAATCGGCATATCCCTACTACTACATATTTAAGATTTGGTCTACAATCGGCATATCCCTACTACTACATATTTAAGATTTGGTCTACAATCGGCATATCCCTACTACTACATATTTAAGATTTGGTCTACAATCGGCATATCCCTACTACTACATATTTAAGATTTGGTCTACAATCGGCATATCCCTACTACTACATATTTAAGATTTGGTCTACAATCGGCATATCCCTACTACTACATATTTAACTCGAGGGCTTGTTCCCACATCAGGTGTTTATTTCTACTGCACACTTCTTTCCCTTTACATAATAATAAATGTGAGTTTGTTTTGTTATCAGATCAAATTGAGTTTTTTAAGATTTGGTCTACAATCGGCATATCCCTACTACTACATATTTAACTCGAGGGCTTGTTCCCACATCAGGTGTTTATTTCTACTGCACACCTCTTTCCCTTTACATAATAATAAATGTGAGTTTGTTTTGTTATCAGATCAAATTGAGTTTTTAAGATTTGGTCTACAATCGGCATATCCCTACTACTACATATTTAAGATTTGGTCTACAATCGGCATATCCCTACTACTACATATTTAACTCGAGGGCTTGTTCCCACATCAGGTGTTTATTTCTACTGCACACTTCTTTCCCTTTACATAATAATAAATGTGAGTTTGTTTTGTTATCAGATCAAATTGAGTTTTTTAAGATTTGGTCTACAATCGGCATATCCCTACTACTACATATTTAACTCGAGGGCTTGTTCCCACATCAGGTGTTTATTTCTACTGCACACTTCTTTCCCTTTACATAATAATAAATGTGAGTTTGTTTTGTTATCAGATCAAATTGAGTTTTTTAAGATTTGGTCTACAATCGGCATATCCCTACTACTACATATTTAAGATTTGGTCTACAATCGGCATATCCCTACTACTACATATTTAAGATTTGGTCTACAATCGGCATATCCCTACTACTACATATTTAAGATTTGGTCTAAAATCGGCATATCCCTACTACTACATATTTAAGATTTGGTCTACTATCGGCATATCCCTACTACTACATATTTCAGATTTGGTCTACAATCGGCATATCCCTACTACTACATATTTAAGATTTGGTCTACAATCGGCATATCCCTACTACTACATGTTTAAGATTTGGTCTACAATCGGCATATCCCTACTACTACATATTTAAGATTTGGTCTACAATCAGCATATCCCTACTACTACATATTTAAGATTTGGTCTACAATCGGCATATCCCTACTACTACATATTTAAGATTTGGTCTACAATCGGCATATCCCCACTACTACATATTTAAGATTTGGTCTACAATCGGCATATCCCTACTACTACATATTTAACTCGAGGGCTTGTTCCCACATCAGGTGTTTATTTCTACTGCACACTTCTTTCCCTTTACATATTTAACTCGAGGGCTTGTTCCCACATCAGGTGTTTATTTCTACTGCACACTTATTTTCCTTTACATATTTAACTCGAGGGCTTGTTCCCACATCAGGTGTTTATTTCTACTGCACACTTCTGTCCCTTTACATAATAATAAATGTGAGTTTGTTTTGTTATCAGATCAAATTGAGTTTTTTAAGATTTGGTCTACAATCGGCATATCCCTACTACTACATATTTAAGATTTGGTCTACAATCGGCATATCCCTACTACTACATATTTAAGATTTGGTCTACAATCGGCATATCCCTACTACTACATATTTATTTAAGATTTGGTCTACAATCGGCATATCCCTACTACTACATATTTAACTCGAGGGCTTGTTCCCACATCAGGTGTTTATTTCTACTGCACACTTCTTTCCCTTTACATATTTAACTCGAGGGCTTGTTCCCACATCAGGTGTTTATTTCTACTGCACACTTCTTTCCCTTTACATAATAATAAATGTGAGTTTGTTTTGTTATCAGATCAAATTGAGTTTTTTTAAGATTTGGTCTACAATCGGCATATCCCTACTACTACATATTTAAGATTTGGTCTACAATCGGCATATCCCTACTACTACATATTTAACTCGAGGGCTTGTTCCCACATCAGGTGTTTATTTCTACTGCACACTTCTTTCCCTTTACATAATAATAAATGTGAGTTTGTTTTGTTATCAGATCAAATTGAGTTTTTTAAGATTTGGTCTACAATCGGCATATCCCTACTACTACATATTTAACTCGAGGGCTTGTTCCCACATCAGGTGTTTATTTCTACTGCACACTTCTTTCCCTTTACATAATAATAAATGTGAGTTTGTTTTGTTATCAGATCAAATTAAGTTTTTTAAGATTTGGTCTACAATCGGCATATCCCTACTACTACATATTTAAGATTTGGTCTACAATCGGCATATCCCTACTACTACATATTTAAGATTTGGTCTACAATCGGCATATCCCTACTACTACATATTTAAGATTTGGTCTACAATCGGCATATCCCTACTACTATATATTTAAGATTTGGTCTACAATCGGCATATCCCTACTACTACATATTTAAGATTTGGTCTACAATCGGCATATCCCTACTACTACATATTTAAGATTTGGTCTACAATCGGCATATCCCTACTACTACATATTTAAGATTTGGTCTACAATCGGCATATCCCTACGACTACATATTTAAGATTTGGTCTACAATCGGCATATCCCTACTACTACATATTTAAGATTTGGTCTACAATCGGCATATCCCTACTACTACATATTTAAGATTTGGTCTACAATCGGCATATCCCCACTACTACATATTTAAGATTTGGTCTACAATCGGCATATCCCTACTACTACATATTTAAGATTTTGTCTACAATCGGCATATCCCCACTACTACATATT
The DNA here is from genome assembly GCA_037893245.1 of Crossaster papposus. Classification (NCBI taxonomy): domain Eukaryota; kingdom Metazoa; phylum Echinodermata; class Asteroidea; order Velatida; family Solasteridae; genus Crossaster; species Crossaster papposus. The sequence goes on from JBAIAA010000421.1 coordinate 135,274, forward strand.
TAAGATTTGGTCTACAATCGGCATATCCCTACTACTACATATTTAACTCGAGGGCTTGTTCCCACATCAGGTGTTTATTTCTACTGCACACTTCTTTCCCTTTACATATTTAACTCGAGGGCTTGTTCCCACATCAGGTGTTTATTTCTACTGCACACTTATTTCCCTTTACATATTTAACTCGAGGGCTTGTTCCCACATCAGGTGTTTATTTCTACTGCACACTTCTTTCCCTTTACATAATAATAAATGTGAGTTTGTTTTGTTATCAGATCAAATTGAGTTTTTTAAGATTTGGTCTACAATCGGCATATCCCTACTACTACATATTTAAGATTTGGTCTACAATCGGCATATCCCTACTACTACATATTTAAGATTTGGTCTACAATCGGCATATCCCTACTACTACATATTTAAGATTTGGTCTACAATCGGCATATCCCTACTACTACATATTTAACTCGAGGGCTTGTTCCCACATCAGGTGTTTATTTCTACTGCACACTTCTTTCCCTTTACATAATAATAAATGTGAGTTTGTTTTGTTATCAGATCAAATTGAGTTTTTTATGATTTGGTCTACAATCGGCATATCCCTACTACTACATATTTAACTCGAGGGCTTGTTCCCACATCAGGTGTTTATTTCTACTGCACACTTCTTTCCCTTTACATAATAATAAATGTGAGTTTGTTTTGTTATCAGATCAAATTAAGTTTTTTAAGATTTGGTCTACAATCGGCATATCCCTACTACTACATATTTAAGATTTGGTCTACAATCGGCATATCCCTACTACTACATATTTAAGATTTGGTCTACAATCGGCATATCCCTACTACTACATATTTAAGATTTGGTCTACAATCGGCATATCCCTACTACTATATATTTAAGATTTGGTCTACAATCGGCATATCCCTACTACTACATATTTAAGATTTGGTCTACAATCGGCATATCCCTACTACTACATATTTAAGATTTGGTCTACAATCGGCATATCCCTACTACTACATATTTAAGATTTGGTCTACAATCGGCATATCCCTACGACTACATATTTAAGATTTGGTCTACAATCGGCATATCCCTACTACTACATATTTAAGATTTGGTCTACAATCGGCATATCCCTACTACTACATATTTAAGATTTGGTCTACAATCGGCATATCCCCACTACTACATATTTAAGATTTGGTCTACAATCGGCATATCCCTACTACTACATATTTAAGATTTGGTCTACAATCGGCATATCCCCACTACTACATATTTAAGATTTGGTCTACAATCGGCATATCCCTACTACTACATATTTAACTCGAGGGCTTGTTCCCACATCAGGTGTTTATTTCTACTGCACACTTCTTTCCCTTTACATATTTAACTCGAGGGCTTGTTCCCACATCAGGTGTTTATTTCTACTGCACACTTATTTCCCTTTACATATTTAACTCGAGGGCTTGTTCCCACATCAGGTGTTTATTTCTACTGCACACTTCTTTCCCTTTACATAATAATAAATGTGAGTTTGTTTTGTTATCAGATAAAATTGAGTTTTTTAAGATTTGGTCTACAATCGGCATATCCCTACTACTACATATTTAAGATTTGGTCTACAATCGGCATATCCCTACTACTACATATTTAAGATTTGGTCTACAATCGGCATATCCCTACTACTACATATTTAAGATTTGGTCTACAATCGGCATATCCCTACTACTACATATTTAAGATTTGGTCTACAATCGGCATATCCCTACTACTACATATTTAAGATTTGGTCTACAATCGGCATATCCCTACTACTACATATTTAAGATTTGGTCTACAATCGGCATATCCCTACTACTACATATTTAAGATTTGGTCTACAATCGGCATATCCCTACTACTACATATTTAAGATTTGGTCTACAATCGGCATATCCCTACTACTACATATTTAAGATTTGGTCTACAATCGGCATATCCCTACTACTACATATTTAAGATTTGGTCTACAATCGGCATATCCCTACTACTACATATTTAAGATTTGGTCTACAATCGGCATATCCCTACTACTACTACATATTTAAGATTTGGTCTACAATCGGCATATCCCTACTACTACATATTTAAGATTTGGTCTACAATCGGCATATCCCTACTACTACATATTTAAGATTTGGTCTACAATCGGCATATCCCTACTACTACATATTTAAGATTTGGTCTACAATCGGCATGTCCCTACTACTACATATTTAAGATTTGGTCTACAATCGGCATATCCCTACTACTACATATTTAAGATTTGGTCTACAATCGGCATATCCCTACTACTACATATTTAAGATTTGGTCTACAATCGGCATATCCCTACTACTACATATTTAAGATTTGGTCTACAATCGGCATATCCCTACTACTACATATTTAAGATTTGGTCTACAATCGGCATATCCCTACTACTACATATTTAAGATTTGGTCTACAATCGGCATATCCCTACTACTACATATTTAACTCGAGGGCTTGTTCCCACATCAGGTGTTTATTTCTACTGCACACTTCTTTCCCTTTACATATTTAACTCGAGGGCTTGTTCCCACATCAGGTGTTTATTTCTACTGCACACTTATTTCCCTTTACATATTTAACTCGAGGGCTTGTTCCCACATCAGGTGTTTATTTCTACTGCACACTTCTTTCCCTTTACATAATAATAAATGTGAGTTTGTTTTGTTATCAGATCAAATTGAGTTTTTTAAGATTTGGTATACAATCGGCATATCCCTACTACTACTACATATTTAAGATTTGGTCTACAATCGGCATATCCCTACTACTACATATTTAAGATTTGGTCTACAATCGGCATATCCCTACTACTACATATTTAAGATTTGGTCTACAATCGGCATATCCCTACTACTACATATTTAAATCGAGGGCTTGTTCCCACATCAGGTGTTTATTTCTACTGCACACTTCTTTCACTTTACATATTTAACTCGAGGGCTTGTTCCCACATCAGGTGTTTATTTCTACTGCACACTTCTTTCCCTTTACATAATAATAAATGTGAGTTTGTTTTGTTATCAGATCAAATTGAGTTTTTTAAGATTTGGTCTACAATCGGCATATCCCTACTACTACATATTTAAGATTTGGTCTACAATCGGCATATCCCTACTACTACATATTTAACTCGAGGGCTTGTTCCCACATCAGGTGTTTATTTCTACTGCACACTTCTTTCCTTTTACATAATAATAAATGTGAGTTTGTTTTGTTATCAGATCAAATTGAGTTTTTTAAGATTTGGTCTACAATCGGCATATCCCTACTACTACATATTTAACTCGAGGGCTTGTTCCCACATCAGGTGTTTATTTCTACTGCACACTTCTTTCCCTTTACATATTTAACTCGAGGGCTTGTTCCCACATCAGGTGTTTATTTCTACTGCACACTTCTTTCCCTTTACATAATAATAAATGTGAGTTTGTTTTGTTATCAGATCAAAGTGAGTTTTTTAAGATTTGGTCTACAATCGGCATATCCCTACTACTACATATTTAAGATTTGGTCTACAATCGGCATATTCCTACTACTACATATTTAACTCGAGGGTTTGTTCCCACATCAGGTGTTTATTTCTACTGCACACTTCTTTCCCTTTACATAATAATAAATGTGAGTTTGTTTTGTTATCAGATCAAATTGAGTTTTTTAAGATTTGGTCTACAATCGGCATATCCCTACTACTACATATTTAAGATTTGGTCTACAATCGGCATATCCCTACTACTACATATTTAAGATTTGGTCTACAATCGGCATATCCCTACTACTACTACATATTTAAGATTTGGTCTACAATCGGCATATCCCTACTACTACATATTTAAGATTTGGTCTACAATCGGCATATCCCTACTACTACATATTTAAGATTTGGTCTACAATCGGCATATCCCTACTACTACATATTTAAGATTTGGTCTACAATCGGCATGTCCCTACTACTACATATTTAAGATTTGGTCTACAATCGGCATATCCCTACTACTACATATTTAAGATTTGGTCTACAATCGGCATATCCCTACTACTACATATTTAAGATTTGGTCTACAATCGGCATATCCCTACTACTACATATTTAAGATTTGGTCTACAATCGGCATATCCCTACTACTACATATTTAAGATTTGGTCTACAATCGGCATATCCCTACTACTACATATTTAAGATTTGGTCTACAATCGGCATATCCCTACTACTACATATTTAACTCGAGGGCTTGTTCCCACATCAGGTGTTTATTTCTACTGCACACTTCTTTCCCTTTACATATTTAACTCGAGGGCTTGTTCCCACATCAGGTGTTTATTTCTACTGCACACTTCTTTCCCTTTACATAATAATAAATGTGAGTTTGTTTTGTTATCAGATCAAATTGAGTTTTTTAAGATTTGGTATACAATCGGCATATCCCTACTACTACTACATATTTAAGATTTGGTCTACAATCGGCATATCCCTACTACTACATATTTAAGATTTGGTCTACAATCGGCATATCCCTACTACTACATATTTAAGATTTGGTCTACAATCGGCATATCCCTACTACTACATATTTAAATCGAGGGCTTGTTCCCACATCAGGTGTTTATTTCTACTGCACACTTCTTTCACTTTACATATTTAACTCGAGGGCTTGTTCCCACATCAGGTGTTTATTTCTACTGCACACTTCTTTCCCTTTACATAATAATAAATGTGAGTTTGTTTTGTTATCAGATCAAATTGAGTTTTTTAAGATTTGGTCTACAATCGGCATATCCCTACTACTACATATTTAAGATTTGGTCTACAATCGGCATATCCCTACTACTACATATTTAACTCGAGGGCTTGTTCCCACATCAGGTGTTTATTTCTACTGCACACTTCTTTCCTTTTACATAATAATAAATGTGAGTTTGTTTTGTTATCAGATCAAATTGAGTTTTTTAAGATTTGGTCTACAATCGGCATATCCCTACTACTACATATTTAACTCGAGGGCTTGTTCCCACATCAGGTGTTTATTTCTACTGCACACTTCTTTCCCTTTACATAATAATAAATGTGAGTTTGTTTTGTTATCAGATCAAATTGAGTTTTTAAGATTTGGTCTACAATCGGCATATCCCTACTACTACATAATTAAGATTTGGTCTACAATCGGCATATCCCTACTACTACATATTTAACTCGAGGGCTTGTTCCCACATCAGGTGTTTATTTCTACTGCACACTTCTTTCCCTTTACATAATAATAAATGCGAGTTTGTTTTGTTATCAGATCAAATTTAGTTTTTTAAGATTTGGTCTACAATCGGCATATCCCTACTACTACATATTTAACTCGAGGGCTTGTTCCCACATCAGGTGTTTATTTCTACTGCACACTTCTTTCCCTTTACATAATAATAAATGTGAGTTTGTTTTGTTATCAGATCAAATTGAGTTTTTTAAGATTTGGTCTACAATCGGCATATCCCTACTACTACATATTTAAGATTTGGTCTACAATCGGCATATCCCTACTACTACATATTTAAGATTTGGTCTACAATCGGCATATCCCTACTACTACATATTTAAGATTTGGTCTACAATCGGCATATCCCTACTACTACATATTTAAGATTTGGTCTACAATCGGCATATCCCTACTACTACATATTTAAGATTTGGTCTACAATCGGCATATCCCTACTACTACATATTTAAGATTTGGTCTACAATCGGCATATCCCTACTACTACATATTTAAGATTTGGTCTACAATCGGCATATTCCTACTACTACATATTTAAGATTTGGTCTACAATCGGCATATCCCTACTACTACATATTTAAGATTTGGTCTACAATCGGCATATCCCTACTACTACTACATATTTAAGATTTGGTCTACAATCGGCATATCCCTACTACTACATATTTAAGATTTGGTCTACAATCGGCATATCCCTAATACTACATATTTAAGATTTGGTCTACAATCGGCATATCCCTACTACTACATATTTAAGATTTGGTCTACAATCGGCATATCCCTACTACTACATATTTAAGATTTGGTCTACAATCGGCATATCCCTACTACTACATATTTAAGATTTGGTCTACAATCGGCATATCCCTACTACTACATATTTAAGATTTGGTCTACAATCGGCATATCCCTACTACTACATATTTAAGATTTGGTCTACAATCGGCATATCCCTACTACTACATATTTAACTCGAGGGCTTGTTCCCACATCAGGTGTTTATTTCTACTGCACACTTCTTTCCCTTTACATATTTAACTCGAGGGCTTGTTCCCACATCAGGTGTTTATTTCTACTGCACACTTCTTTCCCTTTACATAATAATAAATGTGAGTTTGTTTTGTTATCAGATCAAATTGAGTTTTTTAAGATTTGGTCTACAATCGGCATATCCCTACTACTACATATTTAACTCGAGGGCTTGTTCCCACATCAGGTGTTTATTTCTACTGCACACTTCTTTCCCTTTACATAATAATAAATGTGAGTTTGTTTTGTTATCAGATCAAATTAAGTTTTTTAAGATTTGGTCTACAATCGGCATATCCCTACTACTACATATTTAAGATTTGGTCTACAATCGGCATATCCCTACTACTACATATTTAAGATTTGGTCTACAATCGGCATATCCCTACTACTACATATTTAAGATTTGGTCTACAATCGGCATATCCCTACTACTATATATTTAAGATTTGGTCTACAATCGGCATATCCCTACTACTACATATTTAAGATTTGGTCTACAATCGGCATATCCCTACTACTACATATTTAAGATTTGGTCTACAATCGGCATATCCCTACTACTACATATTTAAGATTTGGTCTACAATCGGCATATCCCTACGACTACATATTTAAGATTTGGTCTACAATCGGCATATCCCTACTACTACATATTTAAGATTTGGTCTACAATCGGCATATCCCTACTACTACATATTTAAGATTTGGTCTACAATCGGCATATCTCCACTACTACATATTTAAGATTTGGTCTACAATCGGCATATCCCTACTACTACATATTTAAGATTTGGTCTACAATCGGCATATCCCCACTACTACATATTTAAGATTTGGTCTACAATCGGCATATCCCTACTACTACATATTTAACTCGAGGGCTTGTTCCCACATCAGGTGTTTATTTCTACTGCACACTTCTTTCCCTTTACATATTTAACTCGAGGGCTTGTTCCCACATCAGGTGTTTATTTCTACTGCACACTTATTTCCCTTTACATATTTAACTCGAGGGCTTGTTCCCACATCAGGTGTTTATTTCTACTGCACACTTCTTTCCCTTTACATAATAATAAATGTGAGTTTGTTTTGTTATCAGATCAAATTGAGTTTTTTAAGATGTGGTCTACAATCGGCATATCCCTACTACTACATATTTAAGATTTGGTCTACAATCGGCATATCCCTACTACTACATATTTAAGATTTGGTCTACAATCGGCATATCCCTACTACTACATATTTAAGATTTGGTCTACAATCGGCATATCCCTACTACTACATATTTAAGATTTGGTCTACAATCGGCATATCCCTACTACTACATATTTAAGATTTGGTCTACAATCGGCATATCCCTACTACTACATATTTAAGATTTGGTCTACAATCGGCATATCCCTACTACTACATATTTAAGATTTGGTCTACAATCGGCATATCCCTACTACTACATATTTAAGATTTGGTCTACAATCGGCATATCCCTACTACTACATATTTAAGATTTGGTCTACAATCGGCATATCCCTACTACTACATATTTAAGATTTGGTCTACAATCGGCATATCCCTACTACTACATATTTAAGATTTGGTCTACAATCGGCATATCCCTACTACTACATATTTAAGATTTGGTCTACAATCGGCATATCCCTACTACTACATATTTAAGATTTGGTCTACAATCGGCATATCCCTACTACTACATATTTAAGATTTGGTCTACAATCGGCATATCCCTACTACTACATATTTAAGATTTGGTCTACAATTGTCATATCCCTACTACTACATATTTAAGATTTGGTCTACAATCGGCATATCCCTACTACTACATATTTAAGATTTGGTCTACAATCGGCATATCCCTACTACTACATATTTAAGATTTGGTCTACAATCGGCATATCCCTACTACTACATATTTAAGATTTGGTCTACAATCGGCATATCCCTACTACTACATATTTAAGATTTGGTCTACAATCGGCATATCCCTACTACTACATATTTAACTCGAGGGCTTGTTCCCACATCAGGTGTTTATTTCTACTGCACACTTCTTTCCCTTTACATATTTAACTCGAGGGCTTGTTCCCACATCAGGTGTTTATTTCTACTGCACACTTCTTTCCCTTTACATAATAATAAATGTGAGTTTGTTTTGTTATCAGATCAAAGTGAGTTTTTTAAGATTTGGTCTACAATCGGCATATCCCTACTACTACATATTTAAGATTTGGTCTACAATCGGCATATTCCTACTACTACATATTTAACTCGAGGGTTTGTTCCCACATCAGGTGTTTATTTCTACTGCACACTTCTTTCCCTTTACATAATAATAAATGTGAGTTTGTTTTGTTATCAGATCAAATTGAGTTTTTTAAGATTTGGTCTACAATCGGCATATCCCTACTACTACATATTTAACTCGAGGGCTTGTTCCCACATCAGGTGTTTATTTCTACTGCACACTTCTTTCCCTTTACATAATAATAAATGTGAGTTTGTTTTGTTATCAGATCAAATTGAGTTTTTTAAGATTTGGTCTACAATCGGCATATCCCTACTACTACATATTTAAGATTTGGTCTACAATCGGCATATCCCTACTACTACTACATATTTAAGATTTGGTCTACAATCGGCATATCCCTACTACTACATATTTAAGATTTGGTCTACAATCGGCATATCCCTACTACTACATATTTAAGATTTGGTCTACAATCGACATATCCCTACTACTACATATTTAAGATTTGGTCTACAATCGGCATATCCCTACTACTACATATTTAAGATTTGGTCTACAATCGGCATATCCCTACTACTACATATTTAAGATTTGGTCTACAATCGGCATATCCCTACTACTACATATTTAAGATTTGGTCTACAATCGGCATATCCCTACTACTACATATTTAAGATTTGGTCTACAATCGGCATATCCCTACTACTACATATTTAAGATTTGGTCTACAATCGGCATATCCCTACTACTACATATTTAAGATTTGGTCTACAATCGGCATATCCCTACTACTACATATTTAAGATTTGGTCTACAATCGGCATATTCCTACTACTACATATTTAAGATTTGGTCTACAATCGGCATATCCCTACTACTACATATTTAAGATTTGGTCTACAATCGGCATATCCCTACTACTACATATTTAAGATTTGGTCTACAATCGGCATATCCCTACTACTACATATTTAAGATTTGGTCTACAATCGGCATATCCCTACTACTACATATTTAAGATTTGGTCTACAATCGGCATATCCCTACTACTACATATTTAAGATTTGGTCTACAATCGGCATATCCCTACTACTACATATTTAAATCGAGGGCTTGTTCCCACATCAGGTGTTTATTTCTACTGCACACTTCTTTCACTTTACATATTTAACTCGAGGGTTTGTTCCCACATCAGGTGTTTATTTCTACTGCACACTTCTTTCCCTTTACATAATAATAAATGTGAGTTTGTTTTGTCATCAGATCAAATTGAGTTTTTTAAGATTTGGTCTACAATCGGCATATCCCTACTACTACATATTTAAGATTTGGTCTACAATCGGCATATCCCTACTACTACATATTTAACTCGAGGGCTTGTTCCCACATCAGGTGTTTATTTCTACTGCACACTTCTTTCCCTTTACATAATAATAAATGTGAGTTTGTTTTGTTATCAGATCAAATTGAGTTTTTAAGATTTGGTCTACAATCGGCATATCCCTACTACTACTACATAATTAAGATTTGGTCTACAATCGGCATATCCCTACTACTACATATTTAACTCGAGGGCTTGTTCCCACATCAGGTGTTTATTTCTACTGCACACTTCTTTCCCTTTACATAATAATAAATGTGAGTTTGTTTTGTTATCAGATCAAATTGAGTTTTTTAAGATTTGGTCTACAATCGGCATATCCCTACTACTACATATTTAAGATTTGGTCTACAATCGGCATATCCCTACTACTACATATTTAAGATTTGGTCTACAATCGGCATATCCCTACTACTACATATTTAAGATTTGGTCTACAATCGGCATATCCCTACTACTACATATTTAAGATTTGGTCTACTATCGGCATATCCCTACTACTACATATTTAAGATTTGGTCTACAATCGGCATATCCCTACTACTACATATTTAAGATTTGGTCTACAATCGGCATATCCCTACTACTACATATTTAAGATTTGGTCTACAATCGGCATATCCCTACTACTACATATTTAAGATTTGGTCTACAATCGGCATATCCCTACTACTACATATTTAAGATTTGGTCTACAATCGGCATATCCCTACTACTACATATTTAAGATTTGGTCTACAATCGGCATATCCCCACTACTACATATTTAAGATTTGGTCTACAATCGGCATATCCCTACTACTACATATTTAACTCGAGGGCTTGTTCCCACATCAGGTGTTTATTTCTACTGCACACTTCTTTCCCTTTACATATTTAACTCGAGGGCTTGTTCCCACATCAGGTGTTTATTTCTACTGCACACTTATTTCCCTTTACATATTTAACTCGAGGGCTTGTTCCCACATCAGGTGTTTATTTCTACTGCACACTTCTTTCCCTTTACATAATAATAAATGTGAGTTTGTTTTGTCATCAGATCAAATTGAGTTTTTTAAGATTTGGTCTACAATCGGCATATCCCTACTACTACATATTTAAGATTTGGTCTACAATCGGCATATCCCTACTACTACATATTTAACTCGAGGGCTTGTTCCCACATCAGGTGTTTATTTCTACTGCACACTTCTTTCCCTTTACATAATAATAAATGTGAGTTTGTTTTGTTATCAGATCAAATTGAGTTTTTAAGATTTGGTCTACAATCGGCATATCCCTACTACTACATAATTAAGATTTGGTCTACAATCGGCATATCCCTACTACTACATATTTAACTCGAGGGCTTGTTCCCACATCAGGTGTTTATTTCTACTGCACACTTCTTTCCCTTTACATAATAATAAATGTGAGTTTGTTTTGTTATCAGATCAAATTGAGTTTTTTAAGATTTGGTCTACAATCGGCATATCCCTACTACTACATATTTAAGATTTGGTCTACAATCGGCATATCCCTACTACTACATATTTAAGATTTGGTCTACAATCGGCATATCCCTACTACTACATATTTAAGATTTGGTCTACAATCGGCATATCCCTACTACTACATATTTAAGATTTGGTCTACTATCGGCATATCCCTACTACTACATATTTAAGATTTGGTCTACAATCGGCATATCCCTACTACTACATATTTAAGATTTGGTCTACAATCGGCATATCCCTACTACTACATATTTAAGATTTGGTCTACAATCGGCATATCCCTACTACTACATATTTAAGATTTGGTCTACAATCGGCATATCCCTACTACTACATATTTAAGATTTGGTCTACAATCGGCATATCCCTACTACTACATATTTAAGATTTGGTCTACAATCGGCATATCCCCACTACTACATATTTAAGATTTGGTCTACAATCGGCATATCCCTACTACTACATATTTAACTCGAGGGCTTGTTCCCACATCAGGTGTTTATTTCTACTGCACACTTCTTTCCCTTTACATATTTAACTCGAGGGCTTGTTCCCACATCAGGTGTTTATTTCTACTGCACACTTATTTCCCTTTACATATTTAACTCGAGGGCTTGTTCCCACATCAGGTGTTTATTTCTACTGCACACTTCTTTCCCTTTACATAATAATAAATGTGAGTTTGTTTTGTTATCAGATCAAATTGAGTTTTTTAAGATTTGGTCTACAATCGGCATATCCCTACTACTACATATTTAAGATTTGGTCTACAATCGGCATATCCCTACTACTACATATTTAAGATTTGGTCTACAATCGGCATATCCCTACTACTACATATTTAACTCGAGGGCTTGTTCCCACATCAGGTGTTTATTTCTACTGCACACTTCTTTCCCTTTACATATTTAACTCGAGGGCTTGTTCCCACATCAGGTGTTTATTTCTACTGCACACTTCTTTCCCTTTACATAATAATAAATGTGAGTTTGTTTTGTTATCAGATCAAATTGAGTTTTTTAAGATTTGGTCTACAATCGGCATATCCCTACTACTACATATTTAAGATTTGGTCTACAATCGGCATATCCCTACTACTACATATTTAACTCGAGGGCTTGTTCCCACATCAGGTGTTTATTTCTACTGCACACTTCTTTCCCTTTACATAATAATAAATGTGAGTTTGTTTTGTTATCAGATCAAATTGAGTTTTTTAAGATTTGGTCTACAATCGGCATATCCCTACTACTACATATTTAAGATTTGGTCTACAATCGGCATATCCCTACTACTACATATTTAAGATTTTGTCTACAATCGGCATATCCCTACTACTACTACATATTTAAGATTTTGTCTACAATCGGCATATCCCTACTACTACATATTTAAGATTTGGTCTACAATCGGCATATCCCTACTACTACATATTTAAGATTTGGTCTACAATCGGCATATCCCTACTACTACATATTTAAGATTTGGTCTACAATCGGCATATCCCTACTACTACATATTTAAGATTTGGTCTACAATCGGCATATCCCTACTACTACATATTTAAGATTTGGTCTACAATCGGCATATCCCTACTACTACATATTTAAGATTTGGTCTACAATCGGCATATCCCTACTACTACATATTTAAGATTTGGTCTACAATCGGCATATCCCTACTACTACATATTTAAGATTTGGTCTACAATCGGCATATCCCTACTACTACATATTTAAGATTTGGTCTACAATCGGCATATCCCTACTACTACATATTTAACTCGAGGGCTTGTTCCCACATCAGGTGTTTATTTCTACTGCACACTTCTTTCCCTTTACATATTTAACTCGAGGGCTTGTTCCCACATCAGGTGTTTATTTCTACTGCACACTTATTTCCCTTTACATATTTAACTCGAGGGCTTGTTCCCACATCAGGTGTTTATTTCTACTGCACACTTCTTTCCCTTTACATAATAATAAATGTGAGTTTGTTTTGTTATCAGATCAAATTGAGTTTTTTAAGATTTGGTATACAATCGGCATATCCCTACTACTACTACATATTTAAGATTTGGTCTACAATCGGCATATCCCTACTACTACATATTTAAGATTTGGTCTACAATCGGCATATCCCTACTACTACATATTTAAGATTTGGTCTACAATCGGCATATCCCTACTACTACATATTTAAATCGAGGGCTTGTTCCCACATCAGGTGTTTATTTCTACTGCACACTTCTTTCACTTTACATATTTAACTCGAGGGCTTGTTCCCACATCAGGTGTTTATTTCTACTGCACACTTCTTTCCCTTTACATAATAATAAATGTGAGTTTGTTTTGTTATCAGATCAAATTGAGTTTTTTAAGATTTGGTCTACAATCGGCATATCCCTACTACTACATATTTAAGATTTGGTCTACAATCGGCATATCCCTACTACTACATATTTAACTCGAGGGCTTGTTCCCACATCAGGTGTTTATTTCTACTGCACACTTCTTTCCCTTTACATAATAATAAATGTGAGTTTGTTTTGTTATCAGATCAAATTGAGTTTTTTAAGATTTGGTCTACAATCGGCATATCCCTACTACTACATATTTAACTCGAGGGCTTGTTCCCACATCAGGTGTTTATTTCTACTGCACACTTCTTTCCCTTTACATAATAATAAATGTGAGTTTGTTTTGTTATCAGATCAAATTGAGTTTTTTAAGATTTGGTCTACAATCGGCATATCCCTACTACTACATATTTAAGATTTGGTCTACAATCGGCATATCCCTACTACTACATATTTAAGATTTGGTCTACAATCGGCATATCCCTACTACTACATATTTAAGATTTGGTCTACAATCGGCATATCCCTACTACTACATATTTAAGATTTGGTCTACAATCGGCATATCCCTACTACTACATATTTAACTCGAGGGCTTGTTCCCACATCAGGTGTTTATTTCTACTGCACACTTCTTTCCCTTTACATATTTAACTCGAGGGCTTGTTCCCACATCAGGTGTTTATTTCTACTGCACACTTCTTTCCCTTTACATAATAATAAATGTGAGTTTGTTTTGTTATCAGATCAAATTGAGTTGTTTAAGATTTGGTCTACAATCGGCATATCCCTACTACTACATATTTAACTCGAGGGCTTGTTCCCACATCAGGTGTTTATTTCTACTGCACACTTCTTTCCCTTTACATAATAATAAATGTGAGTTTGTTTTGTTATCAGATCAAATTGAGTTTTTAAGATTTGGTCTACAATCGGCATATCCCTACTACTACATAATTAAGATTTGGTTTACAATCGGCATATCCCTACTACTACATATTTAACTCGAGGGCTTGTTCCCACATCAGGTGTTTATTTCTACTGCACACTTCTTTCCCTTTACATAATAATAAATGTGAGTTTGTTTTGTTATCAGATCAAATTGAGTTTTTTAAGATTTGGTCTACAATCGGCATATCCCTACTACTACATATTTAACTCGAGGGCTTGTTCCCACATCAGGTGTTTATTTCTACTGCACACTTCTTTCCCTTTACATAATAATAAATGTGAGTTTGTTTTGTTATCAGATCAAATTGAGTTTTTTAAGATTTGGTCTACAATCGGCATATCCCTACTACTACATATTTAAGATTTGGTCTACAATCGGCATATCCCTACTACTACTACATATTTAAGATTTGGTCTACAATCGGCATATCCCTACTACTACATATTTAAGATTTGGTCTACAATCGGCATATCCCTACTACTACATATTTAAGATTTGGTCTACAATCGACATATCCCTACTACTACATATTTAAGATTTGGTCTACAATCGGCATATCCCTACTACTACATATTTAAGATTTGGTCTACAATCGGCATATCCCTACTACTACATATTTAAGATTTGGTCTACAATCGGCATATCCCTACTACTACATATTTAAGATTTGGTCTACAATCGGCATATCCCTACTACTACATATTTAAGATTTGGTCTACAATCGGCATATCCCTACTACTACATATTTAAGATTTGGTCTACAATCGGCATATCCCTACTACTACATATTTAAGATTTGGTCTACAATCGGCATATCCCTACTACTACATATTTAAGATTTGGTCTACAATCGGCATATTCCTACTACTACATATTTAAGATTTGGTCTACAATCGGCATATCCCTACTACTACATATTTAAGATTTGGTCTACAATCGGCATATCCCTACTACTACATATTTAAGATTTGGTCTACAATCGGCATATCCCTACTACTACATATTTAAGATTTGGTCTACAATCGGCATATCCCTACTACTACATATTTAAGATTTGGTCTACAATCGGCATATCCCTACTACTACATATTTAAGATTTGGTCTACAATCGGCATATCCCTACTACTACATATTTAAATCGAGGGCTTGTTCCCACATCAGGTGTTTATTTCTACTGCACACTTCTTTCACTTTACATATTTAACTCGAGGGCTTGTTCCCACATCAGGTGTTTATTTCTACTGCACACTTCTTTCCCTTTACATAATAATAAATGTGAGTTTGTTTTGTTATCAGATCAAATTGAGTTTTTTAAGATTTGGTCTACAATCGGCATATCCCTACTACTACATATTTAAGATTTGGTCTACAATCGGCATATCCCTACTACTACATATTTAACTCGAGGGCTTGTTCCCACATCAGGTGTTTATTTCTACTGCACACTTCTTTCCCTTTACATAATAATAAATGTGAGTTTGTTTTGTTATCAGATCAAATTGAGTTTTTTAAGATTTGGTCTACAATCGGCATATCCCTACTACTACATATTTAAGATTTGGTCTACAATCGGCATATCCCTACTACTACATATTTAAGATTTGGTCTACAATCGGCATATCCCTACTACTACATATTTAAGATTTGGTCTACAATCGGCATATCCCTACTACTACATATTTAAGATTTGGTCTACTATCGGCATATCCCTACTACTACATATTTAAGATTTGGTCTACAATCGGCATATCCCTACTACTACATATTTAAGATTTGGTCTACAATCGGCATATCCCTACTACTACATATTTAAGATTTGGTCTACAATCGGCATATCCCTACTACTACATATTTAAGATTTGGTCTACAATCGGCATATCCCTACTACTACATATTTAAGATTTGGTCTACAATCGGCATATCCCTACTACTACATATTTAAGATTTGGTCTACAATCGGCATATCCCCACTACTACATATTTAAGATTTGGTCTACAATCGGCATATCCCTACTACTACATATTTAACTCGAGGGCTTGTTCCCACATCAGGTGTTTATTTCTACTGCACACTTCTTTCCCTTTACATATTTAACTCGAGGGCTTGTTCCCACATCAGGTGTTTATTTCTACTGCACACTTATTTCCCTTTACATATTTAACTCGAGGGCTTGTTCCCACATCAGGTGTTTATTTCTACTGCACACTTCTTTCCCTTTACATAATAATAAATGTGAGTTTGTTTTGTTATCAGATCAAATTGAGTTTTTTAAGATTTGGTCTACAATCGGCATATCCCTACTACTACATATTTAAGATTTGGTCTACAATCGGCATATCCCTACTACTACATATTTAAGATTTGGTCTACAATCGGCATATCCCTACTACTACATATTTAAGATTTGGTCTACAATCGGCATATCCCTACTACTACATATTTAAGATTTGGTCTACAATCGGCATATCCCTACTACTACATATTTAAGATTTGGTCTACAATCGGCATATCCCTACTACTACATATTTAAGATTTGGTCTACAATCGGCATATCCCTACTACTACATATTTAACTCGAGGGCTTGTTCCCACATCAGGTGTTTATTTCTACTGCACACTTCTTTCCCTTTACATATTTAACTCGAGGGCTTGTTACCACATCAGGTGTTTATTTCTACTGCACACTTATTTCCCTTTACATATTTAACTCGAGGGCTTGTTCCCACATCAGGTGTTTATTTCTACTGCACACTTCTTTCCCTTTACATAATAATAAATGTGAGTTTGTTTTGTTATCAGATCAAATTGAGTTTTTTAAGATTTGGTATACAATCGGAATATCCCTACTACTACTACATATTTAAGATTTGGTTTACAATCGGCATATCCCTACTACTACATATTTAAGATTTGGTCTACAATCGGCATATCCCTACTACTACATATTTAAGATTTGGTCTACAATCGGCATATCCCTACTACTACATATTTAAATCGAGGGCTTGTTCCCACATCAGGTGTTTATTTCTACTGCACACTTCTTTCACTTTACATATTTAACTCGAGGGCTTGTTCCCACATCAGGTGTTTATTTCTACTGCACACTTCTTTCCCTTTACATAATAATAAATGTGAGTTTGTTTTGTTATCAGATCAAATTGAGTTTTTTAAGATTTGGTCTACAATCGGCATATCCCTACTACTACATATTTAACTCGAGGGCTTGTTCCCACATCAGGTGTTTATTTCTACTGCACACTTCTTTCCCTTTACATAATAATAAATGTGAGTTTGTTTTGTTATCAGATCAAATTGAGTTTTTTAAGATTTGGTCTACAATCGGCATATCCCTACTACTACATATTTAAGATTTGGTCTACAATCGGCATATCCCTACTACTACATATTTAAGATTTGGTCTACAATCGGCATATCCCTACTACTACATATTTAAGATTTGGTCTACAATCGGCATATCCCTACTACTACATATTTAAGATTTGGTCTACAATCGGCATATCCCTACTACTACATATTTAACTCGAGGGCTTGTTCCCACATCAGGTGTTTATTTCTACTGCACACTTCTTTCCCTTTACATATTTAACTCGAGGGCTTGTTCCCACATCAGGTGTTTATTTCTACTGCACACTTCTTTCCCTTTACATAATAATAAATGTGAGTTTGTTTTGTTATCAGATCAAATTGAGTTGTTTAAGATTTGGTCTACAATCGGCATATCCCTACTACTACATATTTAACTCGAGGGCTTGTTCCCACATCAGGTGTTTATTTCTACTGCACACTTCTTTCCCTTTACATAATAATAAATGTGAGTTTGTTTTGTTATCAGATCAAATTGAGTTTTTAAGATTTGGTCTACAATCGGCATATCCCTACTACTACATAATTAAGATTTGGTTTACAATCGGCATATCCCTACTACTACATATTTAACTCGAGGGCTTGTTCCCACATCAGGTGTTTATTTCTACTGCACACTTCTTTCCCTTTACATAATAATAAATGTGAGTTTGTTTTGTTATCAGATCAAATTGAGTTTTTTAAGATTTGGTCTACAATCGGCATATCCCTACTACTACATATTTAACTCGAGGGCTTGTTCCCACATCAGGTGTTTATTTCTACTGCACACTTCTTTCCCTTTACATAATAATAAATGTGAGTTTGTTTTGTTATCAGATCAAATTGAGTTTTTTAAGATTTGGTCTACAATCAGCATATCCCTACTACTACATATTTAAGATTTGGTCTACAATCGGCATATCCCTACTACTACTACATATTTAAGATTTGGTCTACAATCGGCATATCCCTACTACTACATATTTAAGATTTGGTCTACAATCGGCATATCCCTACTACTACATATTTAAGATTTGGTCTACAATCGACATATCCCTACTACTACATATTTAAGATTTGGTCTACAATCGGCATATCCCTACTACTACATATTTAAGATTTGGTCTACAATCGGCATATCCCTACTACTACATATTTAAGATTTGGTCTACAATCGGCATATCCCTACTACTACATATTTAAGATTTGGTCTACAATCGGCATATCCCTACTACTACATATTTAAGATTTGGTCTACAATCGGCATATCCCTACTACTACATATTTAAGATTTGGTCTACAATCGGCATATCCCTACTACTACATATTTAAGATTTGGTCTACAATCGGCATATCCCTACTACTACATATTTAAGATTTGGTCTACAATCGGCATATTCCTACTACTACATATTTAAGATTTGGTCTACAATCGGCATATCCCTACTACTACATATTTAAGATTTGGTCTACAATCGGCATATCCCTACTACTACATATTTAAGATTTGGTCTACAATCGGCATATCCCTACTACTACATATTTAAGATTTGGTCTACAATCGGCATATCCCTACTACTACATATTTAAGATTTGGTCTACAATCGGCATATCCCTACTACTACATATTTAAGATTTGGTCTACAATCGGCATATCCCTACTACTACATATTTAAATCGAGGGCTTGTTCCCACATCAGGTGTTTATTTCTACTGCACACTTCTTTCACTTTACATATTTAACTCGAGGGCTTGTTCCCACATCAGGTGTTTATTTCTACTGCACACTTCTTTCCCTTTACATAATAATAAATGTGAGTTTGTTTTGTTATCAGATCAAATTGAGTTTTTAAGATTTGGTCTACAATCGGCATATCCCTACTACTACATAATTAAGATTTGGTTTACAATCGGCATATCCCTACTACTACATATTTAACTCGAGGGCTTGTTCCCACATCAGGTGTTTATTTCTACTGCACACTTCTTTCCCTTTACATAATAATAAATGTGAGTTTGTTTTGTTATCAGATCAAATTGAGTTTTTTAAGATTTGGTCTACAATCGGCATATCCCTACTACTACATATTTAACTCGAGGGCTTGTTCCCACATCAGGTGTTTATTTCTACTGCACACTTCTTTCCCTTTACATAATAATAAATGTGAGTTTGTTTTGTTATCAGATCAAATTGAGTTTTTTAAGATTTGGTCTACAATCGGCATATCCCTACTACTACATATTTAAGATTTGGTCTACAATCGGCATATCCCTACTACTACTACATATTTAAGATTTGGTCTACAATCGGCATATCCCTACTACTACATATTTAAGATTTGGTCTACAATCGGCATATCCCTACTACTACATATTTAAGATTTGGTCTACAATCGGCATATCCCTACTACTACATATTTAACTCGAGGGCTTGTTCCCACATCAGGTGTTTATTTCTACTGCACACTTCTTTCCCTTTACATATTTAACTCGAGGGCTTGTTCCCACATCAGGTGTTTATTTCTACTGCACACTTCTTTCCCTTTACATAATAATAAATGTGAGTTTGTTTTGTTATCAGATCAAATTGAGTTGTTTAAGATTTGGTCTACAATCGGCATATCCCTACTACTACATATTTAACTCGAGGGCTTGTTCCCACATCAGGTGTTTATTTCTACTGCACACTTCTTTCCCTTTACATAATAATAAATGTGAGTTTGTTTTGTTATCAGATCAAATTGAGTTTTTAAGATTTGGTCTACAATCGGCATATCCCTACTACTACATAATTAAGATTTGGTTTACAATCGGCATATCCCTACTACTACATATTTAACTCGAGGGCTTGTTCCCACATCAGGTGTTTATTTCTACTGCACACTTCTTTCCCTTTACATAATAATAAATGTGAGTTTGTTTTGTTATCAGATCAAATTGAGTTTTTTAAGATTTGGTCTACAATCGGCATATCCCTACTACTACATATTTAACTCGAGGGCTTGTTCCCACATCAGGTGTTTATTTCTACTGCACACTTCTTTCCCTTTACATAATAATAAATGTGAGTTTGTTTTGTTATCAGATCAAATTGAGTTTTTTAAGATTTGGTCTACAATCGGCATATCCCTACTACTACATATTTAAGATTTGGTCTACAATCGGCATATCCCTACTACTACTACATATTTAAGATTTGGTCTACAATCGGCATATCCCTACTACTACATATTTAAGATTTGGTCTACAATCGGCATATCCCTACTACTACATATTTAAGATTTGGTCTACAATCGACATATCCCTACTACTACATATTTAAGATTTGGTCTACAATCGGCATATCCCTACTACTACATATTTAAGATTTGGTCTACAATCGGCATATCCCTACTACTACATATTTAAGATTTGGTCTACAATCGGCATATCCCTACTACTACATATTTAAGATTTGGTCTACAATCGGCATATCCCTACTACTACATATTTAAGATTTGGTCTACAATCGGCATATCCCTACTACTACATATTTAAGATTTGGTCTACAATCGGCATATCCCTACTACTACATATTTAAGATTTGGTCTACAATCGGCATATCCCTACTACTACATATTTAAGATTTGGTCTACAATCGGCATATTCCTACTACTACATATTTAAGATTTGGTCTACAATCGGCATATCCCTACTACTACATATTTAAGATTTGGTCTACAATCGGCATATCCCTACTACTACATATTTAAGATTTGGTCTACAATCGGCATATCCCTACTACTACATATTTAAGATTTGGTCTACAATCGGCATATCCCTACTACTACATATTTAAGATTTGGTCTACAATCGGCATATCCCTACTACTACATATTTAAGATTTGGTCTACAATCGGCATATCCCTACTACTACATATTTAAATCGAGGGCTTGTTCCCACATCAGGTGTTTATTTCTACTGCACACTTCTTTCACTTTACATATTTAACTCGAGGGCTTGTTCCCACATCAGGTGTTTATTTCTACTGCACACTTCTTTCCCTTTACATAATAATAAATGTGAGTTTGTTTTGTTATCAGATCAAATTGAGTTTTTTAAGATTTGGTCTACAATCGGCATATCCCTACTACTACATATTTAAGATTTGGTCTACAATCGGCATATCCCTACTACTACATATTTAACTCGAGGGCTTGTTCCCACATCAGGTGTTTATTTCTACTGCACACTTCTTTCCCTTTACATAATAATAAATGTGAGTTTGTTTTGTTATCAGATCAAATTGAGTTTTTTAAGATTTGGTCTACAATCGGCATATCCCTACTACTACATATTTAAGATTTGGTCTACAATCGGCATATCCCTACTACTACATATTTAACTCGAGGGCTTGTTCCCACATCAGGTGTTTATTTCTACTGCACACTTCTTTCCCTTTACATAATAATAAATGTGAGTTTGTTTTGTTATCAGATCAAATTGAGTTTTTAAGATTTGGTCTACAATCGGCATATCCCTACTACTACATAATTAAGATTTGGTCTACAATCGGCATATCCCTACTACTACATATTTAACTCGAGGGCTTGTTCCCACATCAGGTGTTTATTTCTACTGCACACTTCTTTCCCTTTACATAATAATAAATGTGAGTTTGTTTTGTTATCAGATCAAATTGAGTTTTTTAAGATTTGGTCTACAATCGGCATATCCCTACTACTACATATTTAAGATTTGGTCTACAATCGGCATATCCCTACTACTACATATTTAAGATTTGGTCTACAATCGGCATATCCCTACTACTACATATTTAAGATTTGGTCTACAATCGGCATATCCCTACTACTACATATTTAAGATTTGGTCTACTATCGGCATATCCCTACTACTACATATTTAAGATTTGGTCTACAATCGGCATATCCCTACTACTACATATTTAAGATTTGGTCTACAATCGGCATATCCCTACTACTACATATTTAAGATTTGGTCTACAATCGGCATATCCCTATTACTACATATTTAAGATTTGGTCTACAATCGGCATATCCCTACTACTACATATTTAAGATTTGGTCTACAATCGGCATATCCCTACTACTACATATTTAAGATTTGGTCTACAATCGGCATATCCCCACTACTACATATTTAAGATTTGGTCTACAATCGGCATATCCCTACTACTACATATTTAACTCGAGGGCTTGTTCCCACATCAGGTGTTTATTTCTACTGCACACTTCTTTCCCTTTACATATTTAACTCGAGGGCTTGTTCCCACATCAGGTGTTTATTTCTACTGCACACTTATTTCCCTTTACATATTTAACTCGAGGGCTTGTTCCCACATCAGGTGTTTATTTCTACTGCACACTTCTTTCCCTTTACATAATAATAAATGTGAGTTTGTTTTGTTATCAGATCAAATTGAGTTTTTTAAGATTTGGTCTACAATCGGCATATCCCTACTACTACATATTTAAGATTTGGTCTACAATCGGCATATCCCTACTACTACATATTTAAGATTTGGTCTACAATCGGCATATCCCTACTACTACATATTTAACTCGAGGGCTTGTTCCCACATCAGGTGTTTATTTCTACTGCACACTTCTTTCCCTTTACATATTTAACTCGAGGGCTTGTTCCCACATCAGGTGTTTATTTCTACTGCACACTTCTTTCCCTTTACATAATAATAAATGTGAGTTTGTTTTGTTATCAGATCAAATTGAGTTTTTTAAGATTTGGTCTACAATCGGCATATCCCTACTACTACATATTTAAGATTTGGTCTACAATCGGCATATCCCTACTACTACATATTTAACTCGAGGGCTTGTTCCCACATCAGGTGTTTATTTCTACTGCACACTTCTTTCCCTTTACATAATAATAAATGTGAGTTTGTTTTGTTATCAGATCAAATTGAGTTTTTTAAGATTTGGTCTACAATCGGCATATCCCTACTACTACATATTTAAGATTTGGTCTACAATCGGCATATCCCTACTACTACATATTTAAGATTTGGTCTACAATCGGCATATCCCTACTACTACATATTTAAGATTTGGTCTACAATCGGCATATCCCTACTACTACATATTTAAGATTTGGTCTACAATCGGCATATCCCTACTACTACATATTTAAGATTTGGTCTACAATCGGCATATCCCTACTACTACATATTTAAGATTTGGTCTACTATCGGCATATCCCTACTACTACATATTTAAGATTTGGTCTACAATCGGCATATCCCTACTACTACATATTTAAGATTTGGTCTACAATCGGCATATCCCTACTACTACATATTTAAGATTTGGTCTACAATCGGCATATCCCTACTACTACATATTTAAGATTTGGTCTACAATCGGCATATCCCTACTACTACATATTTAAGATTTGGTCTACAATCGGCATATCCCTACTACTACATATTTAAGATTTGGTCTACAATCGGCATATCCCCACTACTACATATTTAAGATTTGGTCTACAATCGGCATATCCCTACTACTACATATTTAACTCGAGGGCTTGTTCCCACATCAGGTGTTTATTTCTACTGCACACTTCTTTCCCTTTACATATTTAACTCGAGGGCTTGTTCCCACATCAGGTGTTTATTTCTACTGCACACTTATTTCCCTTTACATATTTAACTCGAGGGCTTGTTCCCACATCAGGTGTTTATTTCTACTGCACACTTCTTTCCCTTTACATAATAATAAATGTGAGTTTGTTTTGTTATCAGATCAAATTGAGTTTTTTTAAGATTTGGTCTACAATCGGCATATCCCTACTACTACATATTTAAGATTTGGTCTACAATCGGCATATCCCTACTACTACATATTTAAGATTTGGTCTACAATCGGCATATCCCTACTACTACATATTTAACTCGAGGGCTTGTTCCCACATCAGGTGTTTATTTCTACTGCACACTTCTTTCCCTTTACATATTTAACTCGAGGGCTTGTTCCCACATCAGGTGTTTATTTCTACTGCACACTTCTTTCCCTTTACATAATAATAAATGTGAGTTTGTTTTGTTATCAGATCAAATTGAGTTTGTTAAGATTTGGTCTACAATCGGCATATCCCTACTACTACATATTTAAGATTTGGTCTACAATCGGCATATCCCTACTACTACATATTTAACTCGAGGGCTTGTTCCCACATCAGGTGTTTATTTCTACTGCACACTTCTTTCCCTTTACATAATAATAAATGTGAGTTTGTTTTGTTATCAGATCAAATTGAGTTTTTTAAGATTTGGTCTACAATCGGCATATCCCTACTACTACATATTTAAGATTTGGTCTACAATCGGCATATCCCTACTACTACATATTTAAGATTTTGTCTACAATCGGCATATCCCTACTACTACTACATATTTAAGATTTTGTCTACAATCGGCATATCCCTACTACTACATATTTAAGATTTGGTCTACAATCGGCATATCCCTACTACTACATATTTAAGATTTGGTCTACAATCGGCATATCCCTACTACTACATATTTAAGATTTGGTCTACAATCGGCATATCCCTACTACTACATATTTAAGATTTGGTCTACAATCGGCATATCCCTACTACTACATATTTAAGATTTGGTCTACAATCGGCATATCCCTACTACTACATATTTAAGATTTGGTCTACAATCGGCATATCCCTACTACTACATATTTAAGATTTGGTCTACAATCGGCATATCCCTACTACTACATATTTAAGATTTGGTCTACAATCGGCATATCCCTACTACTACATATTTAAGATTTGGTCTACAATCGGCATATCCCTACTACTACATATTTAACTCGAGGGCTTGTTCCCACATCAGGTGTTTATTTCTACTGCACACTTCTTTCCCTTTACATATTTAACTCGAGGGCTTGTTCCCACATCAGGTGTTTATTTCTACTGCACACTTATTTCCCTTTACATATTTAACTCGAGGGCTTGTTCCCACATCAGGTGTTTATTTCTACTGCACACTTCTTTCCCTTTACATAATAATAAATGTGAGTTTGTTTTGTTATCAGATCAAATTGAGTTTTTTAAGATTTGGTATACAATCGGCATATCCCTACTACTACTACATATTTAAGATTTGGTCTACAATCGGCATATCCCTACTACTACATATTTAAGATTTGGTCTACAATCGGCATATCCCTACTACTACATATTTAAGATTTGGTCTACAATCGGCATATCCCTACTACTACATATTTAAATCGAGGGCTTGTTCCCACATCAGGTGTTTATTTCTACTGCACACTTCTTTCACTTTACATATTTAACTCGAGGGCTTGTTCCCACATCAGGTGTTTATTTCTACTGCACACTTCTTTCCCTTTACATAATAATAAATGTGAGTTTGTTTTGTTATCAGATCAAATTGAGTTTTTTAAGATTTGGTCTACAATCGGCATATCCCTACTACTACATATTTAAGATTTGGTCTACAATCGGCATATCCCTACTACTACATATTTAACTCGAGGGCTTGTTCCCACATCAGGTGTTTATTTCTACTGCACACTTCTTTCCCTTTACATAATAATAAATGTGAGTTTGTTTTGTTATCAGATCAAATTGAGTTTTTTAAGATTTGGTCTACAATCGGCATATCCCTACTACTACATATTTAACTCGAGGGCTTGTTCCCACATCAGGTGTTTATTTCTACTGCACACTTCTTTCCCTTTACATAATAATAATAAATGTGAGTTTGTTTTGTTATCAGATCAAATTGAGTTTTTAAAGATTTGGTCTACAATCGGCATATCCCTACTACTACATATTTAAGATTTGGTCTACAATCGGCATATCCCTACTACTACATATTTAAGATTTTGTCTACAATCGGCATATCCCTACTACTACTACATATTTAAGATTTGGTCTACAATCGGCATATCCCTACTACTACATATTTAAGATTTGGTCTACAATCGGCATATCCCTACTACTACATATTTAAGATTTGGTCTACAATCGGCATATCCCTACTACTACATATTTAAGATTTGGTCTACAATCGGCATATCCCTACTACTACATATTTAAGATTTGGTCTACAATCGGCATATCCCTACTACTACATATTTAAGATTTGGTCTACAATCGGCATATCCCTACTACTACATATTTAAGATTTGGTCTACAATCGGCATATCCCTACTACTACATATTTAAGATTTGGTCTACAATCGGCATATCCCTACTACTACATATTTAAGATTTGGTCTACAATCGGCATATCCCTACTACTACATATTTAACTCGAGGGCTTGTTCCCACATCAGGTGTTTATTTCTACTGCACACTTCTTTCCCTTTACATATTTAACTCGAGGGCTTGTTCCCACATCAGGTGTTTATTTCTACTGCACACTTATTTCCCTTTACATATTTAACTCGAGGGCTTGTTCCCACATCAGGTGTTTATTTCTACTGCACACTTCTTTCCTTTACATAATAATAAATGTGAGTTTGTTTTGTTATCAGATCAAATTGAGTTTTTTAAGATTTGGTATACAATCGGCATATCCCTACTACTACTACATATTTAAGATTTGGTCTACAATCGGCATATCCCTACTACTACATATTTAAGATTTGGTCTACAATCGGCATATCCCTACTACTACATATTTAAGATTTGGTCTACAATCGGCATATCCCTACTACTACATATTTAAATCGAGGGCTTGTTCCCACATCAGGTGTTTATTTCTACTGCACACTTCTTTCACTTTACATATTTAACTCGAGGGCTTGTTCCCACATCAGGTGTTTATTTCTACTGCACACTTCTTTCCCTTTACATAATAATAAATGTGAGTTTGTTTTGTTATCAGATCAAATTGAGTTTTTTAAGATTTGGTCTACAATCGGCATATCCCTACTACTACATATTTAAGATTTGGTCTACAATCGGCATATCCCTACTACTACATATTTAACTCGAGGGCTTGTTCCCACATCAGGTGTTTATTTCTACTGCACACTTCTTTCCCTTTACATAATAATAAATGTGAGTTTGTTTTGTTATCAGATCAAATTGAGTTTTTTAAGATTTGGTCTACAATCGGCATATCCCTACTACTACATATTTAACTCGAGGGCTTGTTCCCACATCAGGTGTTTATTTCTACTGCACACTTCTTTCCCTTTACATAATAATAAATGTGAGTTTGTTTTGTTATCAGATCAAATTGAGTTTTTAAGATTTGGTCTACAATCGGCATATCCCTACTACTACATAATTAAGATTTGGTCTACAATCGGCATATCCCTACTACTACATATTTAACTCGAGGGCTTGTTCCCACATCAGGTGTTTATTTCTACTGCACACTTCTTTCCCTTTACATAATAATAAATGTGAGTTTGTTTTGTTATCAGATCAAATTGAGTTTTTTAAGATTTGGTCTACAATCGGCATATCCCTACTACTACATATTTAACTCGAGGGCTTATTCCCACATCAGGTGTTTATTTGTACTGCATACTTCTTTCCCTTTACATAATAATAAATGTGAGTTTTTTTTGTTATCAGATCAAATTGAGTTTTTTAAGATTTGGTCTACAATCGGCATATCCCTACTACTACATATTTAACTCGAGGGCTTGTTCCCACATCAGGTGTTTATTTATACTGCATACTTCTTTCCCTTTACATAATAATAAATGTGATTTTTTTTTGTTATCAGATCAAATTGAGTTTTTTAAGATTTGGTCTACAATCGGCATATCCCTACTACTACATATTTAACTCGAGGGCTTGTTCCCACATCAGGTGTTTATTTCTACTGCACACTTCTTTCCCTTTACATATTTAACTCGAGGGCTTGTTCCCACATCAGGTGTTTATTTCTACTGCACACTTCTTTCCCTTTACATAATACTAAATGTTATTTTTTTTGTTATCAGATCAAATTGACTTTTTTAAGATTTGGTCTACAATCGGCATATCCCTACTACTACATATTTAACTCGAGGGCTTGTTCCCACATCAGGTGTTTATTTCTACTGGACACTTCTTTCCCTTTACATAATAATAAATGTGAGTTTTTGTTGTTATCAGATCAAATTAAGTTTTTTAAGATTTGGTCTACAATCGGCATATCCCTACTACTACATATTTAACTCGAGGGCTTGTTCCCACATCAGGTGTTTATTTCTACTGCACACTTCTTTCCCTTTACATAATAATAAATGTGAGTTTTGTTTGTTATCAGATCAAATTGAGTTTTTTAAGATTTGGTCTACAATCGGCATATCCCTACTACTACATATTTAACTCGAGGGCTTGTTCCCACATCAGGTGTTTATTTATACTGCACACTTCTTTCCCTTTACATATTTAACTCGAGGGCTTGTTCCCACATCAGGTGTTTATTTCTACTGCACACTTCTTTCCCTTTACATAATAATAAATGTGAGTTTGTTTTGTTATCAGATCAAATTGAGTTTTTTAAGATTTGGTCTACAATCGGCATATCCCTACTACTACATATTTAAGATTTGGTCTACAATCGGCATATCCCTACTACTACATATTTAAGATTTGGTCTACAATCGGCATATCCCTACTACTACATATTTAAGATTTGGTCTACAATCGGCATATCCCTACTACTACATATTTAAGATTTGGTCTACAATCGGCATATCCCTACTACTACATATTTAAGATTTGGTCTACAATCGGCATATCCCCACTACTACATATTTAAGATTTGGTCTACAATCGGCATATCCCTACTACTACATATTTAACTCGAGGGCTTGTTCCCACATCAGGTGTTTATTTCTACTGCACACTTCTTTCCCTTTACATATTTAACTCGAGGGCTTGTTCCCACATCAGGTGTTTATTTCTACTGCACACTTATTTCCCTTTACATATTTAACTCGAGGGCTTGTTCCCACATCAGGTGTTTATTTCTACTGCACACTTCTTTCCCTTTACATAATAATAAATGTGAGTTTGTTTTGTTATCAGATCAAATTGAGTTTTTTAAGATTTGGTCTACAATCGGCATATCCCTACTACTACATATTTAAGATTTGGTCTACAATCGGCATATCCCTACTACTACATATTTAAGATTTGGTCTACAATCGGCATATCCCTACTACTACATATTTAACTCGAGGGCTTGTTCCCACATCAGATGTTTATTTCTACTGCACACTTCTTTCCCTTTACATATTTAACTCGAGGGCTTGTTCCCACATCAGGTGTTTATTTCTACTGCACACTTCTTTCCCTTTACATAATAATAAATGTGAGTTTGTTTTGTTATCAGATCAAATTGAGTTTTTTAAGATTTGGTCTACAATCGGCATATCCCTACTACTACATATTTAAGATTTGGTCTACAATCGGCATATCCCTACTACTACATATTTAACTCGAGGGCTTTTTCCCACATCAGGTGTTTATTTCTACTGCACACTTCTTTCCCTTTACATAATAATAAATGTGAGTTTGTTTTGTTATCAGATCAATTTGAGTTTTTTAAGATTTGATCTACAATCGGCATATCCCTACTACTACATATTTAAGATTTGGTCTACAATCGGCATATCCCTACTACTACATATTTAAGATTTGGTCTACAATCGGCATATCCCTACTACTACATATTTAAGATTTGGTCTACAATCGGCATATCCCTACTACTACATATTTAAGATTTGGTCTACTATCGGCATATCCCTACTACTACATATTTAACTCGAGGGCTTGTTCCCACATCAGGTGTTTATTTCTACTGCACACTTCTTTCCCTTTACATATTTAACTCGAGGGCTTGTTCCCACATCAGGTGTTTATTTCTACTGCACACTTCTTTCCCTTTACATAATAATAAATGTGAGTTTGTTTTGTTATCAGATCAAATTGAGTTTTTTAAGATTTGGTCTACAATCGGCATATCCCTACTACTACATATTTAAGATTTGGTCTACAATCGGCATATCCCTACTACTACATATTTAACTCGAGGGCTTGTTCCCACATCAGGTGTTTATTTCTACTGCACACTTCTTTCCCTTTACATATTTAACTCGAGGGCTTGTTCCCACATCAGGTGTTTATTTCTACTGCACACTTATTTCCCTTTACATATTTAACTCGAGGGCTTGTTCCCACATCAGGTGTTTATTTCTACTGCACACTTCTTTCCCTTTACATAATAATAAATGTGAGTTTGTTTTGTTATCAGATCAAATTGAGTTTTTTAAGATTTGGTCTACAATCGGCATATCCCTACTACTACATATTTAAGATTTGGTCTACAATCGGCATATCCCTACTACTACATATTTAAGATTTGGTCTACAATCGGCATATCCCTACTACTACATATTTAACTCGAGGGCTTGTTCCCACATCAGGTGTTTATTTCTACTGCACACTTCTTTCCCTTTACATAATAATAAATGTGAGTTTGTTTTGTTATCAGATCAAATTGAGTTTTTTAAGATTTGGTCTACAATCGGCATATCCCTACTACTACATATTTAAGATTTGGTCTACAATCGGCATATCCCTACTACTACATATTTAAGATTTGGTCTACAATCGGCATATCCCTACTAGTACATATTTAACTCGAGGGCTTGTTCCCACATCAGGTGTTTATTTCTACTGCACACTTCTTTCCCTTTACATATTTAACTCGAGGGCTTGTTCCCACATCAGGTGTTTATTTCTACTGCACACTTCTTTCCCTTTACATAATAATAAATGTGAGTTTGTTTTGTTATCAGATCAAATTGAGTTTTTTAAGATTTGGTCTACAATCGGCATATCCCTACTACTACATATTTAAGATTTGGTCTACAATCGGCATATCCCTACTACTACATATTTAACTCGAGGGCTTTTTCCCACATCAGGTGTTTATTTCTACTGCACACTTCTTTCCCTTTACATAATAATAAATGTGAGTTTGTTTTGTTATCAGATCAATTTGAGTTTTTTAAGATTTGATCTACAATCGGCATATCCCTACTACTACATATTTAAGATTTGGTCTACAATCGGCATATCCCTACTACTACATATTTAAGATTTGGTCTACAATCGGCATATCCCTACTACTACATATTTAAGATTTGGTCTACAATCGGCATATCCCTACTACTACATATTTAAGATTTGGTCTACTATCGGCATATCCCTACTACTACATATTTAACTCGAGGGCTTGTTCCCACATCAGGTGTTTATTTCTACTGCACACTTCTTTCCCTTTACATATTTAACTCGAGGGCTTGTTCCCACATCAGGTGTTTATTTCTACTGCACACTTCTTTCCCTTTACATAATAATAAATGTGAGTTTGTTTTGTTATCAGATCAAATTGAGTTTTTTAAGATTTGGTCTACAATCGGCATATCCCTACTACTACATATTTAAGATTTGGTCTACAATCGGCATATCCCTACTACTACATATTTAACTCGAGGGCTTGTTCCCACATCAGGTGTTTATTTCTACTGCACACTTCTTTCCCTTTACATAATAATAAATGTGAGTTTGTTTTGTTATCAGATCAAATTGAGTTTTTTAAGATTTGGTCTACAATCGGCATATCCCTACTACTACATATTTAACTCGAGGGCTTGTTCCCACATCAGGTGTTTATTTCTACTGCACACTTCTTTCCCTTTACATAATAATAAATGTGAGTTTGTTTTGTTATCAGATCAAATTGAGTTTTTTAAGATTTGGTCTACAATCGGCATATCCCTACTACTACATATTTAAGATTTGGTCTACAATCGGCATATCCCTACTACTACATATTTAAGATTTGGTCTACAATCGGCATATCCCTACTACTACATATTTAAGATTTGGTCTACAATCGGCATATCCCTACTACTACATATTTAAGATTTGGTCTACAATCGGCATATCCCTACTACTACATATTTAAGATTTGGTCTACAATCGGCATATCCCTACTACTACATATTTAAGATTTGGTCTACAATCGGCATATCCCTACTACTACATATTTAAGATTTGGTCTACAATCGGCATATCCCTACTACTACATATTTAAAATTTGGTCTACAATCGGCATATCCCTACTACTACATATTTAAGATTTGGTCTACAATCGGCATATCCCTACTACTACATATTTAAGATTTGGTCTACAATCGGCATATCCCTACTACTACATATTTAAGATTTGGTCTACAATCGGCATATCCCTACTACTACATATTTAAGATTTGGTCTACAATCGGCATATCCCTACTACTACATATTTAAGATTTGGTCTACAATCGGCATATCCCTACTACTACATATTTAAGATTTGGTCTACAATCGGCATATCCCTACTACTACATATTTAAGATTTGGTCTACAATCGGCATATCCCTACTACTACATATTTAAGATTTGGTCTACAATCGGCATATCCCTACTACTACATATTTAAGATTTGGTCTACAATCGGCATATCCCTACTACTACATATTTAAGATTTGGTCTACAATCGGCATATCCCTACTACTACATATTTAACTCGAGGGCTTGTTCCCACATCAGGTGTTTATTTCTACTGCACACTTCTTTCCCTTTACATAATAATAAATGTGAGTTTGTTTTGTTATCAGATCAAATTGAGTTTTTTAAGATTTGGTCTACAATCGGCATATCCCTACTACTACATATTTAACTCGAGGGCTTGTTCCCACGTCAGGTGTTTATTTCTACTGCACACTTCTTTCCCTTTACATAATAATAAATGTGAGTTTGTTTTGTTATCAGATCAAATTGAGTTTTTTAAGATTTGGTCTACAATCGGCATATCCCTACTACTACATATTTAAGATTTGGTCTACAATCGGCATATCCCTACTACTACATATTTAAGATTTGGTCTACAATCGGCATATCCCTACTACTACATATTTAAGATTTGGTCTACAATCGGCATATCCCTACTACTACATATTTAAGATTTGGTCTACTATCGGCATATCCCTACTACTACATATTTAACTCGAGGGCTTGTTCCCACATCAGGTGTTTATTTCTACTGCACACTTCTTTCCCTTTACATATTTAACTCGAGGGCTTGTTCCCACATCAGGTGTTTATTTCTACTGCACACTTCTTTCCCTTTACATAATAATAAATGTGAGTTTGTTTTGTTATCAGATCAAATTGAGTTTTTTAAGATTTGGTCTACAATCGGCATATCCCTACTACTACATATTTAAGATTTGGTCTACAATCGGCATATCCCTACTACTACATATTTAACTCGAGGGCTTGTTCCCACATCAGGTGTTTATTTCTACTGCACACTTCTTTCCCTTTACATAATAATAAATGTGAGTTTGTTTTGTTATCAGATCAAATTGAGTTTTTTAAGATTTGGTCTACAATCGGCATATCCCTACTACTACATATTTAACTCGAGGGCTTGTTCCCACATCAGGTGTTTATTTCTACTGCACACTTCTTTCCCTTTACATAATAATAAATGTGAGTTTGTTTTGTTATCAGATCAAATTGAGTTTTTTAAGATTTGGTCTACAATCGGCATATCCCTACTACTACATATTTAAGATTTGGTCTACAATCGGCATATCCCTACTACTACATATTTAAGATTTGGTCTACAATCGGCATATCCCTACTACTACATATTTAAGATTTGGTCTACAATCGGCATATCCCTACTACTACATATTTAAGATTTGGTCTACAATCGGCATATCCCTACTACTACATATTTAAGATTTGGTCTACAATCGGCATATCCCTACTACTACATATTTAAGATTTGGTCTACAATCGGCATATCCCTACTACTACATATTTAAGATTTGGTCTACAATCGGCATATCCCTACTACTACATATTTAAGATTTGGTCTACAATCGGCATATCCCTACTACTACATATTTAAAATTTGGTCTACAATCGGCATATCCCTACTACTACATATTTAAGATTTGGTCTACAATCGGCATATCCCTACTACTACATATTTAAGATTTGGTCTACAATCGGCATATCCCTACTACTACATATTTAAGATTTGGTCTACAATCGGCATATCCCTACTACTACATATTTAAGATTTGGTCTACAATCGGCATATCCCCACTACTACATATTTAAGATTTGGTCTACAATCGGCATATCCCTACTACTACATATTTAACTCGAGGGCTTGTTCCCACATCAGGTGTTTATTTCTACTGCACACTTCTTTCCCTTTACATATTTAACTCGAGGGCTTGTTCCCACATCAGGTGTTTATTTCTACTGCACACTTATTTCCCTTTACATATTTAACTCGAGGGCTTGTTCCCACATCAGGTGTTTATTTCTACTGCACACTTCTTTCCCTTTACATAATAATAAATGTGAGTTTGTTTTGTTATCAGATCAAATTGAGTTTTTTAAGATTTGGTCTACAATCGGCATATCCCTACTACTACATATTTAAGATTTGGTCTACAATCGGCATATCCCTACTACTACATATTTAAGATTTGGTCTACAATCGGCATATCCCTACTACTACATATTTAACTCGAGGGCTTGTTCCCACATCAGGTGTTTATTTCTACTGCACACTTCTTTCCCTTTACATATTTAACTCGAGGGCTTGTTCCCACATCAGGTGTTTATTTCTACTGCACACTTCTTTCCCTTTACATAATAATAAATGTGAGTTTGTTTTGTTATCAGATCAAATTGAGTTTTTTAAGATTTGGTCTACAATCGGCATATCCCTACTACTACATATTTAAGATTTGGTCTACAATCGGCATATCCCTACTACTACATATTTAACTCGAGGGCTTTTTCCCACATCAGGTGTTTATTTCTACTGCACACTTCTTTCCCTTTACATAATAATAAATGTGAGTTTGTTTTGTTATCAGATCAATTTGAGTTTTTTAAGATTTGATCTACAATCGGCATATCCCTACTACTACATATTTAAGATTTGGTCTACAATCGGCATATCCCTACTACTACATATTTAAGATTTGGTCTACAATCGGCATATCCCTACTACTACATATTTAAGATTTGGTCTACAATCGGCATATCCCTACTACTACATATTTAAGATTTGGTCTACTATCGGCATATCCCTACTACTACATATTTAACTCGAGGGCTTGTTCCCACATCAGGTGTTTATTTCTACTGCACACTTCTTTCCCTTTACATATTTAACTCGAGGGCTTGTTCCCACATCAGGTGTTTATTTCTACTGCACACTTCTTTCCCTTTACATAATAATAAATGTGAGTTTGTTTTGTTATCAGATCAAATTGAGTTTTTTAAGATTTGGTCTACAATCGGCATATCCCTACTACTACATATTTAAGATTTGGTCTACAATCGGCATATCCCTACTACTACATATTTAACTCGAGGGCTTGTTCCCACATCAGGTGTTTATTTCTACTGCACACTTCTTTCCCTTTACATATTTAACTCGAGGGCTTGTTCCCACATCAGGTGTTTATTTCTAGTGCACACTTATTTCCCTTTACATATTTAACTCGAGGGCTTGTTCCCACATCAGGTGTTTATTTCTACTGCACACTTCTTTCCCTTTACATAATAATAAATGTGAGTTTGTTTTGTTATCAGATCAAATTGAGTTTTTTAAGATTTGGTCTACAATCGGCATATCCCTACTACTACATATTTAAGATTTGGTCTACAATCGGCATATCCCTACTACTACATATTTAAGATTTGGTCTACAATCGGCATATCCCTACTACTACATATTTAACTCGAGGGCTTGTTCCCACATCAGGTGTTTATTTCTACTGCACACTTCTTTCCCTTTACATAATAATAAATGTGAGTTTGTTTTGTTATCAGATCAAATTGAGTTTTTTAAGATTTGGTCTACAATCGGCATATCCCTACTACTACATATTTAAGATTTGGTCTACAATCGGCATATCCCTACTACTACATATTTAAGATTTGGTCTACAATCGGCATATCCCTACTACTACATATTTAACTCGAGGGCTTGTTCCCACATCAGGTGTTTATTTCTACTGCACACTTCTTTCCCTTTACATATTTAACTCGAGGGCTTGTTCCCACATCAGGTGTTTATTTCTACTGCACACTTCTTTCCCTTTACATAATAATAAATGTGAGTTTGTTTTGTTATCAGATCAAATTGAGTTTTTTAAGATTTGGTCTACAATCGGCATATCCCTACTACTACATATTTAAGATTTGGTCTACAATCGGCATATCCCTACTACTACATATTTAACTCGAGGGCTTTTTCCCACATCAGGTGTTTATTTCTACTGCACACTTCTTTCCCTTTACATAATAATAAATGTGAGTTTGTTTTGTTATCAGATCAATTTGAGTTTTTTAAGATTTGATCTACAATCGGCATATCCCTACTACTACATATTTAAGATTTGGTCTACAATCGGCATATCCCTACTACTACATATTTAAGATTTGGTCTACAATCGGCATATCCCTACTACTACATATTTAAGATTTGGTCTACAATCGGCATATCCCTACTACTACATATTTAAGATTTGGTCTACTATCGGCATATCCCTACTACTACATATTTAACTCGAGGGCTTGTTCCCACATCAGGTGTTTATTTCTACTGCACACTTCTTTCCCTTTACATATTTAACTCGAGGGCTTGTTCCCACATCAGGTGTTTATTTCTACTGCACACTTCTTTCCCTTTACATAATAATAAATGTGAGTTTGTTTTGTTATCAGATCAAATTGAGTTTTTTAAGATTTGGTCTACAATCGGCATATCCCTACTACTACATATTTAAGATTTGGTCTACAATCGGCATATCCCTACTACTACATATTTAACTCGAGGGCTTGTTCCCACATCAGGTGTTTATTTCTACTGCACACTTCTTTCCCTTTACATAATAATAAATGTGAGTTTGTTTTGTTATCAGATCAAATTGAGTTTTTTAAGATTTGGTCTACAATCGGCATATCCCTACTACTACATATTTAACTCGAGGGCTTGTTCCCACATCAGGTGTTTATTTCTACTGCACACTTCTTTCCCTTTACATAATAATAAATGTGAGTTTGTTTTGTTATCAGATCAAATTGAGTTTTTTAAGATTTGGTCTACAATCGGCATATCCCTACTACTACATATTTAAGATTTGGTCTACAATCGGCATATCCCTACTACTACATATTTAAGATTTGGTCTACAATCGGCATATCCCTACTACTACATATTTAAGATTTGGTCTACAATCGGCATATCCCTACTACTACATATTTAAGATTTGGTCTACAATCGGCATATCCCTACTACTACATATTTAAGATTTGGTCTACAATCGGCATATCCCTACTACTACATATTTAAGATTTGGTCTACAATCGGCATATCCCTACTACTACATATTTAAGATTTGGTCTACAATCGGCATATCCCTACTACTACATATTTAAAATTTGGTCTACAATCGGCATATCCCTACTACTACATATTTAAGATTTGGTCTACAATCGGCATATCCCTACTACTACATATTTAAGATTTGGTCTACAATCGGCAT
This sequence comes from Crossaster papposus, assembly GCA_037893245.1. NCBI lineage: Eukaryota > Metazoa > Echinodermata > Asteroidea > Velatida > Solasteridae > Crossaster > Crossaster papposus. The sequence continues at coordinate 174,152 of JBAIAA010000421.1, forward strand.
ATCCCTACTACTACATATTTAAGATTTGGTCTACAATCGGCATATCCCTACTACTACATATTTAAGATTTGGTCTACAATCGGCATATCCCTACTACTACATATTTAAGATTTGGTCTACAATCGGCATATCCCTACTACTACATATTTAAGATTTGGTCTACAATCGGCATATCCCTACTACTACATATTTAAGATTTGGTCTACAATCGGCATATCCCTACTACTACATATTTAAGATTTGGTCTACAATCGGCATATCCCTACTACTACATATTTAAGATTTGGTCTACAATCGGCATATCCCTACTACTACATATTTAAGATTTGGTCTACAATCGGCATATCCCTACTACTACATATTTAACTCGAGGGCTTGTTCCCACATCAGGTGTTTATTTCTACTGCACACTTCTTTCCCTTTACATAATAATAAATGTGAGTTTGTTTTGTTATCAGATCAAATTGAGTTTTTTAAGATTTGGTCTACAATCGGCATATCCCTACTACTACATATTTAACTCGAGGGCTTGTTCCCACGTCAGGTGTTTATTTCTACTGCACACTTCTTTCCCTTTACATAATAATAAATGTGAGTTTGTTTTGTTATCAGATCAAATTGAGTTTTTTAAGATTTGGTCTACAATCGGCATATCCCTACTACTACATATTTAAGATTTGGTCTACAATCGGCATATCCCTACTACTACATATTTAAGATTTGGTCTACAATCGGCATATCCCTACTACTACATATTTAAGATTTGGTCTACAATCGGCATATCCCTACTACTACATATTTAAGATTTGGTCTACTATCGGCATATCCCTACTACTACATATTTAACTCGAGGGCTTGTTCCCACATCAGGTGTTTATTTCTACTGCACACTTCTTTCCCTTTACATATTTAACTCGAGGGCTTGTTCCCACATCAGGTGTTTATTTCTACTGCACACTTCTTTCCCTTTACATAATAATAAATGTGAGTTTGTTTTGTTATCAGATCAAATTGAGTTTTTTAAGATTTGGTCTACAATCGGCATATCCCTACTACTACATATTTAAGATTTGGTCTACAATCGGCATATCCCTACTACTACATATTTAACTCGAGGGCTTGTTCCCACATCAGGTGTTTATTTCTACTGCACACTTCTTTCCCTTTACATAATAATAAATGTGAGTTTGTTTTGTTATCAGATCAAATTGAGTTTTTTAAGATTTGGTCTACAATCGGCATATCCCTACTACTACATATTTAACTCGAGGGCTTGTTCCCACATCAGGTGTTTATTTCTACTGCACACTTCTTTCCCTTTACATAATAATAAATGTGAGTTTGTTTTGTTATCAGATCAAATTGAGTTTTTTAAGATTTGGTCTACAATCGGCATATCCCTACTACTACATATTTAAGATTTGGTCTACAATCGGCATATCCCTACTACTACATATTTAAGATTTGGTCTACAATCGGCATATCCCTACTACTACATATTTAAGATTTGGTCTACAATCGGCATATCCCTACTACTACATATTTAAGATTTGGTCTACAATCGGCATATCCCTACTACTACATATTTAAGATTTGGTCTACAATCGGCATATCCCTACTACTACATATTTAAGATTTGGTCTACAATCGGCATATCCCTACTACTACATATTTAAGATTTGGTCTACAATCGGCATATCCCTACTACTACATATTTAAGATTTGGTCTACAATCGGCATATCCCTACTACTACATATTTAAAATTTGGTCTACAATCGGCATATCCCTACTACTACATATTTAAGATTTGGTCTACAATCGGCATATCCCTACTACTACATATTTAAGATTTGGTCTACAATCGGCATATCCCTACTACTACATATTTAAGATTTGGTCTACAATCGGCATATCCCTACTACTACATATTTAAGATTTGGTCTATAATCGGCATATCCCTACTACTACATATTTAAGATTTGGTCTACAATCGGCATATCCCTACTACTACATATTTAAGATTTGGTCTACAATCGGCATATCCCTACTACTACATATTTAAGATTTGGTCTACAATCGGCATATCCCTACTACTACATATTTAAGATTTGGTCTACAATCGGCATATCCCTACTACTACATATTTAAGATTTGGTCTACAATCGGCATATCCCTACTACTACATATTTAACTCGAGGGCTTGTTCCCACATCAGGTGTTTATTTCTACTGCACACTTCTTTCCCTTTACATAATAATAAATGTGAGTTTGTTTTGTTATCAGATCAAATTGAGTTTTTTAAGATTTGGTCTACAATCGGCATATCCCTACTACTACATATTTAACTCGAGGGCTTGTTCCCACGTCAGGTGTTTATTTCTACTGCACACTTCTTTCCCTTTACATAATAATAAATGTGAGTTTGTTTTGTTATCAGATCAAATTGAGTTTTTTAAGATTTGGTCTACAATCGGCATATCCCTACTACTACATATTTAAGATTTGGTCTACAATCGGCATATCCCTACTACTACATATTTAAGATTTGGTCTACAATTGGCATATCCCTACTACTACATATTTAAGATTTGGTCTACAATCGGCATATCCCTACTACTACATATTTAAGATTTGGTCTACAATCGGCATATCCCTACTACTACATATTTAAGATTTGGTCTACAATCGACATATCCCTACTACTACATATTTAAGATTTGGTCTACAATCGGCATATCCCTACTACTACATATTTAAGATTTGGTCTACAATCGGCATATCCCTACTACTACATATTTAAGATTTGGTCTACAATCGGCATATCCCTACTACTACATATTTAAGATTTGGTCTACAATCGGCATATCCCTACTACTACATATTTAAGATTTGGTCTACAATCGGCATATCCCTACTACTACATATTTAAGATTTGGTCTACAATCGTCATATCCCTACTACTACATATTTAAGATTTGGTCTACAATCGGCATATCCCTACTACTACATATTTAAGATTTGGTCTACAATCGGCATATCCCTACTACTACATATTTAAGATTTGGTCTACAATCGGCATATCCCTACTACTACATATTTAAGATTTGGTCTACAATCGGCATATCCCTACTACTACATATTTAAGATTTGGTCTACAATCGGCATATCCCTACTACTACATATTTAAGATTTGGTCTACAATCGGCATATCCCTACTACTACATATTTAAGATTTGGTCTACAATCGGCATATCCCTACTACTACATATTTAAGATTTGGTCTACAATCGGCATATCCCTACTACTACATATTTAAGATTTGGTCTACAATCGGCATATCCCTACTACTACATATTTAAAATTTGGTCTACAATCGGCATATCCCTACTACTACATATTTAAGATTTGGTCTACAATCGGCATATCTTTACTACTACATATTTAAGATTTGGTCTACAATCGGCATATCCCTAGTACTACATATTTAAGATTTGGTCTACAATCGGCATATCCCTACTACTACATATTTAAGATTTGGTCTACAATCGGCATATCCCTACTACTACATATTTAAAATTTGGTCTACAATCGGCATATCCCTACTACTACATATTTAAGATTTGGTCTACAATCGGCATATCTCTACTACTACATATTTAAGATTTGGTCTACAATCGGCATATCCCTACTACTACATATTTAAGATTTGGTCTACAATCGGCATATCCCTACTACTACATATTTAAGATTTGGTCTACAATCGGCATATCCCTACTACTACATATTTAAGATTTGGTCTACAATCGGCATATCCCTACTACTACATATTTAAGATTTGGTCTACAATCGGCATATCCCTACTACTACATATTTAAAATTTGGTCTACAATCGGCATATCCCTACTACTACATATTTAAGATTTGGTCTACAATCGGCATATCTCTACTACTACATATTTAAGATTTGGTCTACAATCGGCATATCCCTACTACTACATATTTAAGATTTGGTCTACAATCGGCATATCCCTACTACTACATATTTAAGATTTGGTCTACAATCGGCATATCCCTACTACTACATATTTAAGATTTGGTCTACAATCGGCATATCCCTACTACTACATATTTAAGATTTGGTCTACAATCGGCATATCCCTACTACTACATATTTAAGATTTGGTCTACAATCGGCATATCCCTACTACTACATATTTAAGATTTGGTCTACAATCGGCATATCCCTACTACTACATATTTAAGATTTGGTCTACAATCGGCATATCCCTACTACTACATATTTAAGATTTGGTCTACAATCGGCATATCCCTACTACTACATATTTAAAATTTGGTCTACAATCGGCATATCCCTACTACTACATATTTAAGATTTGGTCTACAATCGGCATATCTCTACTACTACATATTTAAGATTTGGTCTACAATCGGCATATCCCTACTACTACATATTTAAGATTTGGTCTACAATCGGCATATCCCTACTACTACATATTTAAGATTTGGTCTACAATCGGCATATCCCTACTACTACATATTTATTACCCCAGTCACAATTGGCTTGCGATGGGTTTGCGATTAGTTTGCGGCGGATTTCTAGGCATTTTCGGCCGGGGCCCCACGGGACTCCTTGCGGCTGCCGAATCATTTTTTGGCATCGGGCGGGCATCGAGTTACTTTTAACTCGGACTTAAAACCTGGTGCGGCGTTTCGCATCGCAAACTGACCCGTCATGGCAGCGTACGGGGCACTTTTAATTGTGACTGTGACCGCCATATCGCACGATCTTTCGCCGACCTCTACACGCCGGCCGATGCCTATAAATCGCACACTCCGCCCGGGCTCCGCTTTAATTGTGACTGGGGTATAAGATTTGGTCTACAATCGGCATATCCCTACTACTACATATTTAAGATTTGGTCTACAATCGGCATATCCCTACTACTACATATTTAAGATTTGGTCTACAATCGGCATATCCCTACTACTACATATTTAAAATTTGGTCTACAATCGGCATATCCCTACTACTACATATTTAAGATTTGGTCTACAATCGGCATATCTCTACTACTACATATTTAAGATTTGGTCTACAATCGGCATATCCCTACTACTACATATTTAAGATTTGGTCTACAATCGGCATATCCCTACTACTACATATTTAAGATTTGGTCTACAATCGGCATATCCCTACTACTACATATTTAAGATTTGGTCTACAATCGGCATATCCCTACTACTACATATTTAAGATTTGGTCTACAATCGGCATATCCCTACTACTACATATTTAAGATTTGGTCTACAATCGGCATATCCCTACTACTACATATTTAAGATTTGGTCTACAATCGGCATATCCCTACTACTACATATTTAAGATTTGGTCTACAATCGGCATATCCCTACTACTACATATTTAAGATTTGGTCTACAATCGGCATATCCCTACTACTACATATTTAAGATTTGGTCTACAATCGGCATATCCCTACTACTACATATTTAAGATTTGGTCTATAATCGGCATATCCCTACTATTACATATTTAAGATTTGGTCTACAATCGGCATATCCCTACTACTACATATTTAAGATTTGGTCTACAATCGGCATATCCCTACTACTACATATTTAAGATTTGGTCTACAATCGGCATATCCCTACTACTACATATTTAAGATTTGGTCTACAATCGGCATATCCCTACTACTACATATTTAAGATTTGGTCTACAATCGGCATATCCCTACTACTACATATTTAACTCGAGGGCTTGTTCCCACATCAGGTGTTTATTTCTACTGCACACTTCTTTCCCTTTACATAATAATAAATGTGAGTTTGTTTTGTTATCAGATCAAATTGAGTTTTTTAAGATTTGGTCTACAATCGGCATATCCCTACTACTACATATTTAACTCGAGGGCTTGTTCCCACGTCAGGTGTTTATTTCTACTGCACACTTCTTTCCCTTTACATAATAATAAATGTGAGTTTGTTTTGTTATCAGATCAAATTGAGTTTTTTAAGATTTGGTCTACAATCGGCATATCCCTACTACTACATATTTAAGATTTGGTCTACAATCGGCATATCCCTACTACTACATATTTAAGATTTGGTCTACAATAGGCATATCCCTACTACTACATATTTAAGATTTGGTCTACAATCGGCATATCCCTACTACTACATATTTAAGATTTGGTCTACAATCGGCATATCCCTACTACTACATATTTAAGATTTGGTCTACAATCGACATATCCCTACTACTACATATTTAAGATTTGGTCTACAATCGGCATATCCCTACTACTACATATTTAAGATTTGGTCTACAATCGGCATATCCCTACTACTACATATTTAAGATTTGGTCTACAATCGGCATATCCCTACTACTACATATTTAAGATTTGGTCTACAATCGGCATATCCCTACTACTACATATTTAAGATTTGGTCTACAATCGGCATATCCCTACTACTACATATTTAAGATTTGGTCTACAATCGTCATATCCCTACTACTACATATTTAAGATTTGGTCTACAATCGGCATATCCCTACTACTACATATTTAAGATTTGGTCTACAATCGGCATATCCCTACTACTACATATTTAAGATTTGGTCTACAATCGGCATATCCCTACTACTACATATTTAAGATTTGGTCTACAATCGGCATATCCCTACTACTACATATTTAAGATTTGGTCTACAATCGGCATATCCCTACTACTACATATTTAAGATTTGGTCTACAATCGGCATATCCCTACTACTACATATTTAAGATTTGGTCTACAATCGGCATATCCCTACTACTACATATTTAAAATTTGGTCTACAATCGGCATATCCCTACTACTACATATTTAAGATTTGGTCTACAATCGGCATATCTTTACTACTACATATTTAAGATTTGGTCTACAATCGGCATATCCCTACTACTACATATTTAAGATTTGGTCTACAATCGGCATATCCCTACTACTACATATTTAAGATTTGGTCTACAATCGGCATATCCCTACTACTACATATTTAAAATTTGGTCTACAATCGGCATATCCCTACTACTACATATTTAAGATTTGGTCTACAATCGGCATATCTCTACTACTACATATTTAAGATTTGGTCTACAATCGGCATATCCCTACTACTACATATTTAAGATTTGGTCTACAATCGGCATATCCCTACTACTACATATTTAAGATTTGGTCTACAATCGGCATATCCCTACTACTACATATTTAAGATTTGGTCTACAATCGGCATATCCCTACTACTACATATTTAAGATTTGGTCTACAATCGGCATATCCCTACTACTACATATTTAAAATTTGGTCTACAATCGGCATATCCCTACTACTACATATTTAAGATTTGGTCTACAATCGGCATATCTCTACTACTACATATTTAAGATTTGGTCTACAATCGGCATATCCCTACTACTACATATTTAAGATTTGGTCTACAATCGGCATATCCCTACTACTACATATTTAAGATTTGGTCTACAATCGGCATATCCCTACTACTACATATTTAAGATTTGGTCTACAATCGGCATATCCCTACTACTACATATTTAAGATTTGGTCTACAATCGGCATATCCCTACTACTACATATTTAAGATTTGGTCTACAATCGGCATATCCCTACTACTACATATTTAAGATTTGGTCTACAATCGGCATATCCCTACTACTACATATTTAAGATTTGGTCTACAATCGGCATATCCCTACTACTACATATTTAAGATTTGGTCTACAATCGGCATATCCCTACTACTACATATTTAAAATTTGGTCTACAATCGGCATATCCCTACTACTACATATTTAAGATTTGGTCTACAATCGGCATATCTCTACTACTACATATTTAAGATTTGGTCTACAATCGGCATATCCCTACTACTACATATTTAAGATTTGGTCTACAATCGGCATATCCCTACTACTACATATTTAAGATTTGGTCTACAATCGGCATATCCCTACTACTACATATTTATTACCCCAGTCACAATTGGCTTGCGATGGGTTTGCGATTAGTTTGCGGCGGATTTCTAGGCATTTTCGGCCGGGGCCCCACGGGACTCCTTGCGGCTGCCGAATCATTTTTTGGCATCGGGCGGGCATCGAGTTACTTTTAACTCGGACTTAAAACCTGGTGCGGCGTTTCGCATCGCAAACTGACCCGTCATGGCAGCGTACGGGGCACTTTTAATTGTGACTGTGACCGCCATATCGCACGATCTTTCGCCGACCTCTACACGCCGGCCGATGCCTATAAATCGCACACTCCGCCCGGGCTCCGCTTTAATTGTGACTGGGGTATAAGATTTGGTCTACAATCGGCATATCCCTACTACTACATATTTAAGATTTGGTCTACAATCGGCATATCCCTACTACTACATATTTAAGATTTGGTCTACAATCGGCATATCCCTACTACTACATATTTAAAATTTGGTCTACAATCGGCATATCCCTACTACTACATATTTAAGATTTGGTCTACAATCGGCATATCTCTACTACTACATATTTAAGATTTGGTCTACAATCGGCATATCCCTACTACTACATATTTAAGATTTGGTCTACAATCGGCATATCCCTACTACTACATATTTAAGATTTGGTCTACAATCGGCATATCCCTACTACTACATATTTAAGATTTGGTCTACAATCGGCATATCCCTACTACTACATATTTAAGATTTGGTCTACAATCGGCATATCCCTACTACTACATATTTAAGATTTGGTCTACAATCGGCATATCCCTACTACTACATATTTAAGATTTGGTCTACAATCGGCATATCCCTACTACTACATATTTAAGATTTGGTCTACAATCGGCATATCCCTACTACTACATATTTAAGATTTGGTCTACAATCGGCATATCCCTACTACTACATATTTAAGATTTGGTCTACAATCGGCATATCCCTACTACTACATATTTAAGATTTGGTCTATAATCGGCATATCCCTACTATTACATATTTAAGATTTGGTCTACAATCGGCATATCCCTACTACTACATATTTAAGATTTGGTCTACAATCGGCATATCCCTACTACTACATATTTAAGATTTGGTCTACAATCGGCATATCCCTACTACTACATATTTAAGATTTGGTCTACAATCGGCATATCCCTACTACTACATATTTAAGATTTGGTCTACAATCGGCATATCCCTACTACTACATATTTAACTCGAGGGCTTGTTCCCACATCAGGTGTTTATTTCTACTGCACACTTCTTTCCCTTTACATAATAATAAATGTGAGTTTGTTTTGTTATCAGATCAAATTGAGTTTTTTAAGATTTGGTCTACAATCGGCATATCCCTACTACTACATATTTAACTCGAGGGCTTGTTCCCACGTCAGGTGTTTATTTCTACTGCACACTTCTTTCCCTTTACATAATAATAAATGTGAGTTTGTTTTGTTATCAGATCAAATTGAGTTTTTTAAGATTTGGTCTACAATCGGCATATCCCTACTACTACATATTTAAGATTTGGTCTACAATCGGCATATCCCTACTACTACATATTTAAGATTTGGTCTACAATTGGCATATCCCTACTACTACATATTTAAGATTTGGTCTACAATCGGCATATCCCTACTACTACATATTTAAGATTTGGTCTACAATCGGCATATCCCTACTACTACATATTTAAGATTTGGTCTACAATCGACATATCCCTACTACTACATATTTAAGATTTGGTCTACAATCGGCATATCCCTACTACTACATATTTAAGATTTGGTCTACAATCGGCATATCCCTACTACTACATATTTAAGATTTGGTCTACAATCGGCATATCCCTACTACTACATATTTAAGATTTGGTCTACAATCGGCATATCCCTACTACTACATATTTAAGATTTGGTCTACAATCGGCATATCCCTACTACTACATATTTAAGATTTGGTCTACAATCGTCATATCCCTACTACTACATATTTAAGATTTGGTCTACAATCGGCATATCCCTACTACTACATATTTAAGATTTGGTCTACAATCGGCATATCCCTACTACTACATATTTAAGATTTGGTCTACAATCGGCATATCCCTACTACTACATATTTAAGATTTGGTCTACAATCGGCATATCCCTACTACTACATATTTAAGATTTGGTCTACAATCGGCATATCCCTACTACTACATATTTAAGATTTGGTCTACAATCGGCATATCCCTACTACTACATATTTAAGATTTGGTCTACAATCGGCATATCCCTACTACTACATATTTAAAATTTGGTCTACAATCGGCATATCCCTACTACTACATATTTAAGATTTGGTCTACAATCGGCATATCTTTACTACTACATATTTAAGATTTGGTCTACAATCGGCATATCCCTACTACTACATATTTAAGATTTGGTCTACAATCGGCATATCCCTACTACTACATATTTAAGATTTGGTCTACAATCGGCATATCCCTACTACTACATATTTAAAATTTGGTCTACAATCGGCATATCCCTACTACTACATATTTAAGATTTGGTCTACAATCGGCATATCTCTACTACTACATATTTAAGATTTGGTCTACAATCGGCATATCCCTACTACTACATATTTAAGATTTGGTCTACAATCGGCATATCCCTACTACTACATATTTAAGATTTGGTCTACAATCGGCATATCCCTACTACTACATATTTAAGATTTGGTCTACAATCGGCATATCCCTACTACTACATATTTAAGATTTGGTCTACAATCGGCATATCCCTACTACTACATATTTAAAATTTGGTCTACAATCGGCATATCCCTACTACTACATATTTAAGATTTGGTCTACAATCGGCATATCTCTACTACTACATATTTAAGATTTGGTCTACAATCGGCATATCCCTACTACTACATATTTAAGATTTGGTCTACAATCGGCATATCCCTACTACTACATATTTAAGATTTGGTCTACAATCGGCATATCCCTACTACTACATATTTAAGATTTGGTCTACAATCGGCATATCCCTACTACTACATATTTAAGATTTGGTCTACAATCGGCATATCCCTACTACTACATATTTAAGATTTGGTCTACAATCGGCATATCCCTACTACTACATATTTAAGATTTGGTCTACAATCGGCATATCCCTACTACTACATATTTAAGATTTGGTCTACAATCGGCATATCCCTACTACTACATATTTAAGATTTGGTCTACAATCGGCATATCCCTACTACTACATATTTAAAATTTGGTCTACAATCGGCATATCCCTACTACTACATATTTAAGATTTGGTCTACAATCGGCATATCTCTACTACTACATATTTAAGATTTGGTCTACAATCGGCATATCCCTACTACTACATATTTAAGATTTGGTCTACAATCGGCATATCCCTACTACTACATATTTAAGATTTGGTCTACAATCGGCATATCCCTACTACTACATATTTATTACCCCAGTCACAATTGGCTTGCGATGGGTTTGCGATTAGTTTGCGGCGGATTTCTAGGCATTTTCGGCCGGGGCCCCACGGGACTCCTTGCGGCTGCCGAATCATTTTTTGGCATCGGGCGGGCATCGAGTTACTTTTAACTCGGACTTAAAACCTGGTGCGGCGTTTCGCATCGCAAACTGACCCGTCATGGCAGCGTACGGGGCACTTTTAATTGTGACTGTGACCGCCATATCGCACGATCTTTCGCCGACCTCTACACGCCGGCCGATGCCTATAAATCGCACACTCCGCCCGGGCTCCGCTTTAATTGTGACTGGGGTATAAGATTTGGTCTACAATCGGCATATCCCTACTACTACATATTTAAGATTTGGTCTACAATCGGCATATCCCTACTACTACATATTTAAGATTTGGTCTACAATCGGCATATCCCTACTACTACATATTTAAAATTTGGTCTACAATCGGCATATCCCTACTACTACATATTTAAGATTTGGTCTACAATCGGCATATCTCTACTACTACATATTTAAGATTTGGTCTACAATCGGCATATCCCTACTACTACATATTTAAGATTTGGTCTACAATCGGCATATCCCTACTACTACATATTTAAGATTTGGTCTACAATCGGCATATCCCTACTACTACATATTTAAGATTTGGTCTACAATCGGCATATCCCTACTACTACATATTTAAGATTTGGTCTACAATCGGCATATCCCTACTACTACATATTTAAGATTTGGTCTACAATCGGCATATCCCTACTACTACATATTTAAGATTTGGTCTACAATCGGCATATCCCTACTACTACATATTTAAGATTTGGTCTACAATCGGCATATCCCTACTACTACATATTTAAGATTTGGTCTACAATCGGCATATCCCTACTACTACATATTTAAGATTTGGTCTACAATCGGCATATCCCTACTACTACATATTTAAAATTTGGTCTACAATCGGCATATCCCTACTACTACATATTTAAGATTTGGTCTACAATCGGCATATCTCTACTACTACATATTTAAGATTTGGTCTACAATCGGCATATCCCTACTACTACATATTTAAGATTTGGTCTACAATCGGCATATCCCTACTACTACATATTTAAGATTTGGTCTACAATCGGCATATCCCTACTACTACATATTTAAGATTTGGTCTACAATCGGCATATCCCTACTACTACATATTTAAGATTTGGTCTACAATCGGCATATCCCTACTACTACATATTTAAGATTTGGTCTACAATCGGCATATCCCTACTACTACATATTTAAGATTTGGTCTACAATCGGCATATCCCTACTACTACATATTTAAGATTTGGTCTACAATCGGCATATCCCTACTACTACATATTTAAGATTTGGTCTACAATCGGCATATCCCTACTACTACATATTTAAGATTTGGTCTACAATCGGCATATCCCTACTACTACATATTTAAGATTTGGTCTACAATCGGCATATCCCTACTACTACATATTTAACTCGAGGGCTTGTTCCCACATCAGGTGTTTATTTCTACTGCACACTTCTTTCCCTTTACATAATAATACATGTGAGTTTGTTTTGTTATCAGATCAAATTGAGTTTTTTAAGATTTGGTCTACAATCGGCATATCCCTACTACTACATATTTAACTCGAGGGCTTGTTCCCACATCAGGTGTTTATTTCTACTGCACACTTCTTTCCCTTTACATAATAATAAATGTGAGTTTGTTTTGTTATCAGATCAAATTGAGTTTTTTAAGATTTGGTCTACAATCGGCATATCCCTACTACTACATATTTAAGATTTGGTCTACAATCGGCATATCCCTACTACTACATATTTAAGATTTGGTCTACAATCGGCATATCCCTACTACTACATATTTAAGATTTGGTCTACAATCGGCATATCCCTACTACTACATATTTAAGATTTGGTCTACAATCGGCATATCCCTACTACTACATATTTAAGATTTGGTCTACAATCGGCATATCCCTACTACTACATATTTAAGATTTGGTCTACAATCGGCATATCCCTACTACTACATATTTAAAATTTGGTCTACAATCGGCATATCCCTACTACTACATATTTAAGATTTGGTCTACAATCGGCATATCCCTACTACTACATATTTAAGATTTGGTCTACAATCGGCATATCCCTACTACTACATATTTAAGATTTGGTCTACAATCGGCATATCCCTACTACTACATATTTAAGATTTGGTCTACAATCGGCATATCCCTACTACTACATATTTAAGATTTGGTCTACAATCGGCATATCCCTACTACTACATATATAAGATTTGGTCTACAATCGGCATATCCCTACTACTACATATTTAAGATTTGGTCTACAATCGGCATATCCCTACTACTACATATTTAAGATTTGGTCTACAATCGGCATATCCCTACTACTACATATTTAAGATTTGGTCTACAATCGGCATATCCCTACTACTACATATTTAAGATTTGGTCTACAATCGGCATATCCCTACTACTACATATTTAAGATTTGGTCTAAAATCGACATATCCCTACTACTACATATTTAAGATTTGGTCTACAATCGGCATATCCCTACTACTACATATTTAAGATTTGGTCTACAATCGGCATATCCCTACTACTACATATTTAAGATTTGGTCTACAATCGGCATATCCCTACTACTACATATTTAAGATTTGGTCTACAATCGGCATATCCCTACTACTACATATTTAAGATTTGGTCTACAATCGGCATATCCCTACTACTACATATTTAAGATTTGGTCTACAATCGGCATATCCCTACTACTACATATTTAAGATTTGGTCTACAATCGGCATATCCCTACTACTACATATTTAAGATTTGGTCTACAATCGGCATATCCCTACTACTACATATTTAAGATTTGGTCTACAATCGGCATATCCCTACTACTACATATTTACGATTTGGTCTACAATCGGCATATCCCTACTACTACATATTTAAGATTTGGTCTACAATCGGCATATCCCTACTACTACATATTTAAGATTTGGTCTACAATCGGCATATCCCTACTACTACATATTTAAGATTTGGTCTACAATCGGCATATCCCTACTACTACATATTTAACTCGAGGGCTTGTTCCCACATCAGGTGTTTATTTCTACTGCACACTTCTTTCCCTTTACATAATAATAAATGTGAGTTTGTTTTGTTATCAGATCAAATTGAGTTTTTTAAGATTTGGTCTACAATCGGCATATCCCTACTACTACATATTTAACTCGAGGGCTTGTTCCCACGTCAGGTGTTTATTTCTACTGCACACTTCTTTCCCTTTACATAATAATAAATGTGAGTTTGTTTTGTTATCAGATCAAATTGAGTTTTTTAAGATTTGGTCTACAATCGGCATATCCCTACTACTACATATTTAAGATTTGGTCTACAATCGGCATATCCCTACTACTACATATTTAAGATTTGGTCTACAATTGGCATATCCCTACTACTACATATTTAAGATTTGGTCTACAATCGGCATATCCCTACTACTACATATTTAAGATTTGGTCTACAATCGGCATATCCCTACTACTACATATTTAAGATTTGGTCTACAATCGGCATATCCCTACTACTACATATTTAAGATTTGGTCTACAATCGGCATATCCCTACTACTACATATTTAAGATTTGGTCTACAATCGGCATATCCCTACTACTACATATTTAAGATTTGGTCTACAATCGGCATATCCCTACTACTACATATTTAAGATTTGGTCTACAATCGTCATATCCCTACTACTACATATTTAAGATTTGGTCTACAATCGGCATATCCCTACTACTACATATTTAAGATTTGGTCTACAATCGGCATATCCCTACTACTACATATTTAAGATTTGGTCTACAATCGGCATATCCCTACTACTACATATTTAAGATTTGGTCTACAATCGGCATATCCCTACTACTACATATTTAAGATTTGGTCTACAATCGGCATATCCCTACTACTACATATTTAAGATTTGGTCTACAATCGGCATATCCCTACTACTACATATTTAAGATTTGGTCTACAATCGGCATATCCCTACTACTACATATTTAAAATTTGGTCTACAATCGGCATATCCCTACTACTACATATTTAAGATTTGGTCTACAATCGGCATATCTTTACTACTACATATTTAAGATTTGGTCTACAATCGGCATATCCCTACTACTACATATTTAAGATTTGGTCTACAATCGGCATATCCCTACTACTACATATTTAAGATTTGGTCTACAATCGGCATATCCCTACTACTACATATTTAAGATTTGGTCTACAATCGGCATATCCCTACTACTACATATTTAAGATTTGGTCTACAATCGGCATATCCCTACTACTACATATTTAAGATTTGGTCTACAATCGGCATATCCCTACTACTACATATTTAAGATTTGGTCTACAATCGGCATATCCCTACTACTACATATTTAAGATTTGGTCTACAATCGGCATATCCCTACTACTACATATTTAAAATTTGGTCTACAATCGGCATATCCCTACTACTACATATTTAAGATTTGGTCTACAATCGGCATATCTCTACTACTACATATTTAAGATTTGGTCTACAATCGGCATATCCCTACTACTACATATTTAAGATTTGGTCTACAATCGGCATATCCCTACTACTACATATTTAAGATTTGGTCTACAATCGGCATATCCCTACTACTACATATTTAAGATTTGGTCTACAATCGGCATATCCCTACTACTACATATTTAAGATTTGGTCTACAATCGGCATATCCCTACTACTACATATTTAAGATTTGGTCTACAATCGGCATATCCCTACTACTACATATTTAAGATTTGGTCTACAATCGGCATATCCCTACTACTACATATTTAAGATTTGGTCTACAATCGGCATATCCCTACTACTACATATTTAAGATTTGGTCTACAATCGGCATATCCCTACTACTACATATTTAAAATTTGGTCTACAATCGGCATATCCCTACTACTACATATTTAAGATTTGGTCTACAATCGGCATATCTCTACTACTACATATTTAAGATTTGGTCTACAATCGGCATATCCCTACTACTACATATTTAAGATTTGGTCTACAATCGGCATATCCCTACTACTACATATTTAAGATTTGGTCTACAATCGGCATATCCCTACTACTACATATTTATTACCCCAGTCACAATTGGCTTGCGATGGGTTTGCGATTAGTTTGCGGCGGATTTCTAGGCATTTTCGGCCGGGGCCCCACGGGACTCCTTGCGGCTGCCGAATCATTTTTTGGCATCGGGCGGGCATCGAGTTACTTTTAACTCGGACTTAAAACCTGGTGCGGCGTTTCGCATCGCAAACTGACCCGTCATGGCAGCGTACGGGGCACTTTTAATTGTGACTGTGACCGCCATATCGCACGATCTTTCGCCGACCTCTACACGCCGGCCGATGCCTATAAATCGCACACTCCGCCCGGGCTCCGCTTTAATTGTGACTGGGGTATAAGATTTGGTCTACAATCGGCATATCCCTACTACTACATATTTAAGATTTGGTCTACAATCGGCATATCCCTACTACTACATATTTAAGATTTGGTCTACAATCGGCATATCCCTACTACTACATATTTAAAATTTGGTCTACAATCGGCATATCCCTACTACTACATATTTAAGATTTGGTCTACAATCGGCATATCTCTACTACTACATATTTAAGATTTGGTCTACAATCGGCATATCCCTACTACTACATATTTAAGATTTGGTCTACAATCGGCATATCCCTACTACTACATATTTAAGATTTGGTCTACAATCGGCATATCCCTACTACTACATATTTAAGATTTGGTCTACAATCGGCATATCCCTACTACTACATATTTAAGATTTGGTCTACAATCGGCATATCCCTACTACTACATATTTAAGATTTGGTCTACAATCGGCATATCCCTACTACTACATATTTAAGATTTGGTCTACAATCGGCATATCCCTACTACTACATATTTAAGATTTGGTCTACAATCGGCATATCCCTACTACTACATATTTAAGATTTGGTCTACAATCGGCATATCCCTACTACTACATATTTAAGATTTGGTCTACAATCGGCATATCCCTACTACTACATATTTAAAATTTGGTCTACAATCGGCATATCCCTACTACTACATATTTAAGATTTGGTCTACAATCGGCATATCTCTACTACTACATATTTAAGATTTGGTCTACAATCGGCATATCCCTACTACTACATATTTAAGATTTGGTCTACAATCGGCATATCCCTACTACTACATATTTAAGATTTGGTCTACAATCGGCATATCCCTACTACTACATATTTAAGATTTGGTCTACAATCGGCATATCCCTACTACTACATATTTAAGATTTGGTCTACAATCGGCATATCCCTACTACTACATATTTAAGATTTGGTCTACAATCGGCATATCCCTACTACTACATATTTAAGATTTGGTCTACAATCGGCATATCCCTACTACTACATATTTAAGATTTGGTCTACAATCGGCATATCCCTACTACTACATATTTAAGATTTGGTCTACAATCGGCATATCCCTACTACTACATATTTAAGATTTGGTCTACAATCGGCATATCCCTACTACTACATATTTAACTCGAGGGCTTGTTCCCACATCAGGTGTTTATTTCTACTGCACACTTCTTTCCCTTTACATAATAATACATGTGAGTTTGTTTTGTTATCAGATCAAATTGAGTTTTTTAAGATTTGGTCTACAATCGGCATATCCCTACTACTACATATTTAACTCGAGGGCTTGTTCCCACATCAGGTGTTTATTTCTACTGCACACTTCTTTCCCTTTACATAATAATAAATGTGAGTTTGTTTTGTTATCAGATCAAATTGAGTTTTTTAAGATTTGGTCTACAATCGGCATATCCCTACTACTACATATTTAAGATTTGGTCTACAATCGGCATATCCCTACTACTACATATTTAAGATTTGGTCTACAATCGGCATATCCCTACTACTACATATTTAAGATTTGGTCTACAATCGGCATATCCCTACTACTACATATTTAAGATTTGGTCTACAATCGGCATATCCCTACTACTACATATTTAAGATTTGGTCTACAATCGGCATATCCCTACTACTACATATTTAAGATTTGGTCTACAATCGGCATATCCCTACTACTACATATTTAAAATTTGGTCTACAATCGGCATATCCCTACTACTACATATTTAAGATTTGGTCTACAATCGGCATATCCCTACTACTACATATTTAAGATTTGGTCTACAATCGGCATATCCCTACTACTACATATTTAAGATTTGGTCTACAATCGGCATATCCCTACTACTACATATTTAAGATTTGGTCTACAATCGGCATATCCCTACTACTACATATTTAAGATTTGGTCTACAATCGGCATATCCCTACTACTACATATATAAGATTTGGTCTACAATCGGCATATCCCTACTACTACATATTTAAGATTTGGTCTACAATCGGCATATCCCTACTACTACATATTTAAGATTTGGTCTACAATCGGCATATCCCTACTACTACATATTTAAGATTTGGTCTACAATCGGCATATCCCTACTACTACATATTTAAGATTTGGTCTACAATCGGCATATCCCTACTACTACATATTTAAGATTTGGTCTAAAATCGACATATCCCTACTACTACATATTTAAGATTTGGTCTACAATCGGCATATCCCTACTACTACATATTTAAGATTTGGTCTACAATCGGCATATCCCTACTACTACATATTTAAGATTTGGTCTACAATCGGCATATCCCTACTACTACATATTTAAGATTTGGTCTACAATCGGCATATCCCTACTACTACATATTTAAGATTTGGTCTACAATCGGCATATCCCTACTACTACATATTTAAGATTTGGTCTACAATCGGCATATCCCTACTACTACATATTTAAGATTTGGTCTACAATCGGCATATCCCTACTACTACATATTTAAGATTTGGTCTACAATCGGCATATCCCTACTACTACATATTTAAGATTTGGTCTACAATCGGCATATCCCTACTACTACATATTTAAGATTTGGTCTACAATCGGCATATCCCTACTACTACATATTTACGATTTGGTCTACAATCGGCATATCCCTACTACTACATATTTAAGATTTGGTCTACAATCGGCATATCCCTACTACTACATATTTAAGATTTGGTCTACAATCGGCATATCCCTACTACTACATATTTAAGATTTGGTCTACAATCGGCATATCCCTACTACTACATATTTAACTCGAGGGCTTGTTCCCACATCAGGTGTTTATTTCTACTGCACACTTCTTTCCCTTTACATATTTAACTCGAGGGCTTGTTCCCACATCAGGTGTTTATTTCTACCGCACACTTCTTTCCCTTTACATAATAATAAATGTGAGTTTATTTTGTTATCAGATCAAATTGAGTTGTTTAAGATTTGGTCTACAATCGGCATATACCTTCTACTACATATTTAACTCGAGGGCTTGTTCCCACATCAGGTGTTTATTTCTACTGCACACTTCTTTCCCTTTACATATTTAACTCGAGGGCTTGTTCCCACATCAGGTGTTTATTTCTACTGCACACTTCTTTCCCTTTACATATTTAACTCGAGGGCTTGTTCCCACATCAGGTGTTTATTTCTACTGCACACTTCTTTCCCTTTACATATTTAACTCGAGGGCTTGTTCCCACATCAGGTATTTATTTCTACTGCACACTTCTTTCCCTTTACATATTTAACTCGAGGGCTTGTTCCCACATCAGGTGTTTATGTCTACTGCACACTTCTTTCCCTTTACATAATAATAAATGTGAGTTTGTTTTGTTATCAGATCAAATTGAGTTTTTTAAGATTTGGTCTACAATCGGCATATCCCTACTACTACATATTTAAGATTTGGTCTACAATCGGCATATCCCTACTACTACATATTTAAGATTTGGTCTACAATCGGCATATCCCTACTACTACATATTTAACTCGAGGGCTTGTTCCCACATTAGGTGTTTATTTCTACTGCACACTTCTTTCCCTTTACATATTTAACTCGAGGGCTTGTTCCCACATTAGGTGTTTATTTCTACTGCACACTTCTTTCCCTTTACATATTTAACTCGAGGGCTTGTTCCCACATCAGGTGTTTATTTCTACTGCACACTTCTCTCCCTTTACATAATAATAAATGTGAGTTTGTTTTGTTATCAGATCAAATTGAGTTTTTGAAGATTTGGTCTACAATCGGCATATCCCTACTACTACATATTTAAGATTTGGTCTACAATCGGCATATCCCTACTACTACATATTTAAGAGTTGGTCTACAATCGGCATATCCCTACTACTACATATTTAAGATTGGGTCTACAATCGGCATATTCCTACTACTACATATTTAAGATTTGGTCTACAATCGGCATATCCCTACTACTACATATTTAAGATTTGGTCTACAATCGGCATATCCCTACTACTACATATTTAAGATTTGGTCTACAATCGGCATATCCCTACTACTACATATTTAAGATTTGGTCTACAATCGGCATATCCCTACTACTACATGTTTAAGATTTGGTCTACAATCGGCATATCCCTACTACTACATATTTAAGATTTGGTCTACAATCGGAATATCCCTACTACTACATATTTAAGATTTGGTCTACAATCGGCATATCCCTACTACTACATATTTAAGATTTGGTCTACAATCGGCATATCTCCACTACTACATATTTAAGATTTGGTCTACAATCGGCATATCCCTACTACTACATATTTAAGATTTGGTCTACAATCGGCATATCCCTACTACTACATATTTAAGATTTGGTCTACAATCGGCATATCCCTACTACTACATATTTAAGATTTGGTCTACAATCAGCATATCCCTACTACTACATATTTAAGATTTGGTCTACAATCGGCATATCCCTACTACTACATATTTAAGATTTGGTCTACAATCGGCATATCCCTACTACTACATATTTAAGAGTTGGTCTACAATCGGCATATCCCTACTACTACATATTTAAGAGTTGGTCTACAATCGGCATATCCCTACTACTACATATTTAAGATTTGGTCTACAATCGGCATATCCCTACTACTACATATTTAATATTTGGTCTACAATCGGCATATCCATACTACTACATATTTAAGATTTGGTCTACAATCGGCATATCACTACTACTACATATTTAAGATTTGGTCTACAATCGGCATATCCCTACTACTACATATTTAAGATTTGGTCTACAATCGGCATATCCCTACTACTACATATTTAACTCGAGGGCTTGTTCCCACATCAGGTGTTTATTTCTACTGCACACTTCTTTCCCTTTACATATTTAACTCGAGGGCTTGTTCCCACATCAGGTGTTTATTTTTACTGCACACTTCTTTCCCTGTACATAATAATAAATGTGAGTTTGTTTTGTTATCAGATCAAATTGAGTTTTTTAAGATTTGGTCTACAATCGGCATATCCCTACTACTACATATTTAACTCGAGGACTTGTTCCCACATCAGGTGTTTATTTCTACTGCACACTTCTTTCCCTTTACATAATAATAAATGTGAGTTTGTTTTGTTATCAGATCAAATTGAGTCTTTTAAGATTTGGTCTACAATCGGCATATCCCTACTACTACATATTTAAGATTTGGTCTACAATCGGCATATCCCTACTACTACATATTTAAGAATTGGTCTACAATCGGCATATCCCTACTACTACATATTTAAGATTTGGTCTACAATCGGCATATCCCTACTACTACATATTTAAGATTTGGTCTACAATCGGCATATCCCTACTACTACATATTTAAGATTTGGTCTACAATCGGCATATCCCTACTACTACATGTTTAAGATTTGGTCTACAATCGGCATATCCCTACTACTACATGTTTAAGATTTGGTCTACAATCGGCATATCCCTACTACTACATATTTAAGATTTGGTCTACAATCGGAATATCCCTACTACTACATATTTAAGATTTGGTCTACAATCGGCATATCCCTACTACTACATATTTAAGATTTGGTCTACAATCGGCATATCTCCACTACTACATATTTAAGATTTGGTCTACAATCGGCATATCCCTACTACTACATATTTAAGATTTGGTCTACAATCGGCATATCCCTACTACTACATATTTAAGATTTGGTCTACAATCGGCATATCCCTACTACTACATATTTAAGATTTGGTCTACAATCAGCATATCCCTACTACTACATATTTAAGATTTGGTCTACAATCGGCATATCCCTACTACTACATATTTAAGATTTGGTCTACAATCGGCATATCCCTACTACTACATATTTAAGAGTTGGTCTACAATCGGCATATCCCTACTACTACATATTTAAGAGTTGGTCTACAATCGGCATATCCCTACTACTACATATTTAAGATTTGGTCTACAATCGGCATATCCCTACTACTACATATTTAATATTTGGTCTACAATCGGCATATCCATACTACTACATATTTAAGATTTGGTCTACAATCGGCATATCACTACTACTACATATTTAAGATTTGGTCTACAATCGGCATATCCCTACTACTACATATTTAACTCGAGGGCTTGTTCCCACATCAGGTGTTTATTTCTACTGCACACTTCTTTCCCTTTACATAATAATAAATGTGAGTTTGTTTTGTTATCAGATCAAATTGAGTCTTTTAAGATTTGGTCTACAATCGGCATATCCCTACTACTACTACATATTTAAGATTTGGTCTACAATCGGCATATCCCTACTACTACATATTTAAGAATTGGTCTACAATCGGCATATCCCTACTACTACATATTTAAGATTTGGTCTACAATCGGCATATCCCTACTACTACATATTTAAGATTTGGTCTACAATCGGCATATCCCTACTACTACATATTTAAGATTTGGTCTACAATCGGCATATCCCTACTACTACATGTTTAAGATTTGGTCTACAATCGGCATATCCCTACTACTACATGTTTAAGATTTGGTCTACAATCGGCATATCCCTACTACTACATATTTAAGATTTGGTCTACAATCGGAATATCCCTACTACTACATATTTAAGATTTGGTCTACAATCGGCATATCCCTACTACTACATATTTAAGATTTGGTCTACAATCGGCATATCTCCACTACTACATATTTAAGATTTGGTCTACAATCGGCATATCCCTACTACTACATATTTAAGATTTGGTCTACAATCGGCATATCCCTACTACTACATATTTAAGATTTGGTCTACAATCGGCATATCCCTACTACTACATATTTAAGATTTGGTCTACAATCAGCATATCCCTACTACTACATATTTAAGATTTGGTCTACAATCGGCATATCCCTACTACTACATATTTAAGATTTGGTCTACAATCGGCATATCCCTACTACTACATATTTAAGAGTTGGTCTACAATCGGCATATCCCTACTACTACATATTTAAGAGTTGGTCTACAATCGGCATATCCCTACTACTACATATTTAAGATTTGGTCTACAATCGGCATATCCCTACTACTACATATTTAATATTTGGTCTACAATAGGCATATCCATACTACTACATATTTAAGATTTGGTCTACAATCGGCATATCACTACTACTACATATTTAAGATTTGGTCTACAATCGGCATATCCATACTACTACATATTTAAGATTTGGTCTACAATCGGCATATCCCTACTACTACATATTTCAGATTTGGTCTACAATCGGCATATCTCTACTACTACATATTTAACTCGAGGGCTTGTTCCCACATCAGGTGTTTATTTCTACTGCACACTTCGTTCCCTTTACATATTTAACTCGAGGGCTTGTTCCCACATCAGGTGTTTATTTTTACTGCACACTTCTTTCCCTGTACATAATAATAAATGTGAGTTTGTTTTGTTATCAGATCAAATTGAGTTTTTTAAGATTTGGTCTACAATCGGCATATCCCTACTACTACATATTTAACTCGAGGGCTTGTTCCCACATCAGGTGTTTATTTCTACTGCACACTTCTTTCCCTTTACATAATAATAAATGTGAGTTTGTTTTGTTATCAGATCAAATTGAGTCTTTTAAGATTTGGTCTACAATCGGCATATCCCTACTACTACATATTTAAGATTTGGTCTACAATCGGCATATCCCTACTACTACATATTTAAGAATTGGTCTACAATCGGCATATCCCTACTACTACATATTTAAGATTTGGTCTACAATCGGCATATCCCTACTACTACATATTTAAGATTTGGTCTACAATCGGCATATCCCTACTACTACATATTTAAGATTTGGTCTACAATCGGCATATCCCTACTACTACATGTTTAAGATTTGGTCTACAATCGGCATATCCCTACTACTACATGTTTAAGATTTGGTCTACAATCGGCATATCCCTACTACTACATATTTAAGATTTGGTCTACAATCGGAATATCCCTACTACTACATATTTAAGATTTGGTCTACAATCGGCATATCCCTACTACTACAAATTTAAGATTTGGTCTACAATCGGCATATCTCCACTACTACATATTTAAGATTTGGTCTACAATCGGCATATCCCTACTACTACATATTTAAGATTTGGTCTACAATCGGCATATCCCTACTACTACATATTTAAGATTTGGTCTACAATCGGCATATCCCTACTACTACATATTTAAGATTTGGTCTACAATCAGCATATCCCTACTACTACATATTTAAGATTTGGTCTACAATCGGCATATCCCTACTACTACATATTTAAGATTTGGTCTACAATCGGCATATCCCTACTACTACATATTTAAGAGTTGGTCTACAATCGGCATATCCCTACTACTACATATTTAAGAGTTGGTCTACAATCGGCATATCCCTACTACTACATATTTAAGATTTGGTCTACAATCGGCATATCCCTACTACTACATATTTAATATTTGGTCTACAATCGGCATATCCATACTACTACATATTTAAGATTTGGTCTACAATCGGCATATCACTACTACTACATATTTAAGATTTGGTCTACAATCGGCATATCCCTACTACTACATATTTAAGATTTGGTCTACAATCGGCATATCCCTACTACTACATATTTAACTCGAGGGCTTGTTCCCACATCAGGTGTTTATTTCTACTGCACACTTCTTTCCCTTTACATATTTAACTCGAGGGCTTGTTCCCACATCAGGTGTTTATTTTTACTGCACACTTCTTTCCCTGTACATAATAATAAATGTGAGTTTGTTTTGTTATCAGATCAAATTGAGTTTTTTAAGATTTGGTCTACAATCGGCATATCCCTACTACTACATATTTAACTCGAGGGCTTGTTCCCACATCAGGTGTTTATTTCTACTGCACACTTCTTTCCCTTTACATAATAATAAATGTGAGTTTGTTTTGTTATCAGATCAAATTGAGTCTTTTAAGATTTGGTCTACAATCGGCATATCCCTACTACTACATATTTAAGATTTGGTCTACAATCGGCATATCCCTACTACTACATATTTAAGAATTGGTCTACAATCGGCATATCCCTACTACTACATATTTAAGATTTGGTCTACAATCGGCATATCCCTACTACTACATATTTAAGATTTGGTCTACAATCGGCATATCCCTACTACTACATATTTAAGATTTGGTCTACAATCGGCATATCCCTACTACTACATGTTTAAGATTTGGTCTACAATCGGCATATCCCTACTACTACATGTTTAAGATTTGGTCTACAATCGGCATATCCCTACTACTACATATTTAAGATTTGGTCTACAATCGGAATATCCCTACTACTACATATTTAAGATTTGGTCTACAATCGGCATATCCCTACTACTACATATTTAAGATTTGGTCTACAATCGGCATATCTCCACTACTACATATTTAAGATTTGGTCTACAATCGGCATATCCCTACTACTACATATTTAAGATTTGGTCTACAATCGGCATATCCCTACTACTACATATTTAAGATTTGGTCTACAATCGGCATATCCCTACTACTACATATTTAAGATTTGGTCTACAATCAGCATATCCCTACTACTACATATTTAAGATTTGGTCTACAATCGGCATATCCCTACTACTACATATTTAAGATTTGGTCTACAATCGGCATATCCCTACTACTACATATTTAAGAGTTGGTCTACAATCGGCATATCCCTACTACTACATATTTAAGAGTTGGTCTACAATCGGCATATCCCTACTACTACATATTTAAGATTTGGTCTACAATCGGCATATCCCTACTACTACATATTTAATATTTGGTCTACAATCGGCATATCCATACTACTACATATTTAAGATTTGGTCTACAATCGGCATATCACTACTACTACATATTTAAGATTTGGTCTACAATCGGCATATCCCTACTACTACATATTTAAGATTTGGTCTACAATCGGCATATCCCTACTACTACATATTTAAGATTTGGTCTACAATCGGCATATCCCTACTACTACATATTTAAGATTTGGTCTACAATCGGCATATCCTTACTACTACATATTTAACTCGAGGGCTTGTTCCCACATCAGGTGTTTATTTCTACTGCACACTTCTTTCCCTTTACATAATAATACATGTGAGTTTGTTTTGTTATCAGATCAAATTGAGTTTTTTAAGATTTGGTCTACAATCGGCATATCCCTACTACTACATATTTAAGATTTGGTCTATAATCGGCATATCCCTACTACTACATATTTAAGATTTGGTCTACAATCGGCATATCCCTACTACTACATATTTAAGATTTGGTCTACAATCGGCATATCCCTACTACTACATATTTAAGATTTGGTCTACAATCGGCATATCCCTACTACTACATATTTAAGATTTGGTCTACAATCGGCATATCCCTACTACTACATATTTAAGATTTGGTCTACAATCGGCATATCCCTACTACTACATATTTAAGAGTTGGTCTACAATCGGCATATCCCTACTACTACATATTTAAGAGTTGGTCTACAATCGGCATATCCCTACTACTACATATTCAAGATTTGGTCTACAATCGGCATATCCCTACTACTACATATTTAAGATTTGGTCTACAATCGGCATATCACTACTACTACATATTTAAGATTTGGTCTACAATCGGCATATCCCTACTACTACATATTTCAGATTTGGTCTACAATCGGCATATCTCTACTACTACATATTTAACTCGAGGGCTTGTTCCCACATCAGGTGTTTATTTCTACTGCACACTTCTTTCCCTTTACATATTTAACTCGAGGGCTTGTTCCCACATCAGGTGTTTATTTTTACTGCACACTTCTTTCCCTGTACATAATAATAAATGTGAGTTTGTTTTGTTATCAGATCAAATTGAGTTTTTTAAGATTTGGTCTA
The DNA here is from genome assembly GCA_037893245.1 of Crossaster papposus. Taxonomy (NCBI): domain Eukaryota; kingdom Metazoa; phylum Echinodermata; class Asteroidea; order Velatida; family Solasteridae; genus Crossaster; species Crossaster papposus. Next base: position 202,442 of record JBAIAA010000421.1, read on the forward strand.
CAATCGGCATATCCCTACTACTACATATTTAAGATTTGGTCTACAATCGGCATATCCCTACTACTACATATTTAAGAATTGGTCTACAATCGGCATATCCCTACTACTACATATTTAAGATTTGGTCTACAATCGGCATATCCCTACTACTACATATTTAAGATTTGGTCTACAATCGGCATATCCCTACTACTACATATTTAAGATTTGGTCTACAATCGGCATATCCCTACTACTACATGTTTAAGATTTGGTCTACAATCGGCATATCCCTACTACTACATGTTTAAGATTTGGTCTACAATCGGCATATCCCTACTACTACATATTTAAGATTTGGTCTACAATCGGAATATCCCTACTACTACATATTTAAGATTTGGTCTACAATCGGCATATCCCTACTACTACATATTTAAGATTTGGTCTACAATCGGCATATCTCCACTACTACATATTTAAGATTTGGTCTACAATCGGCATATCCCTACTACTACATATTTAAGATTTGGTCTACAATCGGCATATCCCTACTACTACATATTTAAGATTTGGTCTACAATCGGCATATCCCTACTACTACATATTTAAGATTTGGTCTACAATCAGCATATCCCTACTACTACATATTTAAGATTTGGTCTACAATCGGCATATCCCTACTACTACATATTTAAGATTTGGTCTACAATCGGCATATCCCTACTACTACATATTTAATATTTGGTCTACAATCGGCATATCCATACTACTACATATTTAAGATTTGGTCTACAATCGGCATATCACTACTACTACATATTTAAGATTTGGTCTACAATCGGCATATCCCTACTACTACATATTTAAGATTTGGTCTACAATCGGCATATCCCTACTACTACATATTTAACTCGAGGGCTTGTTCCCACATCAGGTGTTTATTTCTACTGCACACTTCTTTCCCTTTACATAATAATAAATGTGAGTTTGTTTTGTTATCAGATCAAATTGAGTCTTTTAAGATTTGGTCTACAATCGGCATATCCCTACTACTACATATTTAAGATTTGGTCTACAATCGGCATATCCCTACTACTACATATTTAAGAATTGGTCTACAATCGGCATATCCCTACTACTACATATTTAAGATTTGGTCTACAATCGGCATATCCCTACTACTACATATTTAAGATTTGGTCTACAATCGGCATATCCCTACTACTACATATTTAAGATTTGGTCTACAATCGGCATATCCCTACTACTACATGTTTAAGATTTGGTCTACAATCGGCATATCCCTACTACTACATGTTTAAGATTTGGTCTACAATCGGCATATCCCTACTACTACATATTTAAGATTTGGTCTACAATCGGAATATCCCTACTACTACATATTTAAGATTTGGTCTACAATCGGCATATCCCTACTACTACATATTTAAGATTTGGTCTACAATCGGCATATCTCCACTACTACATATTTAAGATTTGGTCTACAATCGGCATATCCCTACTACTACATATTTAAGATTTGGTCTACAATCGGCATATCCCTACTACTACATATTTAAGATTTGGTCTACAATCGGCATATCCCTACTACTACATATTTAAGATTTGGTCTACAATCAGCATATCCCTACTACTACATATTTAAGATTTGGTCTACAATCGGCATATCCCTACTACTACATATTTAAGATTTGGTCTACAATCGGCATATCCCTACTACTACATATTTAAGAGTTGGTCTACAATCGGCATATCCCTACTACTACATATTTAAGAGTTGGTCTACAATCGGCATATCCCTACTACTACATATTTAAGATTTGGTCTACAATCGGCATATCCCTACTACTACATATTTAATATTTGGTCTACAATCGGCATATCCATACTACTACATATTTAAGATTTGGTCTACAATCGGCATATCACTACTACTACATATTTAAGATTTGGTCTACAATCGGCATATCCCTACTACTACATATTTAAGATTTGGTCTACAATCGGCATATCCCTACTACTACATATTTAAGATTTGGTCTACAATCGGCATATCCCTACTACTACATATTTAAGATTTGGTCTACAATCGGCATATCCTTACTACTACATATTTAACTCGAGGGCTTGTTCCCACATCAGGTGTTTATTTCTACTGCACACTTCTTTCCCTTTACATAATAATACATGTGAGTTTGTTTTGTTATCAGATCAAATTGAGTTTTTTAAGATTTGGTCTACAATCGGCATATCCCTACTACTACATATTTAAGATTTGGTCTATAATCGGCATATCCCTACTACTACATATTTAAGATTTGGTCTACAATCGGCATATCCCTACTACTACATATTTAAGATTTGGTCTACAATCGGCATATCCCTACTACTACATATTTAAGATTTGGTCTACAATCGGCATATCCCTACTACTACATATTTAAGATTTGGTCTACAATCGGCATATCCCTACTACTACATATTTAAGATTTGGTCTACAATCGGCATATCCCTACTACTACATATTTAAGAGTTGGTCTACAATCGGCATATCCCTACTACTACATATTTAAGAGTTGGTCTACAATCGGCATATCCCTACTACTACATATTCAAGATTTGGTCTACAATCGGCATATCCCTACTACTACATATTTAAGATTTGGTCTACAATCGGCATATCACTACTACTACATATTTAAGATTTGGTCTACAATCGGCATATCCCTACTACTACATATTTCAGATTTGGTCTACAATCGGCATATCTCTACTACTACATATTTAACTCGAGGGCTTGTTCCCACATCAGGTGTTTATTTCTACTGCACACTTCTTTCCCTTTACATATTTAACTCGAGGGCTTGTTCCCACATCAGGTGTTTATTTTTACTGCACACTTCTTTCCCTGTACATAATAATAAATGTGAGTTTGTTTTGTTATCAGATCAAATTGAGTTTTTTAAGATTTGGTCTACAATCGGCATATCCCTACTACTACATATTTAAGATTTGGTCTACAATCGGCATATCCCTACTACTACATATTTAAGAATTGGTCTACAATCGGCATATCCCTACTACTACATATTTAAGATTTGGTCTACAATCGGCATATCCCTACTACTACATATTTAAGATTTGGTCTACAATCGGCATATCCCTACTACTACATATTTAAGATTTGGTCTACAATCGGCATATCCCTACTACTACATGTTTAAGATTTGGTCTACAATCGGCATATCCCTACTACTACATGTTTAAGATTTGGTCTACAATCGGCATATCCCTACTACTACATATTTAAGATTTGGTCTACAATCGGAATATCCCTACTACTACATATTTAAGATTTGGTCTACAATCGGCATATCCCTACTACTACATATTTAAGATTTGGTCTACAATCGGCATATCTCCACTACTACATATTTAAGATTTGGTCTACAATCGGCATATCCCTACTACTACATATTTAAGATTTGGTCTACAATCGGCATATCCCTACTACTACATATTTAAGATTTGGTCTACAATCGGCATATCCCTACTACTACATATTTAAGATTTGGTCTACAATCAGCATATCCCTACTACTACATATTTAAGATTTGGTCTACAATCGGCATATCCCTACTACTACATATTTAAGATTTGGTCTACAATCGGCATATCCCTACTACTACATATTTAAGAGTTGGTCTACAATCGGCATATCCCTACTACTACATATTTAAGAGTTGGTCTACAATCGGCATATCCCTACTACTACATATTTAAGATTTGGTCTACAATCGGCATATCCCTACTACTACATATTTAATATTTGGTCTACAATCGGCATATCCATACTACTACATATTTAAGATTTGGTCTACAATCGGCATATCACTACTACTACATATTTAAGATTTGGTCTACAATCGGCATATCCCTACTACTACATATTTAAGATTTGGTCTACAATCGGCATATCCCTACTACTACATATTTAACTCGAGGGCTTGTTCCCACATCAGGTGTTTATTTCTACTGCACACTTCTTTCCCTTTACATATTTAACTCGAGGGCTTGTTCCAACATCAGGTGTTTATTTCTACTGCACACTTCTTTCCCTGTACATAATAATAAATGTGAGTTTGTTTTGTTATCAGATCAAATTGAGTTTTTTAAGATTTGGTCTACAATCGGCATATCCCTACTACTACATATTTAACTCGAGGGCTTGTTCCCACATCAGGTGTTTATTTCTACTGCACACTTCTTTCCCTTTACATAATAATAAATGTGAGTTTGTTTTGTTATCAGTTCAAATTGAGTCTTTTAAGATTTGGTCTACAATCGGCATATCCCTACTACTACATATTTAAGATTTGGTCTACAATCGGCATATCCCTACTACTACATATTTAAGAATTGGTCTACAATCGGCATATCCCTACTACTACATATTTAAGATTTGGTCTACAATCGGCATATCCCTACTACTACATATTTAAGATTTGGTCTACAATCGGCATATCCCTACTACTACATGTTTAAGATTTGGTCTACAATCGGCATATCCCTACTACTACATGTTTAAGATTTGGTCTACAATCGGCATATCCCTACTACTACATATTTAAGATTTGGTCTACAATCGGAATATCCCTACTACTACATATTTAAGATTTGGTCTACAATCGGCATATCCCTACTACTACATATTTAAGATTTGGTCTACAATCGGCATATCTCTACTACTACATATTTAAGATTTGGTCTACAATCGGCATATCCCTACTACTACATATTTAAGATTTGGTCTACAATCGGCATATCCCTACTACTACATATTTAAGATTTGGTCTACAATCGGCATATCCCTACTACTACATATTTAAGATTTGGTCTACAATCGGCATATCCCTACTACTACATATTTAAGATTTGGTCTACAATCGGCATATCCCTACTACTACATATTTAAGATTTGGTCTACAATCGGCATATCCCTACTACTACATATTTAAGATTTGGTCTACAATCGGCATATCCCTACTACTACATATTTAAGATTTGGTCTACAATCGGCATATCCCTACTACTACATATTTAAGATTTGGTCTATAATCGGCATATCCCTACTACTACATATTTAAGATTTGGTCTACAATCGGCATATCCCTACTACTACATATTTAAGATTTGGTCTACAATCGGCATATCCCTACTACTACATATTTAAGATTTGGTCTACAATCGGCATATCCCTACTACTACATATTTAAGATTTGGTCTACAATCGGCATATCCCTACTACTACATATTTAAGATTTGGTCTACAATCGGCATATCCCTACTACTACATATTTAAGATTTGGTCTACAATCGGCATATCCCTACTACTACATATTTAACTCGAGGGCTTGTTCCCACATCAGGTGTTTATTTCTACTGCACACTTCTTTCCCTTTACATAATAATAAATGTGAGTTTGTTTTGTTATCAGATCAAATTGAGTTTTTTAAGATTTGGTCTACAATCGGCATATCCCTACTACTACATATTTAAGATTTGGTCTACAATCGGCATATCCCTACTACTACATATTTAAGATTTGGTCTACAATCGGCATATCCCTACTACTACATATTTAAGATTTGGTCTACAATCGGCATATCCCTACTACTACATATTTAAGATTTGGTCTACAATCGGCATATCCCTACTACTACATATTTAAGATTTGGTCTACAATCGGCATATCCCTACTACTACATATTTAAGATTTGGTCTACAATCGGCATATCCCTACTACTACATATTTAAGATTTGGTCTACAATCGGCATATCCCTACTACTACATATTTAAGATTTGGTCTACAATCGGCATATCCCTACTACTACATATTTAAGATTTGGTCTACAATCGGCATATCCCTACTACTACATATTTAAGATTTGGTCTACAATCGACATATCCCTACTACTACATATTTAAGATTTGGTCTACAATCGGCATATCCCTACTACTACATATTTAAGATTTGGTCTACAATCGGCATATCCCTACTACTACATATTTAAGATTTGGTCTACAATCGGCATATCCCTACTACTACATATTTAAGATTTGGTCTACAATCGGCATATCCCTACTACTACATATTTAAGATTTGGTCTACAATCGGCATATCCCTACTACTACATATTTAACTCGAGGGCTTGTTCCCACATCAGGTGTTTATTTCTACTGCACACTTCTTTCCCTTTACATAATAATAAATGTGAGTTTGTTTTGTTATCAGATCAAATTGAGTCTTTTAAGATTTGGTCTACAATCGGCATATCCCTACTACTACATATTTAAGATTTGGTCTACAATCGGCATATCCCTACTACTACATATTTAAGAATTGGTCTACAATCGGCATATCCCTACTACTACATATTTAAGATTTGGTCTACAATCGGCATATCCCTACTACTACATATTTAAGATTTGGTCTACAATCGGCATATCCCTACTACTACATATTTAAGATTTGGTCTACAATCGGCATATCCCTACTACTACATGTTTAAGATTTGGTCTACAATCGGCATATCCATACTACTACATGTTTAAGATTTGGTCTACAATCGGCATATCCCTACTACTACATATTTAAGATTTGGTCTACAATCGGAATATCCCTACTACTACATATTTAAGATTTGGTCTACAATCGGCATATCCCTACTACTACATATTTAAGATTTGGTCTACAATCGGCATATCTCCACTACTACATATTTAAGATTTGGTCTACAATCGGCATATCCCTACTACTACATATTTAAGATTTGGTCTACAATCGGCATATCCCTACTACTACATATTTAAGATTTGGTCTACAATCGGCATATCCCTACTACTACATATTTAAGATTTGGTCTACAATCAGCATATCCCTACTACTACATATTTAAGATTTGGTCTACAATCGGCATATCCCTACTACTACATATTTAAGATTTGGTCTACAATCGGCATATCCCTACTACTACATATTTAAGAGTTGGTCTACAATCGGCATATCCCTACTACTACATATTTAAGAGTTGGTCTACAATCGGCATATCCCTACTACTACATATTTAAGATTTGGTCTACAATCGGCATATCCCTACTACTACATATTTAATATTTGGTCTACAATCGGCATATCCATACTACTACATATTTAAGATTTGGTCTACAATCGGCATATCACTACTACTACATATTTAAGATTTGGTCTACAATCGGCATATCCCTACTACTACATATTTAAGATTTGGTCTACAATCGGCATATCCCTACTACTACATATTTAAGATTTGGTCTACAATCGGCATATCCCTACTACTACATATTTAAGATTTGGTCTACAATCGGCATATCCTTACTACTACATATTTAACTCGAGGGCTTGTTCCCACATCAGGTGTTTATTTCTACTGCACACTTCTTTCCCTTTACATAATAATACATGTGAGTTTGTTTTGTTATCAGATCAAATTGAGTTTTTTAAGATTTGGTCTACAATCGGCATATCCCTACTACTACATATTTAAGATTTGGTCTATAATCGGCATATCCCTACTACTACATATTTAAGATTTGGTCTACAATCGGCATATCCCTACTACTACATATTTAAGATTTGGTCTACAATCGGCATATCCCTACTACTACATATTTAAGATTTGGTCTACAATCGGCATATCCCTACTACTACATATTTAAGATTTGGTCTACAATCGGCATATCCCTACTACTACATATTTAAGATTTGGTCTACAATCGGCATATCCCTACTACTACATATTTAAGAGTTGGTCTACAATCGGCATATCCCTACTACTACATATTTAAGAGTTGGTCTACAATCGGCATATCCCTACTACTACATATTCAAGATTTGGTCTACAATCGGCATATCCCTACTACTACATATTTAAGATTTGGTCTACAATCGGCATATCACTACTACTACATATTTAAGATTTGGTCTACAATCGGCATATCCCTACTACTACATATTTCAGATTTGGTCTACAATCGGCATATCTCTACTACTACATATTTAACTCGAGGGCTTGTTCCCACATCAGGTGTTTATTTCTACTGCACACTTCTTTCCTTTTACATATTTAACTCGAGGGCTTGTTCCCACATCAGGTGTTTATTTTTACTGCACACTTCTTTCCCTGTACATAATAATAAATGTGAGTTTGTTTTGTTATCAGATCAAATTGAGTTTTTTAAGATTTGGTCTACAATCGGCATATCCCTACTACTACATATTTAACTCGAGGGCTTGTTCCCACATCAGGTGTTTATTTCTACTGCACACTTCTTTCCCTTTACATAATAATAAATGTGAGTTTGTTTTGTTATCAGATCAAATTGAGTCTTTTAAGATTTGGTCTACAATCGGCATATCCCTACTACTACATATTTAAGATTTGGTCTACAATCGGCATATCCCTACTACTACATATTTAAGAATTGGTCTACAATCGGCATATCCCTACTACTACATATTTAAGATTTGGTCTACAATCGGCATATCCCTACTACTACATATTTAAGATTTGGTCTACAATCGGCATATCCCTACTACTACATATTTAAGATTTGGTCTACAATCGGCATATCCCTACTACTACATGTTTAAGATTTGGTCTACAATCGGCATATCCCTACTACTACATGTTTAAGATTTGGTCTACAATCGGCATATCCCTACTACTACATATTTAAGATTTGGTCTACAATCGGAATATCCCTACTACTACATATTTAAGATTTGGTCTACAATCGGCATATCCCTACTACTACATATTTAAGATTTGGTCTACAATCGGCATATCTCCACTACTACATATTTAAGATTTGGTCTACAATCGGCATATCCCTACTACTACATATTTAAGATTTGGTCTACAATCGGCATATCCCTACTACTACATATTTAAGATTTGGTCTACAATCGGCATATCCCTACTACTACATATTTAAGATTTGGTCTACAATCAGCATATCCCTACTACTACATATTTAAGATTTGGTCTACAATCGGCATATCCCTACTACTACATATTTAAGATTTGGTCTACAATCGGCATATCCCTACTACTACATATTTAAGAGTTGGTCTACAATCGGCATATCCCTACTACTACATGTTTAAGAGTTGGTCTACAATCGGCATATCCCTACTACTACATATTTAAGATTTGGTCTACAATCGGCATATCCCTACTACTACATATTTAATATTTGGTCTACAATCGGCATATCCATACTACTACATATTTAAGATTTGGTCTACAATCGGCATATCACTACTACTACATATTTAAGATTTGGTCTACAATCGGCATATCCCTACTACTACATATTTAAGATTTGGTCTACAATCGGCATATCTCCACTACTACATATTTAAGATTTGGTCTACAATCGGCATATCCCTACTACTACATATTTAAGATTTGGTCTACAATCGGCATATCCCTACTACTACATATTTAATATTTGGTCTACAATCGGCATATCCCTACTACTACATATTTAAGATTTGGTCTACAATCAGCATATCCCTACTACTACATATTTAAGATTTGGTCTACAATCGGCATATCCCTACTACTACATATTTAAGATTTGGTCTACAATCGGCATATCCCTACTACTACATATTTAAGAGTTGGTCTACAATCGGCATATCCCTACTACTACATGTTTAAGAGTTGGTCTACAATCGGCATATCCCTACTACTACATATTTAAGATTTGGTCTACAATCGGCATATCCCTACTACTACATATTTAATATTTGGTCTACAATCGGCATATCCATACTACTACATATTTAAGATTTGGTCTACAATCGGCATATCACTACTACTACATATTTAAGATTTGGTCTACAATCGGCATATCCCTACTACTACATATTTAAGATTTGGTCTACAATCGGCATATCCCTACTACTACATATTTAACTCGAGGGCTTGTTCCCACATCAGGTGTTTATTTCTACTGCACACTTCTTTCCCTTTACATATTTAACTCGAGGGCTTGTTCCAACATCAGGTGTTTATTTCTACTGCACACTTCTTTCCCTGTACATAATAATAAATGTGAGTTTGTTTTGTTATCAGATCAAATTGAGTTTTTTAAGATTTGGTCTACAATCGGCATATCCCTACTACTACATATTTAACTCGAGGGCTTGTTCCCACATCAGGTGTTTATTTCTACTGCACACTTCTTTCCCTTTACATAATAATAAATGTGAGTTTGTTTTGTTATCAGTTCAAATTGAGTCTTTTAAGATTTGGTCTACAATCGGCATATCCCTACTACTACATATTTAAGATTTGGTCTACAATCGGCATATCCCTACTACTACATATTTAAGATTTGGTCTACAATCGGCATATCCCTACTACTACATATTTAAGATTTGGTCTACAATCGGCATATCCCTACTACTACATATTTAAGATTTGGTCTACAATCGGCATATCCCTACTACTACAACATATTTAAGATTTGGTCTACAATCGGCATATCCCTACTACTACATATTTAACTCGAGGGCTTGTTCCCACATCAGGTGTTTATTTTTACTGCACACTTCTTTCCCTGTACATAATAATAAATGTGAGTTTGTTTTGTTATCAGATCAAATTGAGTTTTTTAAGATTTGGTCTACAATCGGCATATCCCTACTACTACATATTTAACTCGAGGGCTTGTTCCCACATCAGGTGTTTATTTCTACTGCACACTTCTTTCCCTTTACATAATAATAAATGTGAGTTTGTTTTGTTATCAGATCAAATTGAGTCTTTTAAGATTTGGTCTACAATCGGCATATTCCTACTACTACATATTTAAGATTTGGTCTACAATCGGCATATCCCTACTACTACATATTTAAGAATTGGTCTACAATCGGCATATCCCTACTACTACATATTTAAGATTTGGTCTACAATCGGCATATCCCTACTACTACATATTTAAGATTTGGTCTACAATCGGCATATCCCTACTACTACATATTTAAGATTTGGTCTACAATCGGCATATCCCTACTACTACATGTTTAAGATTTGGTCTACAATCGGCATATCCCTACTACTACATGTTTAAGATTTGGTCTACAATCGGCATATCCCTACTACTACATATTTAAGATTTGGTCTACAATCGGAATATCCCTACTACTACATATTTAAGATTTGGTCTACAATCGGCATATCCCTACTACTACATATTTAAGATTTGGTCTACAATCGGCATATCTCCACTACTACATATTTAAGATTTGGTCTACAATCGGCATATCCCTACTACTACATATTTAAGATTTGGTCTACAATCGGCATATCCCTACTACTACATATTTAAGATTTGGTCTACAATCGGCATATCCCTACTACTACATATTTAAGATTTGGTCTACAATCAGCATATCCCTACTACTACATATTTAAGATTTGGTCTACAATCGGCATATCCCTACTACTACATATTTAAGATTTGGTCTACAATCGGCATATCCCTACTACTACATATTTAAGAGTTGGTCTACAATCGGCATATCCCTACTACTACATATTTAAGAGTTGGTCTACAATCGGCATATCCCTACTACTACATATTTAAGATTTGGTCTACAATCGGCATATCCCTACTACTACATATTTAATATTTGGTCTACAATCGGCATATCCATACTACTACATATTTAAGATTTGGTCTACAATCGGCATATCACTACTACTACATATTTAAGATTTGGTCTACAATCGGCATATCCCTACTACTACATATTTAAGATTTGGTCTACAATCGGCATATCCCTACTACTACATATTTAACTCGAGGGCTTGTTCCCACATCAGGTGTTTATTTCTACTGCACACTTCTTTCCCTTTACATATTTAACTCGAGGGCTTGTTCCAACATAAGGTGTTTATTTCTACTGCACACTTCTTTCCCTGTACATAATAATAAATGTGAGTTTGTTTTGTTATCAGATCAAATTGAGTTTTTTAAGATTTGGTCTACAATCGGCATATCCCTACTACTACATATTTAACTCGAGGGCTTGTTCCCACATCAGGTGTTTATTTCTACTGCACACTTCTTTCCCTTTACATAATAATAAATGTGAGTTTGTTTTGTTATCAGTTCAAATTGAGTCTTTTAAGATTTGGTCTACAATCGGCATATCCCTACTACTACATATTTAAGATTTGGTCTACAATCGGCATATCCCTACTACTACATATTTAAGAATTGGTCTACAATCGGCATATCCCTACTACTACATATTTAAGATTTGGTCTACAATCGGCATATCCCTACTACTACATATTTAAGATTTGGTCTACAATCGGCATATCCCTACTACTACATGTTTAAGATTTGGTCTACAATCGGCATATCCCTACTACTACATGTTTAAGATTTGGTCTACAATCGGCATATCCCTACTACTACATATTTAAGATTTGGTCTACAATCGGAATATCCCTACTACTACATATTTAAGATTTGGTCTACAATCGGCATATCCCTACTACTACATATTTAAGATTTGGTCTACAATCGGCATATCTCTACTACTACATATTTAAGATTTGGTCTACAATCGGCATATCCCTACTACTACATATTTAAGATTTGGTCTACAATCGGCATATCCCTACTACTACATATTTAAGATTTGGTCTACAATCGGCATATCCCTACTACTACATATTTAAGATTTGGTCTACAATCGGCATATCCCTACTACTACATATTTAAGATTTGGTCTACAATCGGCATATCCCTACTACTACATATTTAAGATTTGGTCTACAATCGGCATATCCCTACTACTACATATTTAAGATTTGGTCTACAATCGGCATATCCCTACTACTACATATTTAAGATTTGGTCTACAATCGGCATATCCCTACTACTACATATTTAAGATTTGGTCTATAATCGGCATATCCCTACTACTACATATTTAAGATTTGGTCTACAATCGGCATATCCCTACTACTACATATTTAAGATTTGGTCTACAATCGGCATATCCCTACTACTACATATTTAAGATTTGGTCTACAATCGGCATATCCCTACTACTACATATTTAAGATTTGGTCTACAATCGGCATATCCCTACTACTACATATTTAAGATTTGGTCTACAATCGGCATATCCCTACTACTACATATTTAAGATTTGGTCTACAATCGGCATATCCCTACTACTACATATTTAACTCGAGGGCTTGTTCCCACATCAGGTGTTTATTTCTACTGCACACTTCTTTCCCTTTACATAATAATAAATGTGAGTTTGTTTTGTTATCAGATCAAATTGAGTTTTTTAAGATTTGGTCTACAATCGGCATATCCCTACTACTACATATTTAAGATTTGGTCTACAATCGGCATATCCCTACTACTACATATTTAAGATTTGGTCTACAATCGGCATATCCCTACTACTACATATTTAAGATTTGGTCTACAATCGGCATATCCCTACTACTACATATTTAAGATTTGGTCTACAATCGGCATATCCCTACTACTACATATTTAAGATTTGGTCTACAATCGGCATATCCCTACTACTACATATTTAAGATTTGGTCTACAATCGGCATATCCCTACTACTACATATTTAAGATTTGGTCTACAATCGGCATATCCCTACTACTACATATTTAAGATTTGGTCTACAATCGGCATATCCCTACTACTACATATTTAAGATTTGGTCTACAATCGGCATATCCCTACTACTACATATTTAAGATTTGGTCTACAATCGACATATCCCTACTACTACATATTTAAGATTTGGTCTACAATAGGCATATCCCTACTACTACATATTTAAGATTTGGTCTACAATCGGCATATCCCTACTACTACATATTTAAGATTTGGTCTACAATCGGCATATCCCTACTACTACATATTTAAGATTTGGTCTACAATCGGCATATCCCTACTACTACATATTTAAGATTTGGTCTACAATCGGCATATCCCTACTACTACATATTTAACTCGAGGGCTTGTTCCCACATCAGGTGTTTATTTCTACTGCACACTTCTTTCCCTTTACATAATAATAAATGTGAGTTTGTTTTGTTATCAGATCAAATTGAGTCTTTTAAGATTTGGTCTACAATCGGCATATCCCTACTACTACATATTTAAGATTTGGTCTACAATCGGCATATCCCTACTACTACATATTTAAGAATTGGTCTACAATCGGCATATCCCTACTACTACATATTTAAGATTTGGTCTACAATCGGCATATCCCTACTACTACATATTTAAGATTTGGTCTACAATCGGCATATCCCTACTACTACATATTTAAGATTTGGTCTACAATCGGCATATCCCTACTACTACATGTTTAAGATTTGGTCTACAATCGGCATATCCATACTACTACATGTTTAAGATTTAGTCTACAATCGGCATATCCCTACTACTACATATTTAAGATTTGGTCTACAATCGGAATATCCCTACTACTACATATTTAAGATTTGGTCTACAATCGGCATATCCCTACTACTACATATTTAAGATTTGGTCTACAATCGGCATATCTCCACTACTACATATTTAAGATTTGGTCTACAATCGGCATATCCCTACTACTACATATTTAAGATTTGGTCTACAATCGGCATATCCCTACTACTACATATTTAAGATTTGGTCTACAATCGGCATATCCCTACTACTACATATTTAAGATTTGGTCTACAATCAGCATATCCCTACTACTACATATTTAAGATTTGGTCTACAATCGGCATATCCCTACTACTACATATTTAAGATTTGGTCTACAATCGGCATATCCCTACTACTACATATTTAAGAGTTGGTCTACAATCGGCATATCCCTACTACTACATATTTAAGAGTTGGTCTACAATCGGCATATCCCTACTACTACATATTTAAGATTTGGTCTACAATCGGCATATCCCTACTACTACATATTTAATATTTGGTCTACAATCGGCATATCCATACTACTACATATTTAAGATTTGGTCTACAATCGGCATATCACTACTACTACATATTTAAGATTTGGTCTACAATCGGCATATCCCTACTACTACATATTTAAGATTTGGTCTACAATCGGCATATCCCTACTACTACATATTTAAGATTTGGTCTACAATCGGCATATCCTTACTACTACATATTTAACTCGAGGGCTTGTTCCCACATCAGGTGTTTATTTCTACTGCACACTTCTTTCCCTTTACATAATAATACATGTGAGTTTGTTTTGTTATCAGATCAAATTGAGTTTTTTAAGATTTGGTCTACAATCGGCATATCCCTACTACTACATATTTAAGATTTGGTCTATAATCGGCATATCCCTACTACTACATATTTAAGATTTGGTCTACAATCGGCATATCCCTACTACTACATATTTAAGATTTGGTCTACAATCGGCATATCCCTACTACTACATATTTAAGATTTGGTCTACAATCGGCATATCCCTACTACTACATATTTAAGATTTGGTCTACAATCGGCATATCCCTACTACTACATATTTAAGATTTGGTCTACAATCGGCATATCCCTACTACTACATATTTAAGAGTTGGTCTACAATCGGCATATCCCTACTACTACATATTTAAGAGTTGGTCTACAATCGGCATATCCCTACTACTACATATTCAAGATTTGGTCTACAATCGGCATATCCCTACTACTACATATTTAAGATTTGGTCTACAATCGGCATATCACTACTACTACATATTTAAGATTTGGTCTACAATCGGCATATCCCTACTACTACATATTTCAGATTTGGTCTACAATCGGCATATCTCTACTACTACATATTTAACTCGAGGGCTTGTTCCCACATCAGGTGTTTATTTCTACTGCACACTTCTTTCCTTTTACATATTTAACTCGAGGGCTTGTTCCCACATCAGGTGTTTATTTTTACTGCACATTTCTTTCCCTGTACATAATAATAAATGTGAGTTTGTTTTGTTATCAGATCAAATTGAGTTTTTTAAGATTTGGTCTACAATCGGCATATCCCTACTACTACATATTTAACTCGAGGGCTTGTTCCCACATCAGGTGTTTATTTCTACTGCACACTTCTTTCCCTTTACATAATAATAAATGTGAGTTTGTTTTGTTATCAGATCAAATTGAGTCTTTTAAGATTTGGTCTACAATCGGCATATCCCTACTACTACATATTTAAGATTTGGTCTACAATCGGCATATCCCTACTACTACATATTTAAGAATTGGTCTACAATCGGCATATCCCTACTACTACATATTTAAGATTTGGTCTACAATCGGCATATCCCTACTACTACATATTTAAGATTTGTCTACAATCGGCATATCCCTACTACTACATATTTAAGATTTGGTCTACAATCGGCATATCCCTACTACTACATGTTTAAGATTTGGTCTACAATCGGCATATCCCTACTACTACATGTTTAAGATTTGGTCTACAATCGGCATATCCCTACTACTACATATTTAAGATTTGGTCTACAATCGGAATATCCCTACTACTACATATTTAAGATTTGGTCTACAATCGGCATATCCCTACTACTACATATTTAAGATTTGGTCTACAATCGGCATATCTCCACTACTACATATTTAAGATTTGGTCTACAATCGGCATATCCCTACTACTACATATTTAAGATTTGGTCTACAATCGGCATATCCCTACTACTACATATTTAAGATTTGGTCTACAATCGGCATATCCCTACTACTACATATTTAAGATTTGGTCTACAATCAGCATATCCCTACTACTACATATTTAAGATTTGGTCTACAATCGGCATATCCCTACTACTACATATTTAAGATTTGGTCTACAATCGGCATATCCCTACTACTACATATTTAAGAGTTGGTCTACAATCGGCATATCCCTACTACTACATGTTTAAGAGTTGGTCTACAATCGGCATATCCCTACTACTACATATTTAAGATTTGGTCTACAATCGGCATATCCCTACTACTACATATTTAATATTTGGTCTACAATCGGCATATCCATACTACTACATATTTAAGATTTGGTCTACAATCGGCATATCACTACTACTACATATTTAAGATTTGGTCTACAATCGGCATATCCCTACTACTACATATTTAAGATTTGGTCTACAATCGGCATATCCCTACTACTACATATTTAACTCGAGGGCTTGTTCCCACATCAGGTGTTTATTTCTACTGCACACTTCTTTCCCTTTACATATTTAACTCGAGGGCTTGTTCCAACATCAGGTGTTTATTTCTACTGCACACTTCTTTCCCTGTACATAATAATAAATGTGAGTTTGTTTTGTTATCAGATCAAATTGAGTTTTTTAAGATTTGGTCTACAATCGGCATATCCCTACTACTACATATTTAACTCGAGGGCTTGTTCCCACATCAGGTGTTTATTTCTACTGCACACTTCTTTCCCTTTACATAATAATAAATGTGAGTTTGTTTTGTTATCAGTTCAAATTGAGTCTTTTAAGATTTGGTCTACAATCGGCATATCCCTACTACTACATATTTAAGATTTGGTCTACAATCGGCATATCCCTACTACTACATATTTAAGATTTGGTCTACAATCGGCATATCCCTACTACTACATATTTAAGATTTGGTCTACAATCGGCATATCCCTACTACTACATATTTAAGAGTTGGTCTACAATCGGCATATCCCTACTACTACATATTTAAGAGTTGGTCTACAATCGGCATATCCCTACTACTACATATTCAAGATTTGGTCTACAATCGGCATATCCCTACTACTACATATTTAAGATTTGGTCTACAATCGGCATATCACTACTACTACATATTTAAGATTTGGTCTACAATCGGCATATCCCTACTACTACATATTTCAGATTTGGTCTACAATCGGCATATCTCTACTACTACATATTTAACTCGAGGGCTTGTTCCCACATCAGGTGTTTATTTCTACTGCACACTTCTTTCCCTTTACATATTTAACTCGAGGGCTTGTTCCCACATCAGGTGTTTATTTTTACTGCACACTTCTTTCCCTGTACATAATAATAAATGTGAGTTTGTTTTGTTATCAGATCAAATTGAGTTTTTTAAGATTTGGTCTACAATCGGCATATCCCTACTACTACATATTTAACTCGAGGGCTTGTTCCCACATCAGGTGTTTATTTCTACTGCACACTTCTTTCCCTTTACATAATAATAAATGTGAGTTTGTTTTGTTATCAGATCAAATTGAGTCTTTTAAGATTTGGTCTACAATCGGCATATCCCTACTACTACATATTTAAGATTTGGTCTACAATCGGCATATCCCTACTACTACATATTTAAGAATTGGTCTACAATCGGCATATCCCTACTACTACATATTTAAGATTTGGTCTACAATCGGCATATCCCTACTACTACATATTTAAGATTTGGTCTACAATCGGCATATCCCTACTACTACATATTTAAGATTTGGTCTACAATCGGCATATCCCTACTACTACATGTTTAAGATTTGGTCTACAATCGGCATATCCCTACTACTACATGTTTAAGATTTGGTCTACAATCGGCATATCCCTACTACTACATATTTAAGATTTGGTCTACAATCGGAATATCCCTACTACTACATATTTAAGATTTGGTCTACAATCGGCATATCCCTACTACTACATATTTAAGATTTGGTCTACAATCGGCATATCTCCACTACTACATATTTAAGATTTGGTCTACAATCGGCATATCCCTACTACTACATATTTAAGATTTGGTCTACAATCGGCATATCCCTACTACTACATATTTAAGATTTGGTCTACAATCGGCATATCCCTACTACTACATATTTAAGATTTGGTCTACAATCAGCATATCCCTACTACTACATATTTAAGATTTGGTCTACAATCGGCATATCCCTACTACTACATATTTAAGATTTGGTCTACAATCGGCATATCCCTACTACTACATATTTAAGAGTTGGTCTACAATCGGCATATCCCTACTACTACATATTTAAGAGTTGGTCTACAATCGGCATATCCCTACTACTACATATTTAAGATTTGGTCTACAATCGGCATATCCCTACTACTACATATTTAATATTTGGTCTACAATCGGCATATCCATACTACTACATATTTAAGATTTGGTCTACAATCGGCATATCACTACTACTACTACATATTTAAGATTTGGTCTACAATCGGCATATCCCTACTACTACATATTTAAGATTTGGTCTACAATCGGCATATCCCTACTACTACATATTTAACTCGAGGGCTTGTTCCCACATCAGGTGTTTATTTCTACTGCACACTTCTTTCCCTTTACATATTTAACTCGAGGGCTTGTTCCAACATCAGGTGTTTATTTCTACTGCACACTTCTTTCCCTGTACATAATAATAAATGTGAGTTTGTTTTGTTATCAGATCAAATTGAGTTTTTTAAGATTTGGTCTACAATCGGCATATCCCTACTACTACATATTTAACTCGAGGGCTTGTTCCCACATCAGGTGTTTATTTCTACTGCACACTTCTTTCCCTTTACATAATAATAAATGTGAGTTTGTTTTGTTATCAGTTCAAATTGAGTCTTTTAAGATTTGGTCTACAATCGGCATATCCCTACTACTACATATTTAAGATTTGGTCTACAATCGGCATATCCCTACTACTACATATTTAAGAATTGGTCTACAATCGGCATATCCCTACTACTACATATTTAAGATTTGGTCTACAATCGGCATATCCCTACTACTACATATTTAAGATTTGGTCTACAATCGGCATATCCCTACTACTACATGTTTAAGATTTGGTCTACAATCGGCATATCCCTACTACTACATGTTTAAGATTTGGTCTACAATCGGCATATCCCTACTACTACATATTTAAGATTTGATCTACAATCGGCATATCCCTACTACTACATATTTAAGATTTGGTCTACAATCGGCATATCCCTACTACTACATATTTAACTCGAGGGCTTGTTCCCACATCAGGTGTTTATTTCTACTGCACACTTCTTTCCCTTTACATAATAATAAATGTGAGTTTGTTTTGTTATCAGATCAAATTGAGTTTTTTAAGATTTGGTCTACAATCGGCATATCCCTACTACTACATATTTAAGATTTGGTCTACAATCGGCATATCCCTACTACTACATATTTAAGATTTGGTCTACAATCGGCATATCCCTACTACTACATATTTAAGATTTGGTCTACAATCGGCATATCCCTACTACTACATATTTAAGATTTGGTCTACAATCGGCATATCCCTACTACTACATATTTAAGATTTGGTCTACAATCGGCATATCCCTACTACTACATATTTAAGATTTGGTCTACAATCGGCATATCCCTACTACTACATATTTAAGATTTGGTCTACAATCGGCATATCCCTACTACTACATATTTAAGATTTGGTCTACAATCGGCATATCCCTACTACTACATATTTAAGATTTGGTCTACAATCGGCATATCCCTACTACTACATATTTAAGATTTGGTCTACAATCGACATATCCCTACTACTACATATTTAAGATTTGGTCTACAATCGGCATATCCCTACTACTACATATTTAAGATTTGGTCTACAATCGGCATATCCCTACTACTACATATTTAAGATTTGGTCTACAATCGGCATATCCCTACTACTACATATTTAAGATTTGGTCTACAATCGGCATATCCCTACTACTACATATTTAAGATTTGGTCTACAATCGGCATATCCCTACTACTACATATTTAACTCGAGGGCTTGTTCCCACATCAGGTGTTTATTTCTACTGCACACTTCTTTCCCTTTACATAATGATAAATGTGAGTTTGTTTTGTTATCAGATCAAATTGAGTTTTTTAAGATTTGGTCTACAATCGGCATATCCCTACTACTACATATTTAAGATTTGGTCTATAATCGGCATATCCCTACTACTACATATTTAAGATTTGGTCTACAATCGGCATATCCCTACTACTACATATTTAAGATTTGGTCTACAATCGGCATATCCCTACTACTACATATTTAAGATTTGGTCTACAATCGGCATATCCCTACTACTACATATTTAAGATTTGGTCTATAATCGGCATATCCCTACTACTACATATTTAAGATTTGGTCTACAATCGGCATATCCCTACTACTACATATTTAAGATTTGGTCTACAATCGGCATATCCCTACTACTACATATTTAAGATTTGGTCTACAATCGGCATATCCCTACTACTACATATTTAAGATTTGGTCTACAATCGCCATATCCCTACTACTACATATTTAAGATTTGGTCTACAATCGGCATATCCCTACTACTACATATTTAAGCTTTGGTCTACAATCGGCATATCCCTACTACTACATATTTAAGATTTGGTCTACAATCGGCATATCCCTACTACTACATATTTAAGAATTGGTCTACAATCGGCATATCCCTACTACTACATATTTAAGATTTGGTCTACAATCGGCATATCCCTACTACTACATATTTAAGATTTGGTCTACAATCGGCATATCCCTACTACTACATATTTAAGATTTGGTCTACAATCGGCATATCCCTACTACTACATGTTTAAGATTTGGTCTACAATCGGCATATCCCTACTACTACATGTTTAAGATTTGGTCTACAATCGGCATATCCCTACTACTACATATTTAAGATTTGGTCTACAATCGGAATATCCCTACTACTACATATTTAAGATTTGGTCTACAATCGGCATATCCCTACTACTACATATTTAAGATTTGGTCTACAATCGGCATATCTCTACTACTACATATTTAAGATTTGGTCTACAATCGGCATATCCCTACTACTACATATTTAAGATTTGGTCTACAATCGGCATATCCCTACTACTACATATTTAAGATTTGGTCTACAATCGGCATATCCCTACTACTACATATTTAAGATTTGGTCTACAATCGGCATATCCCTACTACTACATATTTAAGATTTGGTCTACAATCGGCATATCCCTACTACTACATATTTAAGATTTGGTCTACAATCGGCATATCCCTACTACTACATATTTAAGATTTGGTCTACAATCGGCATATCCCTACTACTACATATTTAAGATTTGGTCTACAATCGGCATATCCCTACTACTACATATTTAAGATTTGGTCTATAATCGGCATATCCCTACTACTACATATTTAAGATTTGGTCTACAATCGGCATATCCCTACTACTACATATTTAAGATTTGGTCTACAATCTGCATATCCCTACTACTACATATTTAAGATTTGGTCTACAATCGGCATATCCCTACTACTACATATTTAAGATTTGGTCTACAATCGGCATATCCCTACTACTACATATTTAAGATTTGGTCTACAATCGGCATATCCCTACTACTACATATTTAAGATTTAGTCTACAATCGGCATATCCCTACTACTACATATTTAAGATTTGGTCTACAATCGGCATATCCCTACTACTACATGTTTAAGATTTGGTCTACAATCGGCATATCCCTACTACTACATGTTTAAGATTTGGTCTACAATCGGCATATCCCTACTACTACATATTTAAGATTTGGTCTACAATCGGAATATCCCTACTACTACATATTTAAGATTTGGTCTACAATCGGCATATCCCTACTACTACATATTTAAGATTTGGTCTACAATCGGCATATCTCTACTACTACATATTTAAGATTTGGTCTACAATCGGCATATCCCTACTACTACATATTTAAGATTTGGTCTACAATCGGCATATCCCTACTACTACATATTTAAGATTTGGTCTACAATCGGCATATCCCTACTACTACATATTTAAGATTTGGTCTACAATCGGCATATCCCTACTACTACATATTTAAGATTTGGTCTACAATCGGCATATCCCTACTACTACATATTTAAGATTTGGTCTACAATCGACATATCCCTACTACTACATATTTAAGATTTGGTCTACAATCGGCATATCCCTACTACTACATATTTAAGATTTGGTCTACAATCGGCATATCCCTACTACTACATATTTAAGATTTGGTCTATAATCGGCATATCCCTACTACTACATATTTAAGATTTGGTCTACAATCGGCATATCCCTACTACTACATATTTAAGATTTGGTCTACAATCGGCATATCCCTACTACTACATATTTAAGATTTGGTCTACAATCGGCATATCCCTACTACTACATATTTAAGATTTGGTCTACAATCGGCATATCCCTACTACTACATATTTAAGATTTGGTCTACAATCGGCATATCCCTACTACTACATATCTAAGATTTGGTCTACAATCGGCATATCCCTACTACTACATATTTAAGATTTGGTCTACAATCGGCATATCCCTACTACTACATATTTAAGATTTGGTCTACAATCGGCATATCCCTACTACTACATATTTAAGATTTGGTCTACAATCGGCATATCCCTACTACTACATATTTAAGATTTGGTCTACAATCGGCATATCCCTACTACTACATATTTAAGATTTGGTCTACAATCGGCATATCCCTACTACTACATATCTAAGATTTGGTCTACAATCGGCATATCCCTACTACTACATATTTAAGATTTGGTCTACAATCGGCATATCCCTACTACTACATATTTAACTCGAGGGCTTGTTCCCACATCAGGTGTTTATTTCTACTGCACACTTCTTTCCCTTTACATAATAATAAATGTGAGTTTGTTTTGTTATCAGATCAAATTGAGTTTTTTTAAGATTTGGTCTACAATCGGCATATCCCTACTACTACATATTTAAGATTTGGTCTACAATCGGCATATCCCTACTACTACATATTTAAGATTTGGTCTACAATCGGCATATCCCTACTACTACATATTTAAGATTTGGTCTACAATCGGCATATCCCTACTACTACATATTTAAGATTTGGTCTACAATCGGCATATCCCTACTACTACATATTTAAGATTTGGTCTACAGTCGGCATATCCCTACTACTACATATTTAAGATTTGGTCTACAATCGGCATATCCCTACTACTACATATTTAAGATTTGGTCTACAATCGGCATATCCCTACTACTACATATTTAAGATTTGGTCTACAATCGGCATATCCCTACTACTACATATTTAAGATTTGGTCTACAATCGGCATATCCCTACTACTACATATTTAAGATTTGGTCTACAATCGACATATCCCTACTACTACATATTTAAGATTTGGTCTACAATCGGCATATCCCTACTACTACATATTTAAGATTTGGTCTACAATCGGCATATCCCTACTACTACATATTTAAGATTTGGTCTACAATCGGCATATCCCTACTACTACATATTTAAGATTTGGTCTACAATCGGCATATCCCTACTACTACATATTTAAGATTTGGTCTACAATCGGCATATCCCTACTACTTCATATTTAACTCGAGGGCTTGTTCCCACATCAGGTGTTTATTTCTACTGCACACTTCTTTCCCTTTACATAATAATAAATGTGAGTTTGTTTTGTTATCAGATCAAATTGAGTTTTTTAAGATTTGGTCTACAATCGGCATATCCCTACTACTACATATTTAAGATTTGGTCTATAATCGGCATATCCCTACTACTACATATTTAAGATTTGGTCTACAATCGGCATATCCCTACTACTACATATTTAAGATTTGGTCTACAATCGGCATATCCCTACTACTACATATTTAAGATTTGGTCTACAATCGGCATATCCCTACTACTACATATTTAAGATTTGGTCTACAATCGGCATATCCCTACTACTACATATTTAAGATTTGGTCTACAGTCGGCATATCCCTACTACTACATATTTAAGATTTGGTCTACAATCGGCATATCCCTACTACTACATATTTAAGATTTGGTCTACAATCGGCATATCCCTACTACTACATATTTAAGATTTGGTCTACAATCGGCATATCCCTACTACTACATATTTAAGATTTGGTCTACAATCGGCATATCCCTACTACTACATATTTAAGATTTGGTCTACAATCGGCATATCCCTACTACTACATATTTAAGATTTGGTCTACAATCGGCATATCCCTACTACTACATATTTAAGATTTGGTCTACAATCGGCATATCCCTACTACTACATATTTAAGATTTGGTCTACAATCGGCATATCCCTACTACTACATATTTAACTCGAGGGCTTGTTCCCACATCAGGTGTTTATTTCTACTGCACACTTCTTTCCCTTTACATAATAATAAATGTGAGTTTGTTTTGTTATCAGATCAAATTGAGTTTTTTAAGATTTGGTCTACAATCGGCATATCCCTACTACTACATATTTAAGATTTGGTCTACAATCGGCATATCCCTACTACTACATATTTAAGATTTGGTCTACAATCGGCATATCCCTACTACTACATATTTAAGATTTGGTCTACAATCGGCATATCCCTACTACTACATATTTAAGATTTGGTCTACAATCGGCATATCCCTACTACTACATATTTAAGATTTGGTCTACAATCGGCATATCCCCACTACTACATATTTAAGATTTGGTCTACAATCGGCATATCCCTACTACTACATATTTAACTCGAGGGCTTGTTCCCACATCAGGTGTTTATTTCTACTGCACACTTCTTTCCCTTTACATAATAATACATGTGAGTTTGTTTTGTTATCAGATCAAATTGAGTTTTTTAAGATTGGGTCTACAATCGGCATATCCCTACTACTACATATTTAAGATTTGGTCTACAATCGGCATATCCCTACTACTACATATTTAAGATTTGGTCTACAATCGGCATATCCCTACTACTACATATTTAAGATTTGGTCTACAATCGGCATATCCCTACTACTACATATTTAAGATTTGGTCTACAATCGGCATATCCCTACTACTACATATTTAAGATTTGGTCTACAATCGGCATATCCCTACTACTACATATTTAAGATTTGGTCTACAATCGGCATATCCCTACTACTACATATTTAAGATTTGGTCTACAATCGGCATATCCCTACTACTACATATTTAAGATTTGGTCTACAATCGGCATATCCCTACTACTACATATTTAAGATTTGGTCTACAATCGGCATATCCCTACTACTACATATTTAAGATTTGGTCTACAATCGACATATCCCTACTACTACATATTTAAGATTTGGTCTACAATCGGCATATCCCTACTACTACATATTTAAGATTTGGTCTACAATCGGCATATCCCTACTACTACATATTTAAGATTTGGTCTACAATCGGCATATCCCTACTACTACATATTTAAGATTTGGTCTACAATCGGCATATCCCTACTACTACATATTTAAGATTTGGTCTACAATCGGCATATCCCTACTACTTCATATTTAACTCGAGGGCTTGTTCCCACATCAGGTGTTTATTTCTACTGCACACTTCTTTCCCTTTACATAATAATAAATGTGAGTTTGTTTTGTTATCAGATCAAATTGAGTTTTTTAAGATTTGGTCTACAATCGGCATATCCCTACTACTACATATTTAAGATTTGGTCTATAATCGGCATATCCCTACTACTACATATTTAAGATTTGGTCTACAATCGGCATATCCCTACTACTACATATTTAAGATTTGGTCTACAATCGGCATATCCCTACTACTACATATTTAAGATTTGGTCTACAATCGGCATATCCCTACTACTACATATTTAAGATTTGGTCTACAATCGGCATATCCCTACTACTACATATTTAAGATTTGGTCTACAATCGGCATATCCCTACTACTACATATTTAAGATTTGGTCTACAATCGGCATATCCCTACTACTACATATTTAAGATTTGGTCTACAATCGGCATATCCCTACTACTACATATTTAAGATTTGGTCTACAATCGGCATATCCCTACTACTACATATTTAAGATTTGGTCTACAATCGGCATATCCCTACTACTACATATTTAAGATTTGGTCTACAATCGGCATATCCCTACTACTACATATTTAAGATTTTGTCTACAATCGGCATATCCCTACTACTACATATTTAAGATTTGGTCTACAATCGGCATATCCCTACTACTACATATTTAACTCGAGGGCTTGTTCCCACATCAGGTGTTTATTTCTACTGCACACTTCTTTCCCTTTACATAATAATAAATGTGAGTTTGTTTTGTTATCAGATCAAATTGAGTTTTTTAAGATTTGGTCTACAATCGGCATATCCCTACTACTACATATTTAAGATTTGGTCTACAATCGGCATATCCCTACTACTACATATTTAAGATTTGGTCTACAATCGGCATATCCCTACTACTACATATTTAAGATTTGGTCTACAATCGGCATATCCCTACTACTACATATTTAAGATTTGGTCTACAATCGGCATATCCCTACTACTACATATTTAAGATTTGGTCTACAATCGGCATATCCCTACTACTACATATTTAAGATTTGGTCTACAATCGGCATATCCCTACTACTACATATTTAAGATTTGGTCTACAATCGGCATATCCCTACTACTACATATTTAAGATTTGGTCTACAATCGACATATCCCTACTACTACATATTTAAGATTTGGTCTACAATCGGCATATCCCTACTACTACATATTTAAGATTTGGTCTACAATCGGCATATCCCTACTACTACATATTTAAGATTTGGTCTACAATCGGCATATCCCTACTACTACATATTTAAGATTTGGTCTACAATCGGCATATCCCTACTACTACATATTTAAGATTTGGTCTACAATCGGCATATCCCTACTACTTCATATTTAACTCGAGGGCTTGTTCCCACATCAGGTGTTTATTTCTACTGCACACTTCTTTCCCTTTACATAATAATAAATGTGAGTTTGTTTTGTTATCAGATCAAATTGAGTTTTTTAAGATTTGGTCTACAATCGGCATATCCCTACTACTACATATTTAAGATTTGGTCTATAATCGGCATATCCCTACTACTACATATTTAAGATTTGGTCTACAATCGGCATATCCCTACTACTACATATTTAAGATTTGGTCTACAATCGGCATATCCCTACTACTACATATTTAAGATTTGGTCTACAATCGGCATATCCCTACTACTACATATTTAAGATTTGGTCTACAATCGGCATATCCCTACTACTACATATTTAAGATTTGGTCTACAATCGGCATATCCCTACTACTACATATTTAAGATTTGGTCTACAATCGGCATATCCCTACTACTACATATTTAAGATTTGGTCTACAATCGGCATATCCCTACTACTACATATTTAAGATTTGGTCTACAATCGGCATATCCCTACTACTACATATTTAAGATTTGGTCTACAATCGGCATATCCCTACTACTACATATTTAAGATTTGGTCTACAATCGGCATATCCCTACTACTACATATTTAAGATTTTGTCTACAATCGGCATATCCCTACTACTACATATTTAAGATTTGGTCTACAATCGGCATATCCCTACTACTACATATTTAACTCGAGGGCTTGTTCCCACATCAGGTGTTTATTTCTACTGCACACTTCTTTCCCTTTACATAATAATAAATGTGAGTTTGTTTTGTTATCAGATCAAATTGAGTTTTTTAAGATTTGGTCTACAATCGGCATATCCCTACTACTACATATTTAAGATTTGGTCTACAATCGGCATATCCCTACTACTACATATTTAAGATTTGGTCTACAATCGGCATATCCCTACTACTACATATTTAAGATTTGGTCTACAATCGGCATATCCCTACTACTACATATTTAAGATTTGGTCTACAATCGGCATATCCCTACTACTACATATTTAAGATTTGGTCTACAATCGGCATATCCCTACTACTACATATCTAAGATTTGGTCTACAATCGGCATATCCCTACTACTACATATTTAAGATTTGGTCTACAATCGGCATATCCCTACTACTACATATTTAAGATTTGGTCTACAATCGGCATATCCCTACTACTACATATTTAAGATTTGGTCTACAATCGGCATATCCCTACTACTACATATTTAAGATTTGGTCTACAATCGACATATCCCTACTACTACATATTTAAGATTTGGTCTACAATCGGCATATCCCTACTACTACATATTTAAGATTTGGTCTACAATCGGCATATCCCTACTACTACATATTTAAGATTTGGTCTACAATCGGCATATCCCTACTACTACATATTTAAGATTTGGTCTACAATCGGCATATCCCTACTACTACATATTTAAGATTTGGTCTACAATCGGCATATCCCTACTACTTCATATTTAACTCGAGGGCTTGTTCCCACATCAGGTGTTTATTTCTACTGCACACTTCTTTCCCTTTACATAATAATAAATGTGAGTTTGTTTTGTTATCAGATCAAATTGAGTTTTTTAAGATTTGGTCTACAATCGGCATATCCCTACTACTACATATTTAAGATTTGGTCTATAATCGGCATATCCCTACTACTACATATTTAAGATTTGGTCTACAATCGGCATATCCCTACTACTACATATTTAAGATTTGGTCTACAATCGGCATATCCCTACTACTACATATTTAAGATTTGGTCTACAATCGGCATATCCCTACTACTACATATTTAACTCGAGGGCTTGTTCCCACATCAGGTGTTTATTTCTACTGCACACTTCTTTCCCTTTACATAATAATAAATGTGAGTTTGTTTTGTTATCAGATCAAATTGAGTTTTTTAAGATTTGGTCTACAATCGGCATATCCCTACTACTACATATTTAAGATTTGGTCTACAATCGGCATATCCCTACTACTACATATTTAAGATTTGGTCTACAATCGGCATATCCCTACTACTACATATTTAAGATTTTGTCTACAATCGGCATATCCCTACTACTACATATTTAAGATTTGGTCTACAATCGGCATATCCCTACTACTACATATTTAACTCGAGGGCTTGTTCCCACATCAGGTGTTTATTTCTACTGCACACTTCTTTCCCTTTACATAATAATAAATGTGAGTTTGTTTTGTTATCAGATCAAATTGAGTTTTTTAAGATTTGGTCTACAATCGGCATATCCCTACTACTACATATTTAAGATTTGGTCTACAATCGGCATATCCCTACTACTACATATTTAAGATTTGGTCTACAATCGGCATATCCCTACTACTACATATTTAAGATTTGGTCTACAATCGGCATATCCCTACTACTACATATTTAAGATTTGGTCTACAATCGGCATATCCCTACTACTACATATTTAAGATTTGGTCTACAATCGGCATATCCCTACTACTACATATCTAAGATTTGGTCTACAATCGGCATATCCCTACTACTACATATTTAAGATTTGGTCTACAATCGGCATATCCCTACTACTACATATTTAAGATTTGGTCTACAATCGGCATATCCCTACTACTACATATTTAAGATTTGGTCTACAATCGGCATATCCCTACTACTACATATTTAAGATTTGGTCTACAATCGACATATCCCTACTACTACATATTTAAGATTTGGTCTACAATCGGCATATCCCTACTACTACATATTTAAGATTTGGTCTACAATCGGCATATCCCTACTACTACATATTTAAGATTTGGTCTACAATCGGCATATCCCTACTACTACATATTTAAGATTTGGTCTACAATCGGCATATCCCTACTACTACATATTTAAGATTTGGTCTACAATCGGCATATCCCTACTACTTCATATTTAACTCGAGGGCTTGTTCCCACATCAGGTGTTTATTTCTACTGCACACTTCTTTCCCTTTACATAATAATAAATGTGAGTTTGTTTTGTTATCAGATCAAATTGAGTTTTTTAAGATTTGGTCTACAATCGGCATATCCCTACTACTACATATTTAAGATTTGGTCTATAATCGGCATATCCCTACTACTACATATTTAAGATTTGGTCTACAATCGGCATATCCCTACTACTACATATTTAAGATTTGGTCTACAATCGGCATATCCCTACTACTACATATTTAAGATTTGGTCTACAATCGGCATATCCCTACTACTACATATTTAACTCGAGGGCTTGTTCCCACATCAGGTGTTTATTTCTACTGCACACTTCTTTCCCTTTACATAATAATAAATGTGAGTTTGTTTTGTTATCAGATCAAATTGAGTTTTTTAAGATTTGGTCTACAATCGGCATATCCCTACTACTACATATTTAAGATTTGGTCTACAATCGGCATATCCCTACTACTACATATTTAAGATTTGGTCTACAATCGGCATATCCCTACTACTACATATTTAAGATTTGGTCTACAATCGGCATATCCCTACTACTACATATTTAAGATTTGGTCTACAATCGGCATATCCCTACTACTACATATTTAAGATTTGGTCTACAATCGGCATATCCCTACTACTACATATCTAAGATTTGGTCTACAATCGGCATATCCCTACTACTACATATTTAAGATTTGGTCTACAATCGGCATATCCCTACTACTACATATTTAAGATTTGGTCTACAATCGGCATATCCCTACTACTACATATTTAAGATTTGGTCTACAATCGGCATATCCCTACTACTACATATTTAAGATTTGGTCTACAATCGACATATCCCTACTACTACATATTTAAGATTTGGTCTACAATCGGCATATCCCTACTACTACATATTTAAGATTTGGTCTACAATCGGCATATCCCTACTACTACATATTTAAGATTTGGTCTACAATCGGCATATCCCTACTACTACATATTTAAGATTTGGTCTACAATCGGCATATCCCTACTACTACATATTTAAGATTTGGTCTACAATCGGCATATCCCTACTACTTCATATTTAACTCGAGGGCTTGTTCCCACATCAGGTGTTTATTTCTACTGCACACTTCTTTCCCTTTACATAATAATAAATGTGAGTTTGTTTTGTTATCAGATCAAATTGAGTTTTTTAAGATTTGGTCTACAATCGGCATATCCCTACTACTACATATTTAAGATTTGGTCTATAATCGGCATATCCCTACTACTACATATTTAAGATTTGGTCTACAATCGGCATATCCCTACTACTACATATTTAAGATTTGGTCTACAATCGGCATATCCCTACTACTACATATTTAAGATTTGGTCTACAATCGGCATATCCCTACTACTACATATTTAAGATTTGGTCTACAATCGGCATATCCCTACTACTACATATTTAAGATTTGGTCTACAATCGGCATATCCCTACTACTACATATTTAAGATTTGGTCTACAATCGGCATATCCCTACTACTACATATTTAAGATTTGGTCTACAATCGGCATATCCCTACTACTACATATTTAAGATTTGGTCTACAATCGGCATATCCCTACTACTACATATTTAAGATTTGGTCTACAATCGGCATATCCCTACTACTACATATTTAAGATTTGGTCTACAATCGGCATATCCCTACTACTACATATTTAAGATTTTGTCTACAATCGGCATATCCCTACTACTACATATTTAAGATTTGGTCTACAATCGGCATATCCCTACTACTACATATTTAACTTGAGGGCTTGTTCCCACATCAGGTGTTTATTTCTACTGCACACTTCTTTCCCTTTACATAATAATAAATGTGAGTTTGTTTTGTTATCAGATCAAATTGAGTTTTTTAAGATTTGGTCTACAATCGGCATATCCCTACTACTACATATTTAAGATTTGGTCTACAATCGGCATATCCCTACTACTACATATTTAAGATTTGGTCTACAATCGGCATATCCCTACTACTACATATTTAAGATTTGGTCTACAATCGGCATATCCCTACTACTACATATTTAAGATTTGGTCTACAATCGGCATATCCCTACTACTACATATTTAAGATTTGGTCTACAATCGGCATATCCCTACTACTACATATTTAAGATTTGGTCTACAATCGGCATATCCCTACTACTACATATTTAAGATTTGGTCTACAATCGGCATATCCCTACTACTACATATTTAAGATTTGGTCTACAATCGACATATCCCTACTACTACATATTTAAGATTTGGTCTACAATCGGCATATCCCTACTACTACATATTTAAGATTTGGTCTACAATCGGCATATCCCTACTACTACATATTTAAGATTTGGTCTACAATCGGCATATCCCTACTACTACATATTTAAGATTTGGTCTACAATCGGCATATCCCTACTACTACATATTTAAGATTTGGTCTACAATCGGCATATCCCTACTACTTCATATTTAACTCGAGGGCTTGTTCCCACATCAGGTGTTTATTTCTACTGCACACTTCTTTCCCTTTACATAATAATAAATGTGAGTTTGTTTTGTTATCAGATCAAATTGAGTTTTTTAAGATTTGGTCTACAATCGGCATATCCCTACTACTACATATTTAAGATTTGGTCTATAATCGGCATATCCCTACTACTACATATTTAAGATTTGGTCTACAATCGGCATATCCCTACTACTACATATTTAAGATTTGGTCTACAATCGGCATATCCCTACTACTACATATTTAAGATTTGGTCTACAATCGGCATATCCCTACTACTACATATTTAAGATTTGGTCTACAATCGGCATATCCCTACTACTACATATTTAAGATTTGGTCTACAATCGGCATATCCCTACTACTACATATTTAAGATTTGGTCTACAATCGGCATATCCCTACTACTACATATTTAAGATTTGGTCTACAATCGGCATATCCCTACTACTACATATTTAAGATTTGGTCTACAATCGGCATATCCCTACTACTACATATTTAAGATTTGGTCTACAATCGGCATATCCCTACTACTACATATTTAAGATTTGGTCTACAATCGGCATATCCCTACTACTACATATTTAAGATTTTGTCTACAATCGGCATATCCCTACTACTACATATTTAAGATTTGGTCTACAATCGGCATATCCCTACTACTACATATTTAACTCGAGGGCTTGTTCCCACATCAGGTGTTTATTTCTACTGCACACTTCTTTCCCTTTACATAATAATAAATGTGAGTTTGTTTTGTTATCAGATCAAATTGAGTTTTTTAAGATTTGGTCTACAATCGGCATATCCCTACTACTACATATTTAAGATTTGGTCTACAATCGGCATATCCCTACTACTACATATTTAAGATTTGGTCTACAATCGGCATATCCCTACTACTACATATTTAAGATTTGGTCTACAATCGGCATATCCCTACTACTACATATTTAAGATTTGGTCTACAATCGGCATATCCCTACTACTACATATTTAAGATTTGGTCTACAATCGGCATATCCCTACTACTACATATTTAAGATTTGGTCTACAATCGGCATATCCCTACTACTACATATTTAACTCGAGGGCTTGTTCCCACATCAGGTGTTTATTTCTACTGCACACTTCTTTCCCTTTACATAATAATACATGTGAGTTTGTTTTGTTATCAGATCAAATTGAGTTTTTTAAGATTTGGTCTACAATCGGCATATCCCTACTACTACATATTTAAGATTTGGTCTACAATCGGCATATCCCTACTACTACATATTTAAGATTTGGTCTACAATCGGCATATCCCTACTACTACATATTTAAGATTTGGTCTACAATCGGCATATCCCTACTACTACATATTTAAGATTTGGTCTACAATCGGCATATCCCTACTACTACATATTTAAGATTTGGTCTACAATCGGCATATCCCTACTACTACATATTTAAGATTTGGTCTACAATCGGCATATCCCTACTACTACATATTTAAGATTTGGTCTACAATCGGCATATCCCTACTACTACATATTTAAGATTTGGTCTACAATCGGAATATCCCTACTACTACATATTTAAGATTTGGTCTACAATCGGCATATCCCTACTACTACATATTTAAGATTTGGTCTACAATCGGCATATCTCTACTACTACATATTTAAGATTTGGTCTACAATCGGCATATCCCTACTACTACATATTTAAGATTTGGTCTACAATCGGCATATCCCTACTACTACATATTTAAGATTTGGTCTACAATCGGCATATCCCTACTACTACATATTTAAGATTTGGTCTACAATCGGCATATCCCTACTACTACATATTTAAGATTTGGTCTACAATCGGCATATCCCTACTACTACATATTTAAGATTTGGTGTACAATCGGCATATCCCTACTACTACATATTTAAGATTTGGTCTACAATCGGCATATCCCTACTACTACATATCTAAGATTTGGTCTATAATCGGCATATCCCTACTACTACATATTTAAGATTTGGTCTACAATCGGCATATCCCTACTACTACATATTTAAGATTTGGTCTACAATCGGCATATCCCTACTACTACATATTTAAGATTTGGTCTACAATCGGCATATCCCTACTACTACATATTTAAGATTTGGTCTACAATCAGCATATCCCTACTACTACATATTTAAGATTTGGTCTACAATCGGCATATCCCTACTACTACATATTTAAGATTTGGTCTACA
Source organism: Crossaster papposus (assembly GCA_037893245.1). NCBI lineage: Eukaryota > Metazoa > Echinodermata > Asteroidea > Velatida > Solasteridae > Crossaster > Crossaster papposus. Next base: position 238,327 of record JBAIAA010000421.1, read on the forward strand.
ATCGGCATATCCCTACTACTACATATTTAAGATTTGGTCTACAATCGGCATATCCCTACTACTACATATTTAAGATTTGGTCTACAATCGGCATATCCCTACTACTACATATTTAAGATTTGGTCTACAATCGGCATATCCCTACTACTACATATTTAACTCGAGGGCTTGTTCCCACATCAGGTGTTTATTTCTACTGCACACTTCTTTCCCTTTACATAATAATACATGTGAGTTTGTTTTGTTATCAGATCAAATTGAGTTTTTTAAGATTTGGTCTACAATCGGCATATCCCTACTACTACATATTTAAGATTTGGTCTACAATCGGCATATCCCTACTACTACATATTTAAGATTTGGTCTACAATCGGCATATCCCTACTACTACATATTTAAGATTTGGTCTACAATCGGCATATCCCTACTACTACATATTTAAGATTTGGTCTACAATCGGCATATCCCTACTACTACATATTTAAGATTTGGTCTACAATCGGCATATCCCTACTACTACATATTTAAGATTTGGTCTACAATCGGCATATCCCTACTACTACATATTTAAGATTTGGTCTACAATCGGCATATCCCTACTACTACATATTTAAGATTTGGTCTACAATCGGCATATCCCTACTACTACATATTTAAGATTTGGTCTACAATCGGCATATCCCTACTACTACATATTTAAGATTTGGTCTACAATCGGAATATCCCTACTACTACATATTTAAGATTTGGTCTACAATCGGCATATCCCTACTACTACATATTTAAGATTTGGTCTACAATCGGCATATCTCTACTACTACATATTTAAGATTTGGTCTACAATCGGCATATCCCTACTACTACATATTTAAGATTTGGTCTACAATCGGCATATCCCTACTACTACATATTTAAGATTTGGTCTACAATCGGCATATCCCTACTACTACATATTTAAGATTTGGTCTACAATCGGCATATCCCTACTACTACATATTTAAGATTTGGTCTACAATCGGCATATCCCTACTACTACATATTTAAGATTTGGTGTACAATCGGCATATCCCTACTACTACATATTTAAGATTTGGTCTACAATCGGCATATCCCTACTACTACATATCTAAGATTTGGTCTATAATCGGCATATCCCTACTACTACATATTTAAGATTTGGTCTACAATCGGCATATCCCTACTACTACATATTTAAGATTTGGTCTACAATCGGCATATCCCTACTACTACATATTTAAGATTTGGTCTACAATCGGCATATCCCTACTACTACATATTTAAGATTTGGTCTACAATCAGCATATCCCTACTACTACATATTTAAGATTTGGTCTACAATCGGCATATCCCTACTACTACATATTTAAGATTTGGTCTACAATCGGCATATCCCTACTACTACATATTTAAGATTTGGTCTACAATCGGCATATCCCTACTACTACATATTTAAGATTTGGTCTACAATCGGCATATCCCTACTACTACTACATATTTAAGATTTGGTCTACAATCGGCATATCCCTACTACTACATATTTAACTCGAGGGCTTGTTCCCACATCAGGTGTTTATTTCTACTGCACACTTCTTTCCCTTTACATAATAATACATGTGAGTTTGTTTTGTTATCAGATCAAATTGAGTTTTTTAAGATTTGGTCTACAATCGGCATATCCCTACTACTACATATTTAAGATTTGGTCTACAATCGGCATATCCCTACTACTACATATTTAAGATTTGGTCTACAATCGGCATATCCCTACTACTACATATTTAAGATTTGGTCTACAATCGGCATATCCCTACTACTACATATTTAAGATTTGGTCTACAATCGGCATATCCCTACTACTACATATTTAAGATTTGGTCTACAATCGGCATATCCCTACTACTACATATTTAAGATTTGGTCTACAATCGGCATATCCCTACTACTACATATTTAAGATTTGGTCTACAATCGGCATATCCCTACTACTACATATTTAAGATTTGGTCTACAATCGGAATATCCCTACTACTACATATTTAAGATTTGGTCTACAATCGGCATATCCCTACTACTACATATTTAAGATTTGGTCTACAATCGGCATATCTCTACTACTACATATTTAAGATTTGGTCTACAATCGGCATATCCCTACTACTACATATTTAAGATTTGGTCTACAATCGGCATATCCCTACTACTACATATTTAAGATTTGGTCTACAATCGGCATATCCCTACTACTACATATTTAAGATTTGGTCTACAATCGGCATATCCCTACTACTACATATTTAAGATTTGGTCTACAATTGGCATATCCCTACTACTACATATTTAAGATTTGGTCTACAATCGGCATATCCCTACTACTACATATTTAAGATTTGGTCTATAATCGGCATATCCCTACTACTACATATTTAAGATTTGGTCTACAATCGGCATATCCCTACTACTACATATTTAAGATTTGGTCTACAATCGGCATATCCCTACTACTACATATTTAAGATTTGGTCTACAATCGGCATATCCCTACTACTACATATTTAAGATTTGGTCTACAATCGGCATATCCCTACTACTACATATTTAAGATTTGGTCTACAATCGGCATATCCCTACTACTACATATTTAAGATTTGGTCTACAATCGGCATATCCCTACTACTACATATTTAAGATTTGGTCTACAATCGGCATATCCCTACTACTACATATTTAACTCGAGGGCTTGTTCCCACATCAGGTGTTTATTTCTACTGCACACTTCTTTCCCTTTACATAATAATACATGTGAGTTTGTTTTGTTATCAGATCAAATTGAGTTTTTTAAGATTTGGTCTACAATCGGCATATCCCTACTACTACATATTTAAGATTTGGTCTACAATCGGCATATCCCTACTACTACATATTTAAGATTTGGTCTACAATCGGCATATCCCTACTACTACATATTTAAGATTTGGTCTACAATCGGCATATCCCTACTACTACATATTTAAGATTTGGTCTACAATCGGCATATCCCTACTACTACATATTTAAGATTTGGTCTACAATCGGCATATCCCTACTACTACATATTTAAGATTTGGTCTACAATCGGCATATCCCTACTACTACATATTTAAGATTTGGTCTACAATCGGCATATCCCTACTACTACATATTTAAGATTTGGTCTACAATCGGAATATCCCTACTACTACATATTTAAGATTTGGTCTACAATCGGCATATCCCTACTACTACATATTTAAGATTTGGTCTACAATCGGCATATCTCTACTACTACATATTTAAGATTTGGTCTACAATCGGCATATCCCTACTACTACATATTTAAGATTTGGTCTACAATCGGCATATCCCTACTACTACATATTTAAGATTTGGTCTACAATCGGCATATCCCTACTACTACATATTTAAGATTTGGTCTACAATCGGCATATCCCTACTACTACATATTTAAGATTTGGTCTACAATTGGCATATCCCTACTACTACATATTTAAGATTTGGTCTACAATCGGCATATCCCTACTACTACATATTTAAGATTTGGTCTATAATCGGCATATCCCTACTACTACATATTTAAGATTTGGTCTACAATCGGCATATCCCTACTACTACATATTTAAGATTTGGTCTACAATCGGCATATCCCTACTACTACATATTTAAGATTTGGTCTACAATCGGCATATCCCTACTACTACATATTTAAGATTTGGTCTACAATCGGCATATCCCTACTACTACATATTTAAGATTTGGTCTACAATCGGCATATCCCTACTACTACATATTTAAGATTTGGTCTACAATCGGCATATCCCTACTACTACATATTTAAGAGTTGGTCTACAATCGGCATATCCCTACTACTACATATTTAAGATTTGGTCTACAATCGGCATATCCCTACTACTACATATTTAAGATTTGGTCTACAATCGGAATATCCCTACTACTACATATTTAAGATTTGGTCTACAATCGGCATATCCCTACTACTACATATTTAAGATTTGGTCTACAATCGGCATATCTCTACTACTACATATTTAAGATTTGGTCTACAATCGGCATATCCCTACTACTACATATTTAAGATTTGGTCTACAATCGGCATATCCCTACTACTACATATTTAAGATTTGGTCTACAATCGGCATATCCCTACTACTACATATTTAAGATTTGGTCTACAATCGGCATATCCCTACTACTACATATTTAAGATTTGGTCTACAATCGGCATATCCCTACTACTACATATTTAAGATTTGGTCTACAATCGGCATATCCCTACTACTACATATTTAAGATTTGGTCTACAATCGGCATATCCCTACTACTACATATTTAAGATTTGGTCTACAATCGGCATATCCCTACTACTACATATTTAAGATTTGGTCTACAATCGGCATATCCCTACTACTACATATTTAAGATTTGGTCTACAATCGGCATATCCCTACTACTACATATTTAAGATTTGGTCTACAATCGGCATATCCCTACTACTACATATTTAAGATTTGGTCTACAATCGGCATATCCCTACTACTACATATTTAAGATTTGGTCTACAATCGGCATATCCCTACTACTACATATTTAAGATTTGGTCTACAATCGGCATATCCCTACTACTACATATTTAACTCGAGGGCTTGTTCCCACATCAGGTGTTTATTTCTACTGCACACTTCTTTCCCTTTACATAATAATAAATGTGAGTTTGTTTTGTTATCAGATCAAATTGAGTTTTTTAAGATTTGGTCTACAATCGGCATATCCCTACTACTACATATTTAAGATTTGGTCTACAATCGGCATACCCCTACTACTACATATTTAAGATTTGGTCTACAATCGGCATATCCCTACTACTACATATTTAAGATTTGGTCTACAATCGGCATATCACTACTACTACATATTTAAGATTTGGTCTACAATCGGCATATCCCTACTACTACATATTTAAGATTTGGTCTACAATCGGCATATCCCTACTACTACATATTTAAGATTTGGTCTACAATCGGCATATCCCTACTACTACATATTTAAGATTTGGTCTACAATCGGCATATCCCTACTACAACATATTTAAGATTTGGTCTACAATCGGCATATCTCTACTACTACATATTTAAGATTTGGTCTACAATCGGCATATCCCTACTACTACATATTTAAGATTTGGTCTACAATCGGCATATCCCTACTACTACATATTTAAGATTTGGTCTACAATCGGCCTATCCCTACTACTACATATTTAAGATTTGGTCTACAATCGGCATATCCCTACTACTACATATTTAAGATTTGGTCTACAATCGGCATATCCCTACTACTACATATTTAACTCGAGGGCTTGTTCCCACATCAGGTGTTTATTTCTACTGCACACTTCTTTCCCTTTACATAATAATAAATGTGAGTTTGTTTTGTTATCAGATCAAATTGATTTTTTTAAGATTTGGTCTACAATCGGCATATCCCTACTACTACATATTTAAGATTTGGTCTACAATCGGCATATCCCTACTACTACATATTTAAGATTTGGTCTACAATCGGCATATCCCTACTACTACATATTTAAGATTTGGTCTACAATCGGCATATCCCTACTACTACATATTTAAGATTTGGTCTACAATCGGCATATCACTACTACTACATATTTAAGATTTGGTCTACAATCGGCATATCCCTACTACTACATATTTAAGATTTGGTCTACAATCGGCATATCCCTACTACTACATATTTAAGAGTTGGTCTACAATCGGCATATCCCTACTACTACATATTTAAGATTTGGTCTACAATCGGCATATCCCTACTACTACATATTTAAGATTTGGTCTACAATCGGCATATCCCTACTACTACATATTTAAGATTTGGTCTACAATCGGCATATCCCTACTACTACATATTTAAGATTTGGTCTACAATCGGCGTATCTCTACTACTACATATTTAAGATTTGGTCTACAATCGGCAGATCCCTACTACTACATATTTAAGATTTGGTCTACAATCGGCATATCCCTACTACTACATATTTAAGATTTGGTCTACAATCGGCATATCCCTACTACTACATATTTAAGATTTGGTCTACAATCGGCATATCCCTACTACTACATATTTAAGATTTGGTCTACAATCGGCCTATCCCTACTACTACATATTTAAGATTTGGTCTACAATCGGCATATCCCTACTACTACATATTTAAGATTTGGTCTACAATCGGCATATCCCTACTACTACATATTTAACTCGAGGGCTTGTTCCCACATCAGGTGTTTATTTCTACTGCACACTTCTTTCCCTTTACATAATAATAAATGTGAGTTTGTTTTGTTATCAGATCAAATTGAGTTTTTTAAGATTTGGTCTACAATCGGCATATCCCTACTACTACATATTTAAGATTTGGTCTACAATCGGCATATCCCTACTACTACATATTTAAGATTTGGTCTACAATCGGCATATCCCTACTACTACATATTTAAGATTTGGTCTACAATCGGCATATCCCTACTACTACATATTTAAGATTTGGTCTACAATCGGCATATCCCTACTACTACATATTTAAGATTTGGTCTACAATCGGCATATCCCTACTACTACATATTTAAGATTTGGTCTACAATCGGCATATCCCTACTACTACATATTTAAGATTTGGTCTACAATCGGCATATCACTACTACTACATATTTAAGATTTGGTCTACAATCGGCATATCCCTACTACTACATATTTAAGATTTGGTCTACAATCGGCATATCCCTACTACTACATATTTAAGATTTGGTCTACAATCGGCATATCCCTACTACTACATATTTAAGATTTGGTCTACAATCGGCATATCCCTACTACTACATATTTAAGATTTGGTCTACAATCGGCATATCCCTACTACTACATATTTAAGATTTGGTCTACAATCGGCATATCCCTACTACTACATATTTAAGATTTGGTCTACAATCGGCATATCCCTACTACTACATATTTAAGATTTGGTCTACAATCGGCCTATCCCTACTACTACATATTTAAGATTTGGTCTACAATCGGCATATCCCTACTACTACATATTTAAGATTTGGTCTACAATCGGCATATCCCTACTACTACATATTTAACTCGAGGGCTTGTTCCCACATCAGGTGTTTATTTCTACTGCACACTTCTTTCCCTTTACATAATAATAAATGTGAGTTTGTTTTGTTATCAGATCAAATTGAGTTTTTTAAGATTTGGTCTACAATCGGCATATCCCTACTACTACATATTTAAGATTTGGTCTACAATCGGCATATCCCTACTACTACATATTTAAGATTTGGTCTACAATCGGCATATCCCTACTACTACATATTTAAGATTTGGTCTACAATCGGCATATCCCTACTACTACATATTTAAGATTTGGTCTACAATCGGCATATCCCTACTACTACATATTTAAGATTTGGTCTACAATCGGCATATCCCTACTACTACATATTTAAGATTTGGTCTACAATCGGCATATCCCTACTACTACATATTTAAGATTTGGTCTACAATCGGCATATCACTACTACTACATATTTAAGATTTGGTCTACAATCGGCATATCCCTACTACTACATATTTAAGATTTGGTCTACAATCGGCATATCCCTACTACTACATATTTAAGATTTGGTCTACAATCGGCATATCCCTACTACTACATATTTAAGATTTGGTCTACAATCGGCATATCCCTACTACTACATATTTAAGATTTGGTCTACAATCGGCATATCCCTACTACTACATATTTAAGATTTGGTCTACAATCGGCATATCCCTACTACTACATATTTAAGATTTGGTCTACAATCGGCATATCCCTACTACTACATATTTAAGATTTGGTCTACAATCGGCATATCCCTACTACTACATATTTAAGATTTGGTCTACAATCGGCATATCACTACTACTACATATTTAAGATTTGGTCTACAATCGGCATATCCCTACTACTACATATTTAAGATTTGGTCTACAATCGGCATATCCCTACTACTACATATTTAAGAGTTGGTCTACAATCGGCATATCCCTACTACTACATATTTAAGATTTGGTCTACAATCGGCATATCCCTACTACTACATATTTAAGATTTGGTCTACAATCGGCATATCCCTACTACTACATATTTAAGATTTGGTCTACAATCGGCATATCCCTACTACTACATATTTAAGATTTGGTCTACAATCGGCATATCTCTACTACTACATATTTAAGATTTGGTCTACAATCGGCATATCCCTACTACTACTACATATTTAAGATTTGGTCTACAATCGGCATATCCCTACTACTACATATTTAAGATTTGGTCTACAATCGGCATATCCCTACTACTACATATTTAAGATTTGGTCTACAATCGGCATATCCCTACTACTACATATTTAAGATTTGGTCTACAATCGGCATATCCCTACTACTACATATTTAAGATTTGGTCTACAATCGGCATATCCCTACTACTACATATTTAAGATTTGGTCTACAATCGGCATATCCCTACTACTACATATTTAAGATTTGGTCTACAATCGGCATATCCCTACTACTACATATTTAAGATTTGGTCTACAATCGGCCTATCCCTACTACTACTACATATTTAAGATTTGGTCTACAATCGGCATATCCCTACTACTACATATTTAAGATTTGGTATACAATCGGCATATCCCTACTACTACATATTTAACTCGAGGGCTTGTTCCCACATCAGGTGTTTATTTCTACTGCACACTTCTTTCCCTTTACATAATAATAAATGTGAGTTTGTTTTGTTATCAGATCAAATTGAGTTTTTTAAGATTTGGTCTACAATCGGCATATCCCTACTACTACATATTTAAGATTTGGTCTACAATCGGCATATCCCTACTACTACATATTTAAGATTTGGTCTACAATCGGCATATCCCTACTACTACATGTTTAAGATTTGGTCTACAATCGGCATATCCCTACTACTACATATTTAAGATTTGGTCTACAATCGGCATATCCCTACTACTACATATTTAAGATTTGGTCTACAATCGGCATATCCCTACTACTACATATTTAAGATTTGGTCTACAATCGGCATATCCCTACTACTACATATTTAAGATTTGGTCTACAATCGGCATATCCCTACAACTACATATTTAAGATTTGGTCTACAATCGGCATATCCCTACTACTACATATTTAACTCGAGGGCTTGTTCCCACATCAGGTGTTTATTTCTACTGCACACTTCTTTCCCTTTACATAATAATAAATGTGAGTTTGTTTTGTTATCAGATCAAATTGAGTTTTTTAAGATTTGGTCTACAATCGGCATATCCCTACTACTACATATTTAAGATTTGGTCTACAATCGGCATATCCCTACTACTACATATTTAAGATTTGGTCTACAATCGGCATATCCCTACTACTACATATTTAAGATTTGGTCTACAATCGGCATATCCCTACTACTACATATTTAAGATTTGGTCTACAATCGGCATATCCCTACTACTACATATTTAAGATTTGGTCTACAATCGGCATATCCCTACTACTACATATGTAAGATTTGGTCTACAATCGGCATATCCCTACTACTACATATTTAAGATTTGGTCTACAATCGGCATATCCCTACTACTACATATTTAAGATTTGGTCTATAATCGGCATATCCCTACTACTACATATTTAAGATTTGGTCTACAATCGGCATATCCCTACTACTACATATTTAAGATTTGGTCTACAATCGGCATATCCCTACTACTACATATTTAACTCGAGGGCTTGTTCCCACATCAGGTGTTTATTTCTACTGCACACTTCTTTCCCTTTACATAATAATAAATGTGAGTTTGTTTTGTTATCAGATCAAATTGAGTTTTTTAAGATTTGGTCTACAATCGGCATATCCCTACTACTACATATTTAAGATTTGGTCTACAATCGGCATATCCCTACTACTACATATTTAAGATTTGGTCTACAATCGGCATATCCCTACTACTACATATTTAAGATTTGGTCTACAATCGGCATATTCCTACTACTACATATTTAAGAGTTGGTCTACAATCGGCATATCCCTACTACTACATATTTAAGATTTGGTCTACAATCGGCATATCCCTACTACTACATATTTAAGATTTGGTCTACAATCGGCATATCCCTACTACTACATATTTAAGATTTGGTCTACAATCGGCATATCCCTACTACTACATATTTAATATTTGGTCTACAATCGGCATATCCCTACTACTACATATTTAAGATTTGGTCTACAATCGGCATATCTCTACTACTACATATTTAAGATTTGGTCTACAATCGGCATATCCCTACTACTACATATTTAAGATTTTGTCTACAATCGGCATATCCCTACTACTACATATTTAAGATTTGGTCTACAATCGGCATATCCCTACTACTACATATTTAAGATTTGGTCTACAATCGGCATATCCCTACTACTACATATTTAAGATTTGGTCTACAATCGGCCTATCCCTACTACTACATATTTAAGATTTGGTCTACAATCGGCATATCCCTACTACTACATATTTAAGATTTGGTCTACAATCGGCATATCCCTACTACTACATATTTAAGATTTGGTCTACAATCGGCATATCCCTACTACTACATATTTAAGATTTGGTCTACAATCGGCATATCCCTACTACTACATATTTAAGATTTGGTCTACAATCGGCATATCCCTACTACTACATATTTAAGATTTGGTCTACAATCGGCATATCCCTACTACTACATATTTAACTCGAGGGCTTGTTCCCACATCAGGTGTTTATTTCTACTGCACACTTCTTTCCCTTTACATAATAATAAATGTGAGTTTGTTTTGTTATCAGATCAAATTGAGTTTTTTAAGATTTGGTCTACAATCGGCATATCCCTACTACTACATATTTAAGATTTGTTCTACAATCGGCATATCCCTACTACTACATATTTAAGATTTGGTCTACAATCGGCATATCCCTACTACTACATATTTAAGATTTGGTCTACAATCGGCATATCCCTACAACTACATATTTAAGATTTGGTCTACAATCGGCATATCCCTACTACTACATATTTAACTCGAGGGCTTGTTCCCACATCAGGTGTTTATTTCTACTGCACACTTCTTTCCCTTTACATAATAATAAATGTGAGTTTGTTTTGTTATCAGATCAAATTGAGTTTTTTAAGATTTGGTCTACAATCGGCATATCCCTACTACTACATATTTAAGATTTGGTCTACAATCGGCATATCCCTACTACTACATATTTAAGATTTGGTCTACAATCGGCTTATCCCTACTACTACATATTTAAGATTTGGTCTACAATCGGCCTATCCCTACTACTACATATTTAAGATTTGGTCTACAATCGGCATATCCCTACTACTACATATTTAAGATTTGGTCTACAATCGGCATATCCCTACTACTACATATTTAAGATTTGGTCTACAATCGGCATATCCCTACTACTACATATTTAAGATTTGGTCTACAATCGGCATATCCCTACTACTACATATTTAAGATTTGGTCTACAATCGGCATATCCCTACTACTACATATTTAAGATTTGGTCTACAATCGGCCTATCCCTACTACTACATATTTAAGATTTGGTCTACAATCGGCATATCCCTACTACTACATATTTAAGATTTGGTCTACAATCGGCATATCCCTACTACTACATATTTAAGATTTGGTCTACAATCGGCATATCCCTACTACTACATATTTAAGATTTGGTCTACAATCGGCATATCCCTACTACTACATATTTAAGATTTGGTCTACAATCGGCATATCCCTACTACTACATATTTAAGATTTGGTCTACAATCGGCATATCCCTACTACTACATATTTAACTCGAGGGCTTGTTCCCACATCAGGTGTTTATTTCTACTGCACACTTCTTTCCCTTTACATAATAATAAATGTGAGTTTGTTTTGTTATCAGATCAAATTGAGTTTTTTAAGATTTGGTCTACAATCGGCATATCCCTACTACTACATATTTAAGATTTGTTCTACAATCGGCATATCCCTACTACTACATATTTAAGATTTGGTCTACAATCGGCATATCCCTACTACTACATATTTAAGATTTGGTCTACAATCGGCATATCCCTACTACTACATATTTAAGATTTGGTCTACAATCGGCATATCCCTACTACTACATGTTTAAGATTTGGTCTACAATCGGCATATCCCTACTACTACATATTTAAGATTTGGTCTACAATCGGCATATCCCTACTACTACATATTTAAGATTTGGTCTACAATCGGCATATCTTTACTACTACATATTTAAGATTTGGTCTACAATCGGCATATCCCTACTACTACATATTTAAGATTTGGTCTACAATCGGCATATCCCTACTACTACATATTTAAGATTTGGTCTACAATCGGCATATCCCTACTACTACATATTTAAGATTTGGTCTACAATCGGCATATCCCTACTACTACATATTTAAGATTTGGTCTACAATCGGCCTATCCCTACTACTACATATTTAAGATTTGGTCTACAATCGGCATATCCCTACTACTACATATTTAAGATTTGGTCTACAATCGGCATATCCCTACTACTACATATTTAAGATTTGGTCTACAATCGGCATATCCCTACTACTACATATTTAAGATTTGGTCTACAATCGGCATATCCCTACTACTACATGTTTAAGATTTGGTCTACAATCGGCATATCCCTACTACTACATATTTAAGATTTGTTCTACAATCGGCATATCCCTACTACTACATATTTAAGATTTGGTCTACAATCGGCATATCCCTACTACTACATATTTAAGATTTGGTCTACAATCGGCATATCCCTACAACTACATATTTAAGATTTGGTCTACAATCGGCATATCCCTACTACTACATATTTAACTCGAGGGCTTGTTCCCACATCAGGTGTTTATTTCTACTGCACACTTCTTTCCCTTTACATAATAATAAATGTGAGTTTGTTTTGTTATCAGATCAAATTGAGTTTTTTAAGATTTGGTCTACAATCGGCATATCCCTACTACTACATATTTAAGATTTGGTCTACAATCGGCATATCCCTACTACTACATATTTAAGATTTGGTCTACAATCGGCATATCCCTACTACTACATATTTAAGATTTGGTCTACAATCGGCATATCCCTACTACTACATATTTAAGATTTGGTCTACAATCGGCATATCCCTACTACTACATATTTAAGATTTGGTCTACAATCGGCATATCCCTACTACTACATATTTAAGATTTGGTCTACAATCGGCATATCCCTACTACTACATATTTAAGATTTGGTCTACAATCGGCCTATCCCTACTACTACATATTTAAGATTTGGTCTACAATCGGCATATCCCTACTACTACATATTTAAGATTTGGTCTACAATCGGCATATTCCTACTACTACATATTTAAGATTTGGTCTACAATCGGCATATCCCTACTACTACATATTTAAGATTTGGTCTACAATCGGCATATCCCTACTACTACATATTTAAGATTTTGTCTACAATCGGCATATCCCTACTACTACATATTTAAGATTTGGTCTACAATCGGCATATCCCTACTACTACATATTTAAGATTTGGTCTACAATCGGCATATCCCTACTACTACATATTTAAGATTTGGTCTACAATCGGCATATCCCTACTACTACATATTTAAGATTTGGTCTACAATCGGCCTATCCCTACTACTACATATTTAAGATTTGGTCTACAATCGGCATATCCCTACTACTACATATTTAAGATTTGGTCTACAATCGGCATATCCCTACTACTACATATTTAACTCGAGGGCTTGTTCCCACATCAGGTGTTTATTTCTACTGCACACTTCTTTCCCTTTACATAATAATAAATGTGAGTTTGTTTTGTTATCAGATCAAATTGAGTTTTTTAAGATTTGGTCTACAATCGGCATATCCCTACTACTACATATTTAAGATTTGGTCTACAATCGGCATATCCCTACTACTACATATTTAAGATTTGGTCTACAATCGGCATATCCCTACTACTACATATTTAAGATTTGGTCTACAATCGGCATATCCCTACTACTACATATTTAAGATTTGGTCTACAATCGGCATATCCCTACTACTACATATTTAAGATTTGGTCTACAATCGGCATATCCCTACTACTACATATTTAAGATTTGGTCTACAATCGGCATATCCCTACTACTACATATTTAAGATTTGGTCTACAATCGGCATATCACTACTACTACATATTTAAGATTTGGTCTACAATCGGCATATCCCTACTACTACATATTTAAGATTTGGTCTACAATCGGCATATCCCTACTACTACATATTTAAGAGTTGGTCTACAATCGGCATATCCCTACTACTACATATTTAAGATTTGGTCTACAATCGGCATATCCCTACTACTACATATTTAAGATTTGGTCTACAATCGGCCTATCCCTACTACTACATATTTAAGATTTGGTCTACAATCGGCATATCTCTACTACTACATATTTAAGATTTGGTCTACAATCGGCATATCCCTACTACTACATATTTAAGATTTGGTCTACAATCGGCATATCCCTACTACTACATATTTAAGATTTGGTCTACAATCGGCATATCCCTACTACTACATATTTAAGATTTGGTCTACAATCGGCATATCCCTACTACTACATATTTAAGATTTGGTCTACAATCGGCATATCCCTACTACTACATATTTAAGATTTGGTCTACAATCGGCATATCACTACTACTACATATTTAAGATTTGGTCTACAATCGGCCTATCCCTACTACTACATATTTAAGATTTGGTCTACAATCGGCATATCCCTACTACTACATATTTAAGAGTTGGTCTACAATCGGCATATCCCTACTACTACATATTTAAGATTTGGTCTACAATCGGCATATCCCTACTACTACATATTTAAGATTTGGTCTACAATCGGCATATCCCTACTACTACATATTTAAGATTTGGTCTACAATCGGCATATCCCTACTACTACATATTTAAGATTTGGTCTACAATCGGCCTATCCCTACTACTACATATTTAAGATTTGGTCTACAATCGGCATATCCCTACTACTACATATTTAAGATTTGGTCTACAATCGGCATATCCCTACTACTACATATTTAACTCGAGGGCTTGTTCCCACATCAGGTGTTTATTTCTACTGCACACTTCTTTCCCTTTACATAATAATAAATGTGAGTTTGTTTTGTTATCAGATCAAATTGAGTTTTTTAAGATTTGGTCTACAATCGGCATATCCCTACTACTACATATTTAAGATTTGGTCTACAATCGGCATATCCCTACTACTACATATTTAAGATTTGGTCTACAATCGGCATATCCCTACTACTACATATTTAAGATTTGGTCTACAATCGGCATATCCCTACTACTACATATTTAAGATTTGGTCTACAATCGGCATATCCCTACTACTACATATTTAAGATTTGGTCTACAATCGGCATATCCCTACTACTACATATTTAAGATTTGGTCTACAATCGGCATATCCCTACTACTACATATTTAAGATTTGGTCTACAATCGGCATATCACTACTACTACATATTTAAGATTTGGTCTACAATCGGCATATCCCTACTACTACATATTTAAGATTTGGTCTACAATCGGCATATCCCTACTACTACATATTTAAGATTTGGTCTACAATCGGCATATCCCTACTACTACATATTTAAGATTTGGTCTACAATCGGCATATCCCTACTACTACATATTTAAGATTTGGTCTACAATCGGCATATCCCTACTACTACATATTTAAGATTTGGTCTACAATCGGCATATCCCTACTACTACATATTTAAGATTTGTTCTACAATCGGCATATCCCTACTACTACATATTTAAGATTTGGTCTACAATCGGCATATCCCTACTACTACATATTTAAGATTTGGTCTACAATCGGCATATCCCTACAACTACATATTTAAGATTTGGTCTACAATCGGCATATCCCTACTACTACATATTTAACTCGAGGGCTTGTTCCCACATCAGGTGTTTATTTCTACTGCACACTTCTTTCCCTTTACATAATAATACATGTGAGTTTGTTTTGTTATCAGATCAAATTGAGTTTTTTAAGATTTGGTCTACAATCGGCATATCCCTACTACTACATATTTAAGATTTGGTCTACAATCGGCATATCCCTACTACTACATATTTAAGATTTGGTCTACAATCGGCATATCCCTACTACTACATATTTAAGATTTGGTCTACAATCGGCATATCCCTACTACTACATATTTAAGATTTGGTCTACAATCGGCATATCCCTACTACTACATATTTAAGATTTGGTCTACAATCGGCATATCCCTACTACTACATATTTAAGATTTGGTCTACAATCGGCATATCCCTACTACTACATATTTAAGATTTGGTCTACAATCGGCATATCCCTACTACTACATATTTAAGATTTGGTCTACAATCGGCCTATCCCTACTACTACATATTTAAGATTTGGTCTACAATCGGCATATCCCTACTACTACATATTTAAGATTTGGTCTACAATCGGCATATCCCTACTACTACATATTTAAGATTTGGTCTACAATCGGCATATCCCTACTACTACATATTTAAGATTTGGTCTACAATCGGCATATCCCTACTACTACATATTTAAGATTTGGTCTACAATCGGCCTATCCCTACTACTACATATTTAAGATTTGGTCTACAATCGGCATATCCCTACTACTACATATTTAAGATTTGGTCTACAATCGGCATATTCCTACTACTACATATTTAAGATTTGGTCTACAATCGGCATATCCCTACTACTACATATTTAAGATTTGGTCTACAATCGGCATATCCCTACTACTACATATTTAAGATTTTGTCTACAATCGGCATATCCCTACTACTACATATTTAAGATTTGGTCTACAATCGGCATATCCCTACTACTACATATTTAAGATTTGGTCTACAATCGGCATATCCCTACTACTACATATTTAAGATTTGGTCTACAATCGGCATATCCCTACTACTACATATTTAAGATTTGGTCTACAATCGGCCTATCCCTACTACTACATATTTAAGATTTGGTCTACAATCGGCATATCCCTACTACTACATATTTAAGATTTGGTCTACAATCGGCATATCCCTACTACTACATATTTAACTCGAGGGCTTGTTTCCACATCAGGTGTTTATTTCTACTGCACACTTCTTTCCCTTTACATAATAATAAATGTGAGTTTGTTTTGTTATCAGATCAAATTGAGTTTTTTAAGATTTGGTCTACAATCGGCATATCCCTACTACTACATATTTAAGATTTGGTCTACAATCGGCATATCCCTACTACTACATATTTAAGATTTGGTCTACAATCGGCATATCCCTACTACTACATATTTAAGATTTGGTCTACAATCGGCATATCCCTACTACTACATATTTAAGATTTGGTCTACAATCGGCATATCCCTACTACTACATATTTAAGATTTGGTCTACAATCGGCATATCCCTACTACTACATATTTAAGATTTGGTCTACAATCGGCATATCCCTACTACTACATATTTAAGATTTGGTCTACAATCGGCCTATCCCTACTACTACATATTTAAGATTTGGTCTACAATCGGCATATCCCTACTACTACATATTTAACTCGAGGGCTTGTTCCCACATCAGGTGTTTATTTCTACTGCACACTTCTTTCCCTTTACATAATAATAAATGTGAGTTTGTTTTGTTATCAGATCAAATTGAGTTTTTTAAGATTTGGTCTACAATCGGCATATCCCTACTACTACATATTTAAGATTTGGTCTACAATCGGCATATCCCTACTACTACATATTTAAGATTTGGTCTACAATCGGCATATCCCTACTACTACATATTTAAGATTTGGTCTACAATCGGCATATCCCTACTACTACATATTTAAGATTTGGTCTACAATCGGCATATCCCTACTACTACATATTTAAGATTTGGTCTACAATCGGCATATCCCTACTACTACATATTTAAGATTTGGTCTACAATCGGCATATCCCTACTACTACATATTTAAGATTTGGTCTACAATCGGCATATCACTACTACTACATATTTAAGATTTGGTCTACAATCGGCATATCCCTACTACTACATATTTAAGATTTGGTCTACAATCGGCATATCCCTACTACTACATATTTAAGATTTGGTCTACAATCGGCATATCCCTACTACTACATATTTAAGATTTGGTCTACAATCGGCATATCCCTACTACTACATATTTAAGATTTGGTCTACAATCGGCATATCCCTACTACTACATATTTAAGATTTGGTCTACAATCGGCATATCCCTACTACTACATATTTAAGATTTGGTCTACAATCGGCATATCCCTACTACTACATATTTAAGATTTGGTCTACAATCGGCCTATCCCTACTACTACATATTTAAGATTTGGTCTACAATCGGCATATCCCTACTACTACATATTTAAGATTTGGTCTACAATCGGCATATCCCTACTACTACATATTTAACTCGAGGGCTTGTTCCCACATCAGGTGTTTATTTCTACTGCACACTTCTTTCCCTTTACATAATAATAAATGTGAGTTTGTTTTGTTATCAGATCAAATTGAGTTTTTTAAGATTTGGTCTACAATCGGCATATCCCTACTACTACATATTTAAGATTTGGTCTACAATCGGCATATCCCTACTACTACATATTTAAGATTTGGTCTACAATCGGCATATCCCTACTACTACATATTTAAGATTTGGTCTACAATCGGCATATCACTACTACTACATATTTAAGATTTGGTCTACAATCGGCATATCCCTACTACTACATATTTAAGATTTGGTCTACAATCGGCATATCCCTACTACTACATATTTAAGAGTTGGTCTACAATCGGCATATCCCTACTACTACATATTTAAGATTTGGTCTACAATCGGCATATCCCTACTACTACATATTTAAGATTTGGTCTACAATCGGCATATCCCTACTACTACATATTTAAGATTTGGTCTACAATCGGCATATCCCTACTACTACATATTTAAGATTTGGTCTACAATCGGCATATCTCTACTACTACATATTTAAGATTTGGTCTACAATCGGCATATCCCTACTACTACATATTTAAGATTTGGTCTACAATCGGCATATCCCTACTACTACATATTTAAGATTTGGTCTACAATCGGCATATCCCTACTACTACATATTTAAGATTTGGTCTACAATCGGCATATCCCTACTACTACATATTTAAGATTTGGTCTACAATCGGCATATCCCTACTACTACATATTTAAGATTTGGTCTACAATCGGCATATCCCTACTACTACATATTTAAGATTTGGTCTACAATCGGCATATCCCTACTACTACATATTTAAGATTTGGTCTACAATCGGCATATCCCTACTACTACATATTTAAGATTTGGTCTACAATCGGCCTATCCCTACTACTACATATTTAAGATTTGGTCTACAATCGGCATATCCCTACTACTACATATTTAAGATTTGGTCTACAATCGGCATATCCCTACTACTACATATTTAACTCGAGAGCTTGTTCCCACATCAGGTGTTTATTTCTACTGCACACTTCTTTCCCTTTACATAATAATAAATGTGAGTTTGTTTTGTTATCAGATCAAATTGAGTTTTTTAAGATTTGGTCTACAATCGGCATATCCCTACTACTACATATTTAAGATTTGGTCTACAATCGGCATATCCCTACTACTACATATTTAAGATTTGGTCTACAATCGGCATATCCCTACTACTACATATTTAAGATTTGGTCTACAATCGGCATATCCCTACTACTACATATTTAAGATTTGGTCTACAATCGGCATATCCCTACTACTACATATTTAAGATTTGGTCTACAATCGGCATATCCCTACTACTACATATTTAAGATTTGGTCTACAATCGGCATATCCCTACTACTACATATTTAAGATTTGGTCTATAATCGGCATATCCCTACTACTACATATTTAAGATTTGGTCTACAATCGGCATATTCCTACTACTACATATTTAAGATTTGGTCTACAATCGGCATATCCCTACTACTACATATTTAAGATTTGGTCTACAATCGGCATATCCCTACTACTACATATTTAAGATTTGGTCTACAATCGGCATATCCCTACTACTACATATTTAAGATTTGGTCTACAATCGGCATATCCCTACTACTACATATTTAAGATTTGGTCTACAATCGGCATATCCCTACTACTACATATTTAACTCGAGGGCTTGTTCCCACATCAGGTGTTTATTTCTACTGCACACTTCTTTCCCTTTACATAATAATAAATGTGAGTTTGTTTTGTTATCAGATCAAATTGAGTTTTTTAAGATTTGGTCTACAATCGGCATATCCCTACTACTACATATTTAAGATTTGGTCTACAATCGGCATATCCCTACTACTACATATTTAAGATTTGGTCTACAATCGGCATATCCCTACTACTACATATTTAAGATTTGGTCTACAATCGGCATATCCCTACTACTACATATTTAAGATTTGGTCTACAATCGGCATATCCCTACTACTACATATTTAAGATTTGGTCTACAATCGGCATATCCCTACTACTACATATTTAAGAGTTGGTCTACAATCGGCATATCCCTACTACTACATATTTAAGATTTGGTCTACAATCGGCATATCCCTACTACTACATATTTAAGATTTGGTCTACAATCGGCATATCCCTACTACTACATATTTAAGATTTGGTCTACAATCGGCATATCCCTACTACTACATATTTAAGATTTGGTCTACAATCGGCATATCCCTACTACTACATATTTAAGATTTGGTCTACAATCGGCATATCTCTACTACTACATATTTAAGATTTGGTCTACAATCGGCATATCCCTACTACTACATATTTAAGATTTGGTCTACAATCGGCATATCCCTACTACTACATATTTAAGATTTGGTCTACAATCGGCATATCCCTACTACTACATATTTAAGATTTGGTCTACAATCGGCCTATCCCTACTACTACATATTTAAGATTTGGTCTACAATCGGCATATCCCTACTACTACATATTTAAGATTTGGTCTACAATCGGCATATCCCTACTACTACATATTTAAGATTTAGTCTACAATCGGCATATCCCTACTACTACATATTTAAGATTTGGTCTACAATCGGCATATCCCTACTACTACATATTTAAGATTTGGTCTACAATCGGCATATCCCTACTACTACATATTTAACTCGAGGGCTTGTTCCCACACCAGGTGTTTATTTCTACTGCACACTTCTTTCCCTTTACATAATAATAAATGTGAGTTTGTTTTGTTATCAGATCAAATTGAGTTTTTTAAGATTTGGTCTACAATCGGCATATCCCTACTACTACATATTTAAGATTTGGTCTACAATCGGCATATCCCTACTACTACATATTTAAGATTTGGTCTACAATCGGCATATCCCTACTACTACATATTTAAGATTTGGTCTACAATCGGCATATCCCTACTACTACATATTTAAGATTTGGTCTACAATCGGCATATCCCTACTACTACATGTTTAAGATTTGGTCTACAATCGGCATATCCCTACTACTACATATTTAAGATTTGGTCTACAATCGGCATATCCCTACTACTACATATTTAAGATTTGGTCTACAATCGGCATATCCCTACTACTACATATTTAAGATTTGGTCTACAATCGGCATATCCCTACTACTACATATTTAAGATTTGGTCTACAATCGGCATATCCCTACTACTACATATTTAACTCGAGGGCTTGTTCCCACATCAGGTGTTTATTTCTACTGCACACTTCTTTCCCTTTACATAATAATAAATGTGAGTTTGTTTTGTTATCAGATCAAATTGAGTTTTTTAAGATTTGGTCTACAATCGGCATATCCCTACTACTACATATTTAAGATTTGGTCTACAATCGGCATATCCCTACTACTACATATTTAAGATTTGGTCTACAATCGGCATATCCCTACTACTACATATTTAAGATTTGGTCTACAATCGGCATATCCCTACTACTACATATTTAAGATTTGGTCTACAATCGGCATATCCCTACTACTACATATTTAAGATTTGGTCTACAATCGGCATATCCCTACTACTACATATTTAAGATTTGGTCTACAATCGGCATATCCCTACTACTACATATTTAAGATTTGGTCTACAATCGGCATATCCCTACTACTACATATTTAAGAGTTGGTCTACAATCGGCATATCCCTACTACTACATATTTAAGATTTGGTCTACAATCGGCATATCCCTACTACTACATATTTAAGATTTGGTCTACAATCGGCATATCCCTACTACTACATATTTAAGATTTGGTCTACAATCGGCATATCCCTACTACTACATATTTAACTCGAGGGCTTGTTCCCACATCAGGTGTTTATTTCTACTGCACACTTCTTTCCCTTTACATAATAATAAATGTGAGTTTGTTTTGTTATCAGATCAAATTGAGTTTTTTAAGATTTGGTCTACAATCGGCATATCCCTACTACTACATATTTAAGATTTGGTCTACAATCGGCATATCCCTACTACTACATATTTAATATTTGGTCTACAATCGGCATATCCCTACTACTACATATTTAAGATTTGGTCTACAATCGGCATATCCCTACTACTACATATTTAAGATTTGGTCTACAATCGGCATATCCCTACTACTACATATTTAAGATTTGGTCTACAATCGGCATATCCCTACTACTACATATTTAAGATTTGGTCTACAATCGGCATATCCCTACTACTACATATTTAAGATTTGGTCTACAATCGGCATATCCCTACTACTACATATTTAAGAGTTGGTCTACAATCGGCATATCCCTACTACTACATATTTAAGATTTGGTCTACAATCGGCATATCCCTACTACTACATATTTAAGATTTGGTCTACAATCGGCATATCCCTACTACTACATATTTAAGATTTGGTCTACAATCGGCATATCCCTACTACTACATATTTAAGATTTGGTCTACAATCGGCATATCCCTACTACTACATATTTAAGATTTGGTCTACAATCGGCATATCTCTACTACTACATATTTAAGATTTGGTCTACAATCGGCATATCCCTACTACTACATATTTAAGATTTGGTCTACAATCGGCATATCCCTACTACTACATATTTAAGATTTGGTCTACAATCGGCATATCCCTACTACTACATATTTAAGATTTGGTCTACAATCGGCATATCCCTACTACTACATATTTAAGATTTGGTCTACAATCGGCCTATCCCTACTACTACATATTTAAGATTTGGTCTACAATCGGCATATCCCTACTACTACATATTTAAGATTTGGTCTACAATCGGCATATCCCTACTACTACATATTTAAGATTTGGTCTACAATCGGCATATCCCTACTACTACATATTTAAGATTTGGTCTACAATCGTCATATCCCTACTACTACATATTTAAGATTTGGTCTACAATCGGCATATCCCTACTACTACATATTTAAGATTTGGTCTACAATCGGCATATCCCTACTACTACATATTTAACTCGAGGGCTTGTTCCCACATCAGGTGTTTATTTCTACTGCACACTTCTTTCCCTTTACATAATAATAAATGTGAGTTTGTTTTGTTATCAGATCAAATTGAGTTTTTTAAGATTTGGTCTACAATCGGCATATCCCTACTACTACATATTTAAGATTTGTTCTACAATCGGCATATCCCTACTACTACATATTTAAGATTTGGTCTACAATCGGCATATCCCTACTACTACATATTTAAGATTTGGTCTACAATCGGCATATCCCTACAACTACATATTTAAGATTTGGTCTACAATCGGCATATCCCTACTACTACATATTTAACTCGAGGGCTTGTTCCCACATCAGGTGTTTATTTCTACTGCACACTTCTTTCCCTTTACATAATAATAAATGTGAGTTTGTTTTGTTATCAGATCAAATTGAGTTTTTTAAGATTTGGTCTACAATCGGCATATCCCTACTACTACATATTTAAGATTTGGTCTAAAATCGGCATATCCCTACTACTACATATTTAAGATTTGGTCTACAATCGGCATATCCCTACTACTACATATTTAAGATTTGGTCTACAATCGGCCTATCCCTACTACTACATATTTAAGATTTGGTCTACAATCGGCATATCCCTACTACTACATATTTAAGATTTGGTCCACAATCGGCATATCCCTACTACTACATATTTAAGATTTGGTCTACAATCGGCATATCCCTACTACTACATATTTAAGATTTGGTCTACAATTGGCATATCCCTACAACTACATATTTAAGATTTGGTCTACAATCGGCATATCCCTACTACTACATATTTAACTCGAGGGCTTGTTCCCACATCAGGTGTTTATTTCTACTGCACACTTCTTTCCCTTTACATAATAATAAATGTGAGTTTGTTTTGTTATCAGATCAAATTGAGTTTTTTAAGATTTGGTCTACAATCGGCATATCCCTACTACTACATATTTAAGATTTGGTCTACAATCGGCATATCTTTACTACTACATATTTAAGATTTGGTCTACAATCGGCATATCCCTACTACTACATATTTAAGATTTGGTCTACAATCGGCATATCCCTACTACTACATATTTAAGATTTGGTCTACAATCGGCATATCCCTACTACTACATATTTAAGATTTGGTCTACAATCGGCATATCCCTACTACTACATATTTAAGATTTGGTCTACAATCGGCCTATCCCTACTACTACATATTTAAGATTTGGTCTACAATCGGCATATCCCTACTACTACATATTTAAGATTTGTTCTACAATCGGCATATCCCTACTACTACATATTTAAGATTTGGTCTACAATCGGCATATCCCTACTACTACATATTTAAGATTTGGTCTACAATTGGCATATCCCTACAACTACATATTTAAGATTTGGTCTACAATCGGCATATCCCTACTACTACATATTTAACTCGAGGGCTTGTTCCCACATCAGGTGTTTATTTCTACTGCACACTTCTTTCCCTTTACATAATAATAAATGTGAGTTTGTTTTGTTATCAGATCAAATTGAGTTTTTTAAGATTTGGTCTACAATCGGCATATCCCTACTACTACATATTTAAGATTTGGTCTACAATCGGCATATCCCTACTACTACATATTTAAGATTTGGTCTACAATCGGCATATCCCTACTACTACATATTTAAGATTTGGTCTACAATCGGCATATCCCTACTACTACATATTTAAGATTTGGTCTACAATCGGCATATCCCTACTACTACATATTTAAGATTTGGTCTACAATCGGCATATCCCTACTACTACATATTTAAGATTTGGTCTACAATCGGCATATCCCTACTACTACATATTTAAGATTTGGTCTACAATCGGCATATCCCTACTACTACATATTTAAGATTTGGTCTACAATCGGCCTATCCCTACTACTACATATTTAAGATTTGGTCTACAATCGGCATATCCCTACTACTACATATTTAAGATTTGGTCTACAATCGGCATATCCCTACTACTACATATTTAAGATTTGGTCTACAATCGGCATATCCCTACTACTACATATTTAAGATTTGGTCTACAATCGGCATATCCCTACTACTACATATTTAAGATTTGGTCTACAATCGGCATATCCCTACTACTACATATTTAAGATTTGGTCTACAATCGGCCTATCCCTACTACTACATATTTAAGATTTGGTCTACAATCGGCATATCCCTACTACTACATATTTAAGATTTGGTCTACAATTGGCATATCCCTACTACTACATATTTAAGATTTGGTCTACAATCGGCATATCCCTACTACTACATATTTAAGATTTGGTCTACAATCGGCATATCCCTACTACTACATATTTAAGATTTGGTCTACAATCGGCATATCCCTACTACTACATATTTAAGATTTGGTCTACAATCGGCATATCCCTACTACTACATATTTAACTCGAGGGCTTGTTCCCACATCAGGTGTTTATTTCTACTGCACACTTCTTTCCCTTTACATAATAATAAATGTGAGTTTGTTTTGTTATCAGATCAAATTGAGTTTTTTAAGATTTGGTCTACAATCGGCATATCCCTACTACTACATATTTAAGATTTGTTCTACAATCGGCATATCCCTACTACTACATATTTAAGATTTGGTCTACAATCAGCATATCCCTACTACTACATATTTAAGATTTGGTCTACAATCGGCATATCCCTACTACTACATGTTTAAGATTTGGTCTACAATCGGCATATCCCTACTACTACATGTTTAAGATTTGGTCTACAATCGGCATATCCCTACTACTACATATTTAAGATTTGGTCTACAATCGGCATATCCCTACTACTACATATTTAAGATTTGGTCTACAATCGGCATATCTCTACTACTACATATTTAAGATTTGGTCTACAATCGGCATATCCCTACTACTACATATTTAAGATTTGGTCTACAATCGGCATATCCCCACTACTACATATTTAAGATTTGGTCTACAATCGGCATATCCCTACTACTACATATTTAAGATTTGTTCTACAATCGGCATATCCCTACTACTACATATTTAAGATTTGGTCTACAATCGGCATATCCCTACTACTACATATTTAAGATTTGGTCTACAATCGGCATATCCCTACTACTACATATTTAAGATTTGGTCTACAATCGGCATATCCCTACTACTACATGTTTAAGATTTGGTCTACAATCGGCATATCCCTACTACTACATATTTAAGATTTGGTCTACAATCGGCATATCCCTACTACTACATATTTAAGATTTGGTCTACAATCGGCATATCCCTACTACTACATATTTAAGATTTGGTCTACAATCGGCATATCCCTACTACTACATATTTAAGATTTGGTCTACAATCGGCATATCCCTACTACTACATATTTAAGATTTGGTCTACAATCGGCATATCCCTACTACTACATATTTAAGATTTGGTCTACAATCGGCCTATCCCTACTACTACATATTTAAGATTTGGTCTACAATCGGCATATCCCTACTACTACATATTTAAGATTTGGTCTACAATCGGCATATCCCTACTACTACATATTTAAGATTTGGTCTACAATCGGCATATCCCTACTACTACATATTTAAGATTTGGTCTACAATCGGCATATCCCTACTACTACATATTTAAGATTTGGTCTACAATCGGCATATCCCTACTACTACATATTTAAGATTTGGTCTACAATCGGCCTATCCCTACTACTACATATTTAAGATTTGGTCTACAATCGGCATATCCCTACTACTACATATTTAAGATTTGGTCTACAATCGGCATATCCCTACTACTACATATTTAAGATTTGGTCTACAATCGGCATATCCCTACTACTACATATTTAAGATTTGGTCTACAATCGGCATATCCCTACTACTACATATTTAAGATTTGGTCTACAATCGGCATATCCCTACTACTACATATTTAAGATTTGGTCTACAATCGGCATATCCCTACTACTACATATTTAACTCGAGGGCTTGTTCCCACATCAGGTGTTTATTTCTACTGCACACTTCTTTCCCTTTACATAATAATAAATGTGAGTTTGTTTTGTTATCAGATCAAATTGAGTTTTTTAAGATTTGGTCTACAATCGGCATATCCCTACTACTACATATTTAAGATTTGTTCTACAATCGGCATATCCCTACTACTACATATTTAAGATTTGGTCTACAATCAGCATATCCCTACTACTACATATTTAAGATTTGGTCTACAATCGGCATATCCCTACTACTACATGTTTAAGATTTGGTCTACAATCGGCATATCCCTACTACTACATGTTTAAGATTTGGTCTACAATCGGCATATCCCTACTACTACATATTTAAGATTTGGTCTACAATCGGCATATCCCTACTACTACATATTTAAGATTTGGTCTACAATCGGCATATCTCTACTACTACATATTTAAGATTTGGTCTACAATCGGCATATCCCTACTACTACATATTTAAGATTTGGTCTACAATCGGCATATCCCTACTACTACATATTTAAGATTTGGTCTACAATCGGCATATCCCCACTACTACATATTTAAGATTTGGTCTACAATCGGCATATCCCTACTACTACATATTTAAGATTTGTTCTACAATCGGCATATCCCTACTACTACATATTTAAGATTTGGTCTACAATCGGCATATCCCTACTACTACATATTTAAGATTTGGTCTACAATCGGCATATCCCTACTACTACATATTTAAGATTTGGTCTACAATCGGCATATCCCTACTACTACATGTTTAAGATTTGGTCTACAATCGGCATATCCCTACTACTACATATTTAAGATTTGGTCTACAATCGGCATATCCCTACTACTACATATTTAAGATTTGGTCTACAATCGGCATATCTTTACTACTACATATTTAAGATTTGGTCTACAATCGGCATATCCCTACTACTACATATTTAAGATTTGGTCTACAATCGGCATATCCCTACTACTACATATTTAAGATTTGGTCTACAATCGGCATATCCCTACTACTACATATTTAAGATTTGGTCTACAATCGGCATATCCCTACTACTACATATTTAAGATTTGGTCTACAATCGGCCTATCCCTACTACTACATATTTAAGATTTGGTCTACAATCGGCATATCCCTACTACTACATATTTAAGATTTGGTCTACAATCGGCATATCCCTACTACTACATATTTAAGATTTGGTCTACAATCGGCATATCCCTACTACTACATATTTAACTCGAGGGCTTGTTCCCACATCAGGTGTTTATTTCTACTGCACACTTCTTTCCCTTTACATAATAATAAATGTGAGTTTGTTTTGTTATCAGATCAAATTGAGTTTTTTAAGATTTGGTCTACAATCGGCATATCCCTACTACTACATATTTAAGATTTGTTCTACAATCGGCATATCCCTACTACTACATATTTAAGATTTGGTCTACAATCGGCATATCCCTACTACTACATATTTAAGATTTGGTCTACAATCGGCATATCCCTACTACTACATATTTAAGATTTGGTCTACAATCGGCATATCCCTACTACTACATGTTTAAGATTTGGTCTACAATCGGCATATCCCTACTACTACATATTTAAGATTTGGTCTACAATCGGCATATCCCTACTACTACATATTTAAGATTTGGTCTACAATCGGCATATCTTTACTACTACATATTTAAGATTTGGTCTACAATCGGCATATCCCTACTACTACATATTTAAGATTTGGTCTACAATCGGCATATCCCTACTACTACATATTTGAGATTTGGTCTACAATCGGCATATCCCTACTACTACATATTTAAGATTTGGTCTACAATCGGCATATCCCTACTACTACATATTTAAGATTTGGTCTACAATCGGCCTATCCCTACTACTACATATTTAAGATTTGGTCTACAATCGGCATATCCCTACTACTACATATTTAAGATTTGGTCTACAATCGGCATATCCCTACTACTACATATTTAAGATTTGTTCTACAATCGGCATATCCCTACTACTACATATTTAAGATTTGGTCTACAATCGGCATATCCCTACTACTACATATTTAAGATTTGGTCTACAATTGGCATATCCCTACAACTACATATTTAAGATTTGGTCTACAATCGGCATATCCCTACTACTACATATTTAACTCGAGGGCTTGTTCCCACATCAGGTGTTTATTTCTACTGCACACTTCTTTCCCTTTACATAATAATAAATGTGAGTTTGTTTTGTTATCAGATCAAATTGAGTTTTTTAAGATTTGGTCTACAATCGGCATATCCCTACTACTACATATTTAAGATTTGGTCTACAATCGGCATATCCCTACTACTACATATTTAAGATTTGGTCTACAATCGGCATATCCCTACTACTACATATTTAAGATTTGGTCTACAATCGGCATATCCCTACTACTACATATTTAAGATTTGGTCTACAATCGGCATATCCCTACTACTACATATTTAAGATTTGGTCTACAATCGGCCTATCCCTACTACTACATATTTAAGATTTGGTCTACAATCGGCATATCCCTACTACTACATATTTAAGATTTGGTCTACAATCGGCATATCCCTACTACTACATATTTAAGATTTGGTCTACAATCGGCATATCCCTACTACTACATATTTAAGATTTGGTCTACAATCGGCATATCCCTACTACTACATATTTAAGATTTGGTCTACAATCGGCATATCCCTACTACTACATATTTAAGATTTGGTCTACAATCGGCCTATCCCTACTACTACATATTTAAGATTTGGTCTACAATCGGCATATCCCTACTACTACATATTTAAGATTTGGTCTACAATCGGCATATCCCTACTACTACATATTTAAGATTTGGTCTACAATCGGCATATCCCTACTACTACATGTTTAAGATTTGGTCTACAATCGGCATATCCCTACTACTACATATTTAAGATTTGGTCTACAATCGGCATATCCCTACTACTACATATTTAAGATTTGGTCTACAATCGGCATATCTTTACTACTACATATTTAAGATTTGGTCTACAATCGGCATATCCCTACTACTACATATTTAAGATTTGGTCTACAATCGGCATATTCCTACTACTACATATTTAAGATTTGGTCTACAATCGGCATATCCCTACTACTACATATTTAAGATTTGGTCTACAATCGGCCTATCCCTACTACTACATATTTAAGATTTGGTCTACAATCGGCATATCCCTACTACTACATATTTAAGATTTGGTCTACAATCGGCATATCCCTACTACTACATATTTAAGATTTGGTCTACAATCGGCATATCCCTACTACTACATATTTAACTCGAGGGCTTGTTCCCACATCAGGTGTTTATTTCTACTGCACACTTCTTTCCCTTTACATAATAATAAATGTGAGTTTGTTTTGTTATCAGATCAAATTGAGTTTTTTAAGATTTGGTCTACAATCGGCATATCCCTACTACTACATATTTAAGATTTGTTCTACAATCGGCATATCCCTACTACTACATATTTAAGATTTGGTCTACAATCGGCATATCCCTACTACTACATATTTAAGATTTGGTCTACAATCGGCATATCCCTACTACTACATATTTAAGATTTGGTCTACAATCGGCATATCCCTACTACTACATGTTTAAGATTTGGTCTACAATCGGCATATCCCTACTACTACATATTTAAGATTTGGTCTACAATCGGCATATCCCTACTACTACATATTTAAGATTTGGTCTACAATCGGCATATCTTTACTACTACATATTTAAGATTTGGTCTACAATCGGCATATCCCTACTACTACATATTTAAGATTTGGTCTACAATCGGCATATCCCTACTACTACATATTTAAGATTTGGTCTACAATCGGCATATCCCTACTACTACATATTTAAGATTTGGTCTACAATCGGCCTATCCCTACTACTACATATTTAAGATTTGGTCTACAATCGGCATATCCCTACTACTACATATTTAAGATTTGGTCTACAATCGGCATATCCCTACTACTACATATTTAAGATTTGGTCTACAATCGGCATATCCCTACTACTACATATTTAACTCGAGGGCTTGTTCCCACATCAGGTGTTTATTTCTACTGCACACTTCTTTCCCTTTACATAATAATAAATGTGAGTTTGTTTTGTTATCAGATCAAATTGAGTTTTTTAAGATTTGGTCTACAATCGGCATATCCCTACTACTACATATTTAAGATTTGTTCTACAATCGGCATATCCCTACTACTACATATTTAAGATTTGGTCTACAATCGGCATATCCCTACTACTACATATTTAAGATTTGGTCTACAATCGGCATATCCCTACTACTACATATTTAAGATTTGGTCTACAATCGGCATATCCCTACTACTACATGTTTAAGATTTGGTCTACAATCGGCATATCCCTACTACTACATATTTAAGATTTGGTCTACAATCGGCATATCCCTACTACTACATATTTAAGATTTGGTCTACAATCGGCATATCTTTACTACTACATATTTAAGATTTGGTCTACAATCGGCATATCCCTACTACTACATATTTAAGATTTGGTCTACAATCGGCATATACCTACTACTACATATTTAAGATTTGGTCTACAATCGGCATATCCCTACTACTACATATTTAAGATTTGGTCTACAATCGGCATATCCCTACTACTACATATTTAAGATTTGGTCTACAATCGGCCTATCCCTACTACTACATATTTAAGATTTGGTCTACAATCGGCATATCCCTACTACTACATATTTAAGATTTGGTCTACAATCGGCATATCCCTACTACTACATATTTAAGATTTGTTCTACAATCGGCATATCCCTACTACTACATATTTAAGATTTGGTCTACAATCGGCATATCCCTACTACTACATATTTAAGATTTGGTCTACAATTGGCATATCCCTACAACTACATATTTAAGATTTGGTCTACAATCGGCATATCCCTACTACTACATATTTAACTCGAGGGCTTGTTCCCACATCAGGTGTTTATTTCTACTGCACACTTCTTTCACTTTACATAATAATAAATGTGAGTTTGTTTTGTTATCAGATCAAATTGAGTTTTTTAAGATTTGGTCTACAATCGGCATATCCCTACTACTACATATTTAAGATTTGGTCTACAATCGGCATATCCCTACTACTACATATTTAAGATTTGGTCTACAATCGGCATATCCCTACTACTACATATTTAAGATTTGGTCTACAATCGGCATATCCCTACTACTACATATTTAAGATTTGGTCTACAATCGGCATATCCCTACTACTACATATTTAAGATTTGGTCTACAATCGGCATATCCCTACTACTACATGTTTAAGATTTGGTCTACAATCGGCATATCCCTACTACTACATATTTAAGATTTGGTCTACAATCGGCATATCCCTACTACTACATATTTAAGATTTGGTCTACAATCGGCATATCTTTACTACTACATATTTAAGATTTGGTCTACAATCGGCATATCCCTACTACTACATATTTAAGATTTGGTCTACAATCGGCATATCCCTACTACTACATATTTAAGATTTGGTCTACAATCGGCATATCCCTACTACTACATATTTAAGATTTGGTCTACAATCGGCATATCCCTACTACTACATATTTAAGATTTGGTCTACAATCGGCATATCCCTACTACTACATGTTTAAGATTTGGTCTACAATCGGCATATCCCTACTACTACATATTTAAGATTTGGTCTACAATCGGCATATCCCTACTACTACATATTTAAGATTTGGTCTACAATCGGCATATCTTTACTACTACATATTTAAGATTTGGTCTACAATCGGCATATCCCTACTACTACATATTAAAGATTTGGTCTACAATCGGCATATCCCTACTACTACATATTTAAGATTTGGTCTACAATCGGCATATCCCTACTACTACATATTTAAGATTTGGTCTACAATCGGCATATCCCTACTACTACATATTTAAGATTTGGTCTACAATCGGCCTATCCCTACTACTACATATTTAAGATTTGGTCTACAATCGGCATATCCCTACTACTACATATTTAAGATTTGGTCTACAATCGGCATATCCCTACTACTACATATTTAAGATTTGGTCTACAATCGGCATATCCCTACTACTACATATTTAACTCGAGGGCTTGTTCCCACATCAGGTGTTTATTTCTACTGCACACTTCTTTCCCTTTACATAATAATAAATGTGAGTTTGTTTTGTTATCAGATCAACTTGAGTTTTTTAAGATTTGGTCTACAATCGGCATATCCCTACTACTACATATTTAAGATTTGTTCTACAATCGGCATATCCCTACTACTACATATTTAAGATTTGGTCTACAATCGGCATATCCCTACTACTACATATTTAAGATTTGGTCTACAATCGGCATATCCCTACTACTACATATTTAAGATTTGGTCTACAATCGGCATATCCCTACTACTACATGTTTAAGATTTGGTCTACAATCGGCATATCCCTACTACTACATATTTAAGATTTGGTCTACAATCGGCATATCCCTACTACTACATATTTAAGATTTGGTCTACAATCGGCATATCTTTACTACTACATATTTAAGATTTGGTCTACAATCGGCATATCCCTACTACTACATATTTAAGATTTGGTCCACAATCGGCATATCCCTACTACTACATATTTAAGATTTGGTCTACAATCGGCATATCCCTACTACTACATATTTAAGATTTGGTCTACAATCGGCATATCCCTACTACTACATATTTAAGATTTGGTCTACAATCGGCCTATCCCTACTACTACATATTTAAGATTTGGTCTACAATCGGCATATCCCTACTACTACATATTTAAGATTTGGTCTACAATCGGCATATCCCTACTACTACATATTTAAGATTTGGTCTACAATCGGCATATCCCTACTACTACATATTTAAGATTTGGTCTACAATTGGCATATCCCTACAACTACATATTTAAGATTTGGTCTACAATCGGCATATCCCTACTACTACATATTTAACTCGAGGGCTTGTTCCCACATCAGGTGTTTATTTCTACTGCACACTTCTTTCCCTTTACATAATAATAAATGTGAGTTTGTTTTGTTATCAGATCAAATTGAGTTTTTTAAGATTTGGTCTACAATCGGCATATCCCTACTACTACATATTTAAGATTTGGTCTACAATCGGCATATCTTTACTACTACATATTTAAGATTTGGTCTACAATCGGCATATCCCTACTACTACATATTTAAGATTTGTTCTACAATCGGCATATCCCTACTACTACATATTTAAGATTTGGTCTACAATCGGCATATCCCTACTACTACATATTTAAGATTTGGTCTACAATCGGCATATCCCTACTACTACATATTTAAGATTTGGTCTACAATCGGCATATCCCTACTACTACATGTTTAAGATTTGGTCTACAATCGGCATATCCCTACTACTACATATTTAAGATTTGGTCTACAATCGGCATATCCCTACTACTACATATTTAAGATTTGGTCTACAATCGGCATATCTCTACTACTACATATTTAAGATTTGGTCTACAATCGGCATATCCCTACTACTACATATTTAAGATTTGGTCTACAATCGGCATATCCCTACTACTACATATTTAAGATTTGGTCTACAATCGGCATATCCCCACTACTACATATTTAAGATTTGGTCTACAATCGGCATATCCCTACTACTACATATTTAAGATTTGTTCTACAATCGGCATATCCCTACTACTACATATTTAAGATTTGGTCTACAATCGGCATATCCCTACTACTACATATTTAAGATTTGGTCTACAATCGGCATATCCCTACTACTACATATTTAAGATTTGGTCTACAATCGGCATATCCCTACTACTACATGTTTAAGATTTGGTCTACAATCGGCATATCCCTACTACTACATATTTAAGATTTGGTCTACAATCGGCATATCCCTACTACTACATATTTAAGATTTGGTCTACAATCGGCATATCCCTACTACTACATATTTAAGATTTGGTCTACAATCGGCATATCCCTACTACTACATATTTAAGATTTGGTCTACAATCGGCATATCCCTACTACTACATATTTAAGATTTGGTCTACAATCGGCATATCCCTACTACTACATATTTAAGATTTGGTCTACAATCGGCCTATCCCTACTACTACATATTTAAGATTTGGTCTACAATCGGCATATCCCTACTACTACATATTTAAGATTTGGTCTACAATCGGCATATCCCTACTACTACATATTTAAGATTTGGTCTACAATCGGCATATCCCTACTACTACATATTTAAGATTTGGTCTACAATCGGCATATCCCTACTACTACATATTTAAGATTTGGTCTACAATCGGCATATCCCTACTACTACATATTTAAGATTTGGTCTACAATCGGCCTATCCCTACTACTACATATTTAAGATTTGGTCTACAATCGGCATATCCCTACTACTACATATTTAAGATTTGGTCTACAATCGGCATATCCCTACTACTACATATTTAAGATTTGGTCTACAATCGGCATATCCCTACTACTACATATTTAAGATTTGGTCTACAATCGGCATATCCCTACTACTACATATTTAAGATTTGGTCTACAATCGGCATATCCCTACTACTACATATTTAAGATTTGGTCTACAATCGGCATATCCCTACTACTACATATTTAACTCGAGGGCTTGTTCCCACATCAGGTGTTTATTTCTACTGCACACTTCTTTCCCTTTACATAATAATAAATGTGAGTTTGTTTTGTTATCAGATCAAATTGAGTTTTTTAAGATTTGGTCTACAATCGGCATATCCCTACTACTACATATTTAAGATTTGTTCTACAATCGGCATATCCCTACTACTACATATTTAAGATTTGGTCTACAATCAGCATATCCCTACTACTACATATTTAAGATTTGGTCTACAATCGGCATATCCCTACTACTACATGTTTAAGATTTGGTCTACAATCGGCATATCCCTACTACTACATGTTTAAGATTTGGTCTACAATCGGCATATCCCTACTACTACATATTTAAGATTTGGTCTACAATCGGCATATCCCTACTACTACATATTTAAGATTTGGTCTACAATCGGCATATCTCTACTACTACATATTTAAGATTTGGTCTACAATCGGCATATCCCTACTACTACATATTTAAGATTTGGTCTACAATCGGCATATCCCTACTACTACATATTTAAGATTTGGTCTACAATCGGCATATCCCCACTACTACATATTTAAGATTTGGTCTACAATCGGCATATCCCTACTACTACATATTTAAGATTTGTTCTACAATCGGCATATCCCTACTACTACATATTTAAGATTTGGTCTACAATCGGCATATCCCTACTACTACATATTTAAGATTTGGTCTACAATCGGCATATCCCTACTACTACATATTTAAGATTTGGTCTACAATCGGCATATCCCTACTACTACATGTTTAAGATTTGGTCTACAATCGGCATATCCCTACTACTACATATTTAAGATTTGGTCTACAATCGGCATATCCCTACTACTACATATTTAAGATTTGGTCTACAATCGGCATATCTTTACTACTACATATTTAAGATTTGGTCTACAATCGGCATATCCCTACTACTACATATTTAAGATTTGGTCTACAATCGGCATATCCCTACTACTACATATTTAAGATTTGGTCTACAATCGGCATATCCCTACTACTACATATTTAAGATTTGGTCTACAATCGGCATATCCCTACTACTACATATTTAAGATTTGGTCTACAATCGGCCTATCCCTACTACTACATATTTAAGATTTGGTCTACAATCGGCATATCCCTACTACTACATATTTAAGATTTGGTCTACAATCGGCATATCCCTACTACTACATATTTAAGATTTGGTCTACAATCGGCATATCCCTACTACTACATATTTAACTCGAGGGCTTGTTCCCACATCAGGTGTTTATTTCTACTGCACACTTCTTTCCCTTTACATAATAATAAATGTGAGTTTGTTTTGTTATCAGATCAAATTGAGTTTTTTAAGATTTGGTCTACAATCGGCATATCCCTACTACTACATATTTAAGATTTGTTCTACAATCGGCATATCCCTACTACTACATATTTAAGATTTGGTCTACAATCGGCATATCCCTACTACTACATATTTAAGATTTGGTCTACAATCGGCATATCCCTACTACTACATATTTAAGATTTGGTCTACAATCGGCATATCCCTACTACTACATGTTTAAGATTTGGTCTACAATCGGCATATCCCTACTACTACATATTTAAGATTTGGTCTACAATCGGCATATCCCTACTACTACATATTTAAGATTTGGTCTACAATCGGCATATCTTTACTACTACATATTTAAGATTTGGTCTACAATCGGCATATCCCTACTACTACATATTTAAGATTTGGTCTACAATCGGCATATCCCTACTACTACATATTTGAGATTTGGTCTACAATCGGCATATCCCTACTACTACATATTTAAGATTTGGTCTACAATCGGCATATCCCTACTACTACATATTTAAGATTTGGTCTACAATCGGCCTATCCCTACTACTACATATTTAAGATTTGGTCTACAATCGGCATATCCCTACTACTACATATTTAAGATTTGGTCTACAATCGGCATATCCCTACTACTACATATTTAAGATTTGTTCTACAATCGGCATATCCCTACTACTACATATTTAAGATTTGGTCTACAATCGGCATATCCCTACTACTACATATTTAAGATTTGGTCTACAATTGGCATATCCCTACAACTACATATTTAAGATTTGTCTACAATCGGCATATCCCTACTACTACATATTTAACTCGAGGGCTTGTTCCCACATCAGGTGTTTATTTCTACTGCACACTTCTTTCCCTTTACATAATAATAAATGTGAGTTTGTTTTGTTATCAGATCAAATTGAGTTTTTTAAGATTTGGTCTACAATCGGCATATCCCTACTACTACATATTTAAGATTTGTTCTACAATCGGCATATCCCTACTACTACATATTTAAGATTTGGTCTACAATCAGCATATCCCTACTACTA
The DNA here is from genome assembly GCA_037893245.1 of Crossaster papposus. Taxonomy (NCBI): domain Eukaryota; kingdom Metazoa; phylum Echinodermata; class Asteroidea; order Velatida; family Solasteridae; genus Crossaster; species Crossaster papposus. The sequence goes on from JBAIAA010000421.1 coordinate 277,651, forward strand.
CATATTTAAGATTTGGTCTACAATCGGCATATCCCTACTACTACATGTTTAAGATTTGGTCTACAATCGGCATATCCCTACTACTACATGTTTAAGATTTGGTCTACAATCGGCATATCCCTACTACTACATATTTAAGATTTGGTCTACAATCGGCATATCCCTACTACTACATATTTAAGATTTGGTCTACAATCGGCATATCTCTACTACTACATATTTAAGATTTGGTCTACAATCGGCATATCCCTACTACTACATATTTAAGATTTGGTCTACAATCGGCATATCCCTACTACTACATATTTAAGATTTGGTCTACAATCGGCATATCCCCACTACTACATATTTAAGATTTGGTCTACAATCGGCATATCCCTACTACTACATATTTAAGATTTGGTCTACAATCGGCCTATCCCTACTACTACATATTTAAGATTTGGTCTACAATCGGCATATCCCTACTACTACATATTTAAGATTTGGTCTACAATCGGCATATCCCTACTACTACATATTTAAGATTTGGTCTACAATCGGCATATCCCTACTACTACATATTTAAGATTTGGTCTACAATCGGCATATCCCTACTACTACATATTTAAGATTTGGTCTACAATCGGCATATCCCTACTACTACATATTTAAGATTTGGTCTACAATCGGCCTATCCCTACTACTACATATTTAAGATTTGGTCTACAATCGGCATATCCCTACTACTACATATTTAAGATTTGGTCTACAATCGGCATATCCCTACTACTACATATTTAAGATTTGGTCTACAATCGGCATATCCCTACTACTACATATTTAAGATTTGGTCTACAATCGGCATATCCCTACTACTACATATTTAAGATTTGGTCTACAATCGGCATATCCCTACTACTACATATTTAAGATTTGGTCTACAATCGGCATATCCCTACTACTACATATTTAACTCGAGGGCTTGTTCCCACATCAGGTGTTTATTTCTACTGCACACTTCTTTCCCTTTACATAATAATAAATGTGAGTTTGTTTTGTTATCAGATCAAATTGAGTTTTTTAAGATTTGGTCTACAATCGGCATATCCCTACTACTACATATTTAAGATTTGTTCTACAATCGGCATATCCCTACTACTACATATTTAAGATTTGGTCTACAATCAGCATATCCCTACTACTACATATTTAAGATTTGGTCTACAATCGGCATATCCCTACTACTACATGTTTAAGATTTGGTCTACAATCGGCATATCCCTACTACTACATGTTTAAGATTTGGTCTACAATCGGCATATCCCTACTACTACATATTTAAGATTTGGTCTACAATCGGCATATCCCTACTACTACATATTTAAGATTTGGTCTACAATCGGCATATCTCTACTACTACATATTTAAGATTTGGTCTACAATCGGCATATCCCTACTACTACATATTTAAGATTTGGTCTACAATCGGCATATCCCTACTACTACTACATATTTAAGATTTGGTCTACAATCGGCATATCCCTACTACTACATATTTAAGATTTGGTCTACAATCGGCATATCCCTACTACTACATATTTAAGATTTGGTCTACAATCGGCATATCCCTACTACTACATATTTAAGATTTGGTCTACAATCGGCATATCTCTACTACTACATATTTAAGATTTGGTCTACAATCGGTATATCCCTACTACTACATATTTAAGATTTGGTCTACAATCGGCATATCCCTACTACTACATATTTAAGATTTGGTCTACAATCGGCATATCCCTACTACTACATATTTAAGATTTGGTCTACAATCGGCCTATCCCTACTACTACATATTTAAGATTTGGTCTACAATCGGCATATCCCTACTACTACATATTTAAGATTTGGTCTACAATCGGCATATCCCTACTACTACATATTTAAGATTTGGTCTACAATCGGCATATCCCTACTACTACATATTTAAGATTTGGTCTACAATCGGCATATCCCTACTACTACATATTTAAGATTTGGTCTACAATCGGCATATCCCTACTACTACATATTTAAGATTTGGTCTACAATCGGCATATCCCTACTACTACATATTTAACTCGAGGGCTTGTTCCCACATCAGGTGTTTATTTCTACTGCACACTTCTTTCCCTTTACATAATAATAAATGTGAGTTTTTTTTGTTATCAGATCAAATTGAGTTTTTTAAGATTTGTTCTACAATCGGCATATCCCTACTACTACATATTTAAGATTTGTTCTACAATCGGCATATCCCTACTACTACATATTTAAGATTTGGTCTACAATCGGCATATCCCTACTACTACATATTTAAGATTTGGTCTACAATCGGCATATCCCTACAACTACATATTTAAGATTTGGTCTACAATCGGCATATCCCTACTACTACATATTTAAGATTTGGTCTACAATCGGCCTATCCCTACTACTACATATTTAAGATTTGGTCTACAATCGGCATATCCCTACTACTACATATTTAAGATTTGGTCTACAATCGGCATATCCCTACTACTACATATTTAAGATTTGGTCTACAATCGGCATATCCCTACTACTACATATTTAAGATTTGGTCTACAATCGGCATATCCCTACTACTACATATTTAAGATTTGGTCTACAATCGGCATATCCCTACTACTACATATTTAAGATTTGGTCTACAATCGGCCTATCCCTACTACTACATATTTAAGATTTGGTCTACAATCGGCATATCCCTACTACTACATATTTAAGATTTGGTCTACAATCGGCATATCCCTACTACTACATATTTAAGATTTGGTCTACAATCGGCATATCCCTACTACTACATATTTAAGATTTGGTCTACAATCGGCATATCCCTACTACTACATATTTAAGATTTGGTCTACAATCGGCATATCCCTACTACTACATATTTAAGATTTGGTCTACAATCGGCATATCCCTACTACTACATATTTAACTCGAGGGCTTGTTCCCACATCAGGTGTTTATTTCTACTGCACACTTCTTCCCTTTACATAATAATAAATGTGAGTTTGTTTTGTTATCAGATCAAATTGAGTTTTTTAAGATTTGGTCTACAATCGGCATATCCCTACTACTACATATTTAAGATTTGTTCTACAATCGGCATATCCCTACTACTACAAATTTAAGATTTGGTCTACAATCGGCATATCCCTACTACTACATATTTAAGATTTGGTCTACAATCGGCATATCCCTACTACTACATATTTAAGATTTGGTCTACAATCGGCATATCCCTACTACTACATGTTTAAGATTTGGTCTACAATCGGCATATCCCTACTACTACATATTTAAGATTTGGTCTACAATCGGCATATCCCTACTACTACATATTTAAGATTTGGTCTACAATCGGCATATCCCTACTACTACATATTTAAGATTTGGTCTACAATCCGCATATCCCTACTACTACATATTTAAGATTTGGTCTACAATCGGCATATCCCTACAACTACATATTTAAGATTTGGTCTACAATCGGCATATCCCTACTACTACATATTTAACTCGAGGGCTTGTTCCCACATCAGGTGTTTATTTCTACTGCACACTTCTTTCCCTTTACATAATAATAAATGTGAGTTTGTTTTGTTATCAGATCAAATTGAGTTTTTTAAGATTTGGTCTACAATCGGCATATCCCTACTACTACATATTTAAGATTTGGTCTACAATCGGCATATCCCTACTACTACATATTTAAGATTTGGTCTACAATCGGCATATCCCTACTACTACATATTTAAGATTTGGTCTACAATCGGCATATCCCTACTACTACATATTTAAGATTTGGTCTACAATCGGCATATCCCTACTACTACATATTTAAGATTTGGTCTACAATCGGCATATCCCTACTACTACATATTTAAGATTTGGTCTACAATCGGCATATCCCTACTACTACATATTTAAGATTTGGTCTACAATCGGCATATCCCTACTACTACATATTTAAGATTTGGTCTACAATCGGCATATCCCTACTACTACATATTTAAGATTTGGTCTATAATCGGCATATCCCTACTACTACATATTTAAGATTTGGTCTACAATCGGCATATCCCTACTACTACATATTTAAGATTTGGTCTACAATCGGCATATCCCTACTACTACATATTTAACTCGAGGGCTTGTTCCCACATCAGGTGTTTATTTCTACTGCACACTTCTTTCCCTTTACATAATAATAAATGTGAGTTTGTTTTGTTATCAGATCAAATTGAGTTTTTTAAGATTTGGTCTACAATCGGCATATCCCTACTACTACATATTTAAGATTTGGTCTACAATCGGCATATCCCTACTACTACATATTTAAGATTTGGTCTACAATCGGCATATCCCTACTACTACATATTTAAGATTTGGTCTACAATCGGCATATCCCTACTACTACATATTTAAGATTTGGTCTACAATCGGCATATCCCTACTACTACATATTTAAGATTTGGTCTACAATCGGCATATCCCTACTACTACATATTTAAGATTTGGTCTACAATCGGCATATCCCTACTACTACATATTTAAGATTTGGTCTACAATCGGCATATCCCTACTACTACATATTTAAGATTTGTTCTACAATCGGCCTATCCCTACTACTACATATTTAAGATTTGGTCTACAATCGGCATATCCCTACTACTACATATTTAAGATTTGGTCTACAATCGGCATATCCCTACTACTACATATTTAAGATTTGGTCTACAATCGGCATATCCCTACTACTACATATTTAAGATTTGGTCTACAATCGGCATATCCCTACTACTACATATTTAAGATTTGGTCTACAATCGGCATATCCCTACTACTACATATTTAAGATTTGGTCTACAATCGGCCTATCCCTACAACTACATATTTAAGATTTGGTCTACAATCGGCATATCCCTACTACTACATATTTAAGATTTGGTCTACAATCGGCATATCCCTACTACTACATATTTAAGATTTGGTCTACAATCGGCATATCCCTACTACTACATATTTAACTCGAGGGCTTGTTCCCACATCAGGTGTTTATTTCTACTGCACACTTCTTTCCCTTTACATAATAATAAATGTGAGTTTGTTTTGTTATCAGATCAAATTGAGTTTTTTAAGATTTGGTCTACAATCGGCATATCCCTACTACTACATATTTAAGATTTGTTCTACAATCGGCATATCCCTACTACTACATATTTAAGATTTGGTCTACAATCGGCATATCCCTACTACTACATATTTAAGATTTGGTCTACAATCGGCATATCCCTACTACTACATATTTAAGATTTGGTCTACAATCGGCATATCCCTACTACTACATGTTTAAGATTTGGTCTACAATCGGCATATCCCTACTACTACATATTTAAGATTTGGTCTACAATCGGCATATCCCTACTACTACATATTTAAGATTTGGTCTACAATCGGCATATCCCTACTACTACATATTTAAGATTTGGTCTACAATCGGCATATCCCTACTACTACATATTTAAGATTTGGTCTACAATCGGCATATCCCTACAACTACATATTTAAGATTTGGTCTACAATCGGCATATCCCTACTACTACATATTTAAGATTTGGTCTACAATCGGCATATCCCTACTACTACATATTTAAGATTTGGTCTACAATCGGCATATCCCTACTACTACATATTTAAGATTTGGTCTACAATCGGCATATCCCTACTACTACATATTTAAGATTTGGTCTACAATCGGCATATCCCTACTACTACATATTTAACTCGAGGGCTTGTTCCCACATCAGGTGTTTATTTCTACTGCACACTTCTTTCCCTTTACATAATAATAAATGTGAGTTTGTTTTGTTATCAGATCAAATTGAGTTTTTTAAGATTTGGTCTACAATCGGCATATCCCTACTACTACATATTTAAGATTTGTTCTACAATCGGCATATCCCTACTACTACATATTTAAGATTTGGTCTACAATCGGCATATCCCTACTACTACATATTTAAGATTTGGTCTACAATCGGCATATCCCTACTACTACATATTTAAGATTTGGTCTACAATCGGCATATCCCTACTACTACATGTTTAAGATTTGGTCTACAATCGGCATATCCCTACTACTACATATTTAAGATTTGGTCTACAATCGGCATATCCCTACTACTACATATTTAAGATTTGGTCTACAATCGGCATATCCCTACTACTACATATTTAAGATTTGGTCTACAATCGGCATATCCCTACTACTACATATTTAAGATTTGGTCTACAATCGGCATATCCCTACAACTACATATTTAAGATTTGGTCTACAATCGGCATATCCCTACTACTACATATTTAACTCGAGGGCTTGTTCCCACATCAGGTGTTTATTTCTACTGCACACTTCTTTCCCTTTACATAATAATAAATGTGAGTTTGTTTTGTTATCAGATCAAATTGAGTTTTTTAAGATTTGGTCTACAATCGGCATATCCCTACTACTACATATTTAAGATTTGGTCTACAATCGGCATATCCCTACTACTACATATTTAAGATTTGGTCTACAATCGGCATATCCCTACTACTACATATTTAAGATTTGGTCTACAATCGGCATATCCCTACTACTACATATTTAAGATTTGGTCTACAATCGGCATATCCCTACTACTACATATTTAAGATTTGGTCTACAATCGGCCTATCCCTACTACTACATATTTAAGATTTGGTCTACAATCGGCATATCCCTACTACTACATATTTAAGATTTGGTCTACAATCGGCATATCCCTACTACTACATATTTAAGATTTGGTCTATAATCGGCATATCCCTACTACTACATATTTAAGATTTGTTCTACAATCGGCATATCCCTACTACTACATATTTAAGATTTGGTCTACAATCGGCATATCCCTACTACTACATATTTAAGATTTGGTCTACAATCGGCATATCCCTACTACTACATATTTAAGATTTGGTCTACAATCGGCATATCCCTACTACTACATGTTTAAGATTTGGTCTACAATCGGCATATCCCTACTACTACATATTTAAGATTTGGTCTACAATCGGCATATCCCTACTACTACATATTTAAGATTTGGTCTACAATCGGCATATCCCTACTACTACATATTTAAGATTTGGTCTACAATCGGCATATCCCTACTACTACATATTTAAGATTTGGTCTACAATCGGCATATCCCTACAACTACATATTTAAGATTTGGTCTACAATCGGCATATCCCTACTACTACATATTTAAGATTTGGTCTACAATCGGCATATCCCTACTACTACATATTTAAGATTTGGTCTACAATCGGCATATCCCTACTACTACATATTTAAGATTTGGTCTATAATCGGCATATCCCTACTACTACATATTTAAGATTTGGTCTACAATCGGCATATCCCTACTACTACATATTTAAGATTTGGTCTACAATCGGCATATCCCTACTACTACATATTTAACTCGAGGGCTTGTTCCCACATCAGGTGTTTATTTCTACTGCACACTTCTTTCCCTTTACATAATAATAAATGTGAGTTTGTTTTGTTATCAGATCAAATTGAGTTTTTTAAGATTTGGTCTACAATCGGCATATCCCTACTACTACATATTTAAGATTTGGTCTACAATCGGCATATCCCTACTACTACATATTTAAGATTTGGTCTACAATCGGCATATCCCTACTACTACATATTTAAGATTTGGTCTACAATCGGCATATCCCTACTACTACATATTTAAGATTTGGTCTACAATCGGCATATCCCTACTACTACATATTTAAGATTTGGTCTACAATCGGCATATCCCTACTACTACATATTTAAGATTTGGTCTACAATCGGCATATCCCTACTACTACATATTTAAGATTTGGTCTACAATCGGCATATCCCTACTACTACATATTTAAGATTTGGTCTACAATCGGCCTATCCCTACTACTACATATTTAAGATTTGGTCTACAATCGGCATATCCCTACTACTACATATTTAAGATTTGGTCTACAATCGGCATATCCCTACTACTACATATTTAAGATTTGGTCTACAATCGGCATATCCCTACTACTACATATTTAAGATTTGGTCTACAATCGGCATATCCCTACTACTACATATTTAAGATTTGGTCTACAATCGGCATATCCCTACTACTACATATTTAAGATTTGGTCTACAATCGGCCTATCCCTACTACTACATATTTAAGATTTGGTCTACAATCGGCATATCCCTACTACTACATATTTAAGATTTGGTCTACAATCGGCATATCCCTACTACTACATATTTAAGATTTGGTCTACAATCGGCATATCCCTACTACTACATATTTAACTCGAGGGCTTGTTTCCACATCAGGTGTTTATTTCTACTGCACACTTCTTTCCCTTTACATAATAATAAATGTGAGTTTGTTTTGTTATCAGATCAAATTGAGTTTTTTAAGATTTGGTCTACAATCGGCATATCCCTACTACTACATATTTAAGATTTGTTCTACAATCGGCATATCCCTACTACTACATATTTAAGATTTGGTCTACAATCGGCATATCCCTACTACTACATATTTAAGATTTGGTCTACAATCGGCATATCCCTACTACTACATGTTTAAGATTTGGTCTACAATCGGCATATCCCTACTACTACATATTTAAGATTTGGTCTACAATCGGCATATCCCTACTACTACATATTTAAGATTTGGTCTACAATCGGCATATCCCTACTACTACATATTTAAGATTTGGTCTACAATCGGCATATCCCTACTACTACATATTTAAGATTTGGTCTACAATCGGCATATCCCTACAACTACATATTTAAGATTTGGTCTACAATCGGCATATCCCTACTACTACATATTTAACTCGAGGGCTTGTTCCCACATCAGGTGTTTATTTCTACTGCACACTTCTTTCCCTTTACATAATAATAAATGTGAGTTTGTTTTGTTATCAGATCAAATTGAGTTTTTTAAGATTTGGTCTACAATCGGCATATCCCTACTACTACATATTTAAGATTTGGTCTACAATCGGCATATCCCTACTACTACATATTTAAGATTTGGTCTACAATCGGCATATCCCTACTACTACATATTTAAGATTTGGTCTACAATCGGCATATCCCTACTACTACATATTTAAGATTTGGTCTACAATCGGCATATCCCTACTACTACATATTTAAGATTTGGTCTACAATCGGAATATCCCTACTACTACATATTTAAGATTTGGTCTACAATCGGCATATCCCTACTACTACATATTTAAGATTTGGTCTATAATCGGCATATCCCTACTACTACATATTTAAGATTTGGTCTACAATCGGCATATCCCTACTACTACATATTTAAGATTTGGTCTACAATCGGCATATCCCTACTACTACATATTTAACTCGAGGGCTTGTTCCCACATCAGGTGTTTATTTCTACTGCACACTTCTTTCCCTTTACATAATAATACATGTGAGTTTGTTTTGTTATCAGATCAAATTGAGTTTTTTAAGATTTGGTCTACAATCGGCATATCCCTACTACTACATATTTAAGATTTGGTCTACAATCGGCATATCCCTACTACTACATATTTAAGATTTGGTCTACAATCGGCATATCCCTACTACTACATATTTTAGATTTGGTCTACAATCGGCATATCCCTACTACTACATATTTAAGATTTGGTCTACAATCGGCATATCCCTACTACTACATATTTAAGATTTGGTCTACAATCGGCATATCCCTACTACTACATATTTAAGATTTGTTCTACAATCGGCATATCCCTACTACTACATATTTAAGATTTGGTCTACAATCGGCATATCCCTACTACTACATATTTAAGATTTGGTCTACAATCGGCATATCCCTACTACTACATATTTAAGATTTGGTCTACAATCGGCATATCCCTACTACTACATATTTAAGATTTGGTCTACAGTCGGCATATCCCTACTACTACATATTTAAGATTTGGTCTACAATCGGCATATCCCTACTACTACATATTTTAGATTTGGTCTACAATCGGCATATCCCTACTACTACATATTTAAGATTTGGTCTACAATCGGCATATCCCTACTACTACATATTTAAGATTTGGTCTACAATCGGCATATCCCTACTACTACATATTTAAGATTTGGTCTACAATCGGCATATCCCTACTACTACATATTTAAGATTTGGTCTACAATCGGCATATCCCTACTACTACATATTTAACTCGAGGGCTTGTTCCCACATCAGGTGTTTATTTCTACTGCACACTTCTTTCCCTTTACATAATAATAAATGTGAGTTTGTTTTGTTATCAGATCAAATTGAGTTTTTTAAGATTTGGTCTACAATCGGCATATCCCTACTACTACATATTTAAGATTTGGTCTACAATCGGCATATCCCTACTACTACATATTTAAGATTTGGTCTACAATCGGCATATCCCTACTACTACATATTTAAGATTTGGTCTACAATCGGCATATCCCTACTACTACATATTTAAGATTTGGTCTACAATCGGCATATCCCTACTACTACATATTTAAGATTTGGTCTACAATCGGCATATCCCTACAACTACATATTTAAGATTTGGTCTACAATCGGCATATCCCTACTACTACATATTTAACTCGAGGGCTTGTTCCCACATCAGGTGTTTATTTCTACTGCACACTTCTTTCCCTTTACATAATAATAAATGTGAGTTTGTTTTGTTATCAGATCAAATTGAGTTTTTTAAGATTTGGTCTACAATCGGCATATCCCTACTACTACATATTTAAGATTTGGTCTACAATCGGCATATCCCTACTACTACATATTTAAGATTTGGTCTACAATCGGCATATCCCTACTACTACATATTTAAGATTTGGTCTACAATCGGCATATCCCTACTACTACATATTTAAGATTTGGTCTACAATCGGCATATCCCTACTACTACATATTTAAGATTTGGTCTACAATCGGCATATCCCTACTACTACATATTTAAGATTTGGTCTACAATCGGCATATCCCTACTACTACATATTTAAGATTTGGTCTACAATCGGCATATCCCTACTACTACTTATTTAAGATTTGGTCTACAATCGGCATATCCCTACTACTACATATTTAAGATTTGGTCTATAATCGGCATATCCCTACTACTACATATTTAAGATTTGGTCTACAATCGGCATATCCCTACTACTACATATTTAAGATTTGGTCTACAATCGGCATATCCCTACTACTACATATTTAAGATTTGGTCTACAATCGGCATATCCCTACTACTACATATTTAAGATTTGGTCTACAATCGGCATATCCCTACTACTACATATTTAAGATTTGGTCTATAATCGGCATATCCCTACTACTACATATTTAAGATTTGGTCTACAATCGGCATATCCCTACTACTACATATTTAAGATTTGGTCTACAATCGGCATATCCCTACTACTACATATTTAAGATTTGGTCTACAATCGGCATATCCCTACTACTACATATTTAAGATTTGGTCTACAATCGGCATATCCCTACTACTACATATTTAAGATTTGGTCTACAATCGGCATATCCCTACTACTACATATTTAAGATTTGGTCTACAATCGGCATATCCCTACTACTACATATTTAAGATTTGGTCTACAATCGGCATATCCCTACTACTACATATTTAAGATTTGGTCTACAATCGGCCTATCCCTACTACTACATATTTAAGATTTGGTCTACAATCGGCATATCCCTACTACTACATATTTAAGATTTGGTCCACAATCGGCATATCCCTACTACTACATATTTAAGATTTGGTCTACAATCGGCATATCCCTACTACTACATATTTAAGATTTGGTCTACAATCGGCATATCCCTACTACTACATATTTAAGATTTGGTCTACAATCGGCATATCCCTACTACTACATATTTAAGATTTGGTCTACAATCGGCCTATCCCTACTACTACATATTTAAGATTTGGTCTACAATCGGCATATCCCTACTACTACATATTTAAGATTTGGTCTACAATCGGCATATCCCTACTACTACATATTTAAGATTTGGTCTACAATCGGCATATCCCTACTACTACATATTTAACTCGGGGGCTTGTTTCCACATCAGGTGTTTATTTCTACTGCACACTTCTTTCCCTTTACATAATAATAAATGTGAGTTTGTTTTGTTATCAGATCAAATTGAGTTTTTTAAGATTTGGTCTACAATCGGCATATCCCTACTACTACATATTTAAGATTTGTTCTACAATCGGCATATCCCTACTACTACATATTTAAGATTTGGTCTACAATCGGCATATCCCTACTACTACATATTTAAGATTTGGTCTACAATCGGCATATCCCTACTACTACATGTTTAAGATTTGGTCTACAATCGGCATATCCCTACTACTACATATTTAAGATTTGGTCTACAATCGGCATATCCCTACTACTACATATTTAAGATTTGGTCTACAATCGGCATATCCCTACTACTACATATTTAAGATTTGGTCTACAATCGGCATATCCCTACTACTACATATTTAAGATTTGGTCTACAATCGGCATATCCCTACAACTACATATTTAAGATTTGGTCTACAATCGGCATATCCCTACTACTACATATTTAACTCGAGGGCTTGTTCCCACATCAGGTGTTTATTTCTACTGCACACTTCTTTCCCTTTACATAATAATAAATGTGAGTTTGTTTTGTTATCAGATCAAATTGAGTTTTTTAAGATTTGGTCTACAATCGGCATATCCCTACTACTACATATTTAAGATTTGGTCTACAATCGGCATATCCCTACTACTACATATTTAAGATTTGGTCTACAATCGGCATATCCCTACTACTACATATTTAAGATTTGGTCTACAATCGGCATATCCCTACTACTACATATTTAAGATTTGGTCTACAATCGGCATATCCCTACTACTACATATTTAAGATTTGGTCTACAATCGGCATATCCCTACTACTACATATTTAAGATTTGGTCTACAATCGGCATATCCCTACTACTACATATTTAAGATTTGGTCTACAATCGGCATATCCCTACTACTACATATTTAAGATTTGGTCTATAATCGGCATATCCCTACTACTACATATTTAAGATTTGGTCTACAATCGGCATATCCCTACTACTACATATTTAAGATTTGGTCTACAATCGGCATATCCCTACTACTACATATTTAACTCGAGGGCTTGTTCCCACATCAGGTGTTTATTTCTACTGCACACTTCTTTCCCTTTACATAATAATAAATGTGAGTTTGTTTTGTTATCAGATCAAATTGAGTTTTTTAAGATTTGGTCTACAATCGGCATATCCCTACTACTACATATTTAAGATTTGGTCTACAATCGGCATATCCCTACTACTACATATTTAAGATTTGGTCTACAATCGGCATATCCCTACTACTACATATTTAACTCGAGGGCTTGTTCCCACATCAGGTGTTTATTTCTACTGCACACTTCTTTCCCTTTACATATTTAACTCGAGGGCTTGTTCCCACATCAGGTGTTTATTTCTACTGCACACTTATTTCCCTTTACATATTTAACTCGAGGGCTTGTTCCCACATCAGGTGTTTATTTCTACTGCACACTTCTTTCCCTTTACATAATAATAAATGTGAGTTTGTTTTGTTATCAGATCAAATTGAGTTTTTTAAGATTTGGTCTACAATCGGCATATCCCTACTACTACATATTTAAGATTTGGTCTACAATCGGCATATCCCTACTACTACATATTTAAGATTTGGTCTACAATCGGCATATCCCTACTACTACATATTTAAGATTTGGTCTACAATCGGCATATCCCTACTACTACATATTTAAGATTTGGTCTACAATCGGCATATCCCTACTACTACATATTTAAGATTTGGTCTACAATCGGCATATCCCTACTACTACATATTTAAGATTTGGTCTACAATCGGCATATCCCTACTACTACATATTTAAGATTTGGTCTACAATCGGCATATCCCTACTACTACATATTTAAGATTTGGTCTACAATCGGCATATCCCTACTACTACATATTTAAGATTTGGTCTACAATCGGCATATCCCTACTACTACATATTTAAGATTTGGTCTACAATCGGCATATCCCTACTACTACATATTTAAGATTTGGTCTACAATCGGCCTATCCCTACTACTACATATTTAAGATTTGGTCTACAATCGGCATATCCCTACTACTACATATTTAAGATTTGGTCTACAATCGGCATATCCCTACTACTACATATTTAAGATTTGGTCTACAATCGGCATATCCCTACTACTACATATTTAAGATTTGGTCTACAATCGGCATATCCCTACTACTACATATTTAAGATTTGGTCTACAATCGGCATATCCCTACTACTACATATTTAAGATTTGGTCTACAATCGGCCTATCCCTACTACTACATATTTAAGATTTGGTCTACAATCGGCATATCCCTACTACTACATATTTAAGATTTGGTCTACAATCGGCATATCCCTACTACTACATATTTAAGATTTGGTCTACAATCGGCATATCCCTACTACTACATATTTAACTCGAGGGCTTGTTTCCACATCAGGTGTTTATTTCTACTGCACACTTCTTTCCCTTTACATAATAATAAATGTGAGTTTGTTTTGTTATCAGATCAAATTGAGTTTTTTAAGATTTTGTCTACAATCGGCATATCCCTACTACTACATATTTAAGATTTGTTCTACAATCGGCATATCCCTACTACTACATATTTAAGATTTGGTCTACAATCGGCATATCCCTACTACTACATATTTAAGATTTGGTCTACAATCGGCATATCCCTACTACTACATGTTTAAGATTTGGTCTACAATCGGCATATCCCTACTACTACATATTTAAGATTTGGTCTACAATCGGCATATCCCTACTACTACATATTTAAGATTTGGTCTACAATCGGCATATCCCTACTACTACATATTTAAGATTTGGTCTACAATCGGCATATCCCTACTACTACATATTTAAGATTTGGTCTACAATCGGCATATCCCTACAACTACATATTTAAGATTTGGTCTACAATCGGCATATCCCTACTACTACATATTTAACTCGAGGGCTTGTTCCCACATCAGGTGTTTATTTCTACTGCACACTTCTTTCCCTTTACATAATAATAAATGTGAGTTTGTTTTGTTATCAGATCAAATTGAGTTTTTTAAGATTTGGTCTACAATCGGCATATCCCTACTACTACATATTTAAGATTTGGTCTACAATCGGCATATCCCTACTACTACATATTTAAGATTTGGTCTACAATCGGCATATCCCTACTACTACATATTTAAGATTTGGTCTACAATCGGCATATCCCTACTACTACATATTTAAGATTTGGTCTACAATCGGCATATCCCTACTACTACATATTTAAGATTTGGTCTACAATCGGCATATCCCTACTACTACATATTTAAGATTTGGTCTACAATCGGCATATCCCTACTACTACATATTTAAGATTTGGTCTACAATCGGCATATCCCTACTACTACATATTTAAGATTTGGTCTATAATCGGCATATCCCTACTACTACATATTTAAGATTTGGTCTACAATCGGCATATCCCTACTACTACATATTTAAGATTTGGTCTACAATCGGCATATCCCTACTACTACATATTTAACTCGAGGGCTTGTTCCCACATCAGGTGTTTATTTCTACTGCACACTTCTTTCCCTTTACATAATAATAAATGTGAGTTTGTTTTGTTATCAGATCAAATTGAGTTTTTTAAGATTTGGTCTACAATCGGCATATCCCTACTACTACATATTTAAGATTTGGTCTACAATCGGCATATCCCTACTACTACATATTTAAGATTTGGTCTACAATCGGCATATCCCTACTACTACATATTTTAGATTTGGTCTACAATCGGCATATCCCTACTACTACATATTTAAGATTTGGTCTACAATCGGCATATCCCTACTACTACATATTTAAGATTTGGTCTACAATCGGCATATCCCTACTACTACATATTTAAGATTTGTTCTACAATCGGCATATCCCTACTACTACATATTTAAGATTTGGTCTACAATCGGCATATCCCTACTACTACATATTTAAGATTTGGTCTACAATCGGCATATCCCTACTACTACATATTTAAGATTTGGTCTACAATCGGCATATCCCTACTACTACATATTTAAGATTTGGTCTACAATCGGCATATCCCTACTACTACATATTTAAGATTTGGTCTACAATCGGCATATCCCTACTACTACATATTTTAGATTTGGTCTACAATCGGCATATCCCTACTACTACATATTTAAGATTTGGTCTACAATCGGCATATCCCTACTACTACATATTTAAGATTTGGTCTACAATCGGCATATCCCTACTACTACATATTTAAGATTTGGTCTACAATCGGCATATCCCTACTACTACATATTTAAGATTTGGTCTACAATCGGCATATCCCTACTACTACATATTTAACTCGAGGGCTTGTTCCCACATCAGGTGTTTATTTCTACTGCACACTTCTTTCCCTTTACATAATAATAAATGTGAGTTTGTTTTGTTATCAGATCAAATTGAGTTTTTTAAGATTTGGTCTACAATCGGCATATCCCTACTACTACATATTTAAGATTTGGTCTACAATCGGCATATCCCTACTACTACATATTTAAGATTTGGTCTACAATCGGCATATCCCTACTACTACATATTTAAGATTTGGTCTACAATCGGCATATCCCTACTACTACATATTTAAGATTTGGTCTACAATCGGCATATCCCTACTACTACATATTTAAGATTTGGTCTACAATCGGCATATCCCTACAACTACATATTTAAGATTTGGTCTACAATCGGCATATCCCTACTACTACATATTTAACTCGAGGGCTTGTTCCCACATCAGGTGTTTATTTCTACTGCACACTTCTTTCCCTTTACATAATAATAAATGTGAGTTTGTTTTGTTATCAGATCAAATTGAGTTTTTTAAGATTTGGTCTACAATCGGCATATCCCTACTACTACATATTTAAGATTTGGTCTACAATCGGCATATCCCTACTACTACATATTTAAGATTTGGTCTACAATCGGCATATCCCTACTACTACATATTTAAGATTTGGTCTACAATCGGCATATCCCTACTACTACATATTTAAGATTTGGTCTACAATCGGCATATCCCTACTACTACATATTTAAGATTTGGTCTACAATCGGCATATCCCTACTACTACATATTTAAGATTTGGTCTACAATCGGCATATCCCTACTACTACATATTTAAGATTTGGTCTACAATCGGCATATCCCTACTACTACTTATTTAAGATTTGGTCTACAATCGGCATATCCCTACTACTACATATTTAAGATTTGGTCTATAATCGGCATATCCCTACTACTACATATTTAAGATTTGGTCTACAATCGGCATATCCCTACTACTACATATTTAAGATTTGGTCTACAATCGGCATATCCCTACTACTACATATTTAACTCGAGGGCTTGTTCCCACATCAGGTGTTTATTTCTACTGCACACTTCTTTCCCTTTACATAATAATAAATGTGAGTTTGTTTTGTTATCAGATCAAATTGAGTTTTTTTAAGATTTGGTCTACAATCGGCATATCCCTACTACTACATATTTAAGATTTGGTCTACAATCGGCATATCCCTACTAATACATATTTAAGATTTGGTCTACAATCGGCATATCCCTACTACTACATATTTAAGATTTGGTCTACAATCGGCATATCCCTACTACTACATATTTAAGATTTGGTCTACAATCGGCATATCCCTACTACTACATATTTAAGATTTGGTCTACAATCGGCATATCCCTACTACTACATATTTAAGATTTGGTCTACAATCGGCATATCCCTACTACTACATATTTAAGATTTGGTCTACAATCGGCATATCCCTACTACTACATATTTAACTCGAGGGCTTGTTCCCACATCAGGTGTTTATTTCTACTGCACACTTCTTTCCCTTTACATAATAATAAATGTGAGTTTGTTTTGTTATCAGATCAAATTGAGTTTTTTAAGATTTGGTCTACAATCGGCATATCCCTACTACTACATATTTAAGATTTGGTCTACAATCGGCATATCCCTACTACTACATATTTAAGATTTGGTCTACAATCGGCATATCCCTACTACTACATATTTAAGATTTGGTCTACAATCGGCATATCCCTACTACTACATATTTAAGATTTGGTCTACAATCGGCATATCCCTACTACTACATGTTTAAGATTTGGTCTACAATCGGCATATCCCTACTACTACATATTTAAGATTTGGTCTACAATCGGCATATCCCTACTACTACATATTTAAGATTTGGTCTACAATCGGCATATCCCTACTACTACATATTTAAGATTTGGTCTACAATCGGCATATCCCTACTACTACATATTTAAGATTTGGTCTACAATCGGCATATCCCTACAACTACATATTTAAGATTTGGTCTACAATCGGCATATCCCTACTACTACATATTTAACTCGAGGGCTTGTTCCCACATCAGGTGTTTATTTCTACTGCACACTTCTTTCCCTTTACATAATAATAAATGTGAGTTTGTTTTGTTATCAGATCAAATTGAGTTTTTTAAGATTTGGTCTACAATTGGCATATCCCTACTACTACATATTTAAGATTTGGTCTACAATCGGCATATCCCTACTACTACATATTTAAGATTTGGTCTACAATCGGCATATCCCTACTACTACATATTTAAGATTTGGTCTACAATCGGCATATCCCTACTACTACATATTTAAGATTTGGTCTACAATCGGCATATCCCTACTACTACATATTTAAGATTTGGTCTACAATCGGCATATCCCTACTACTACATATTTAAGATTTGGTCTACAATCGGCATATCCCTACTACTACATATTTAAGATTTGGTCTACAATCGGCATATCCCTACTACTACATATTTAAGATTTGGTCTACAATCGGCATATCCCTACTACTACATATTTAAGATTTGGTCTACAATCGGCATATCCCTACTACTACATATTTAACTCGAGGGCTTGTTCCCACATCAGGTGTTTATTTCTACTGCACACTTCTTTCCCTTTACATAATAATAAATGTGAGTTTGTTTTGTTATCAGATCAAATTGAGTTTTTTAAGATTTGGTCTACAATCGGCATATCCCTACTACTACATATTTAAGATTTGGTCTACAATCGGCATATCCCTACTACTACATATTTAAGATTTGGTCTACAATCGGCATATCCCTACTACTACATATTTAAGATTTGGTCTACAATCGGCATATCCCTACTACTACATATTTAAGATTTGGTCTACAATCGGCATATCCCTACTACTACATATTTAACTCGAGGGCTTGTTCCCACATCAGGTGTTTATTTCTACTGCACACTTCTTTCCCTTTACATAATAATAAATGTGAGTTTGTTTTGTTATCAGATCAAATTGAGTTTTTTAAGATTTGGTCTACAATCGGCATATCCCTACTACTACATATTTAAGATTTGGTCTACAATCGGCATATCCCTACTACTACATATTTAAGATTTGGTCTACAATCGGCATATCCCTACTACTACATATTTAACTCGAGGGCTTGTTCCCACATCAGGTGTTTATTTCTACTGCACACTTCTTTCCCTTTACATAATAATAAATGTGAGTTTGTTTTGTTATCAGATCAAATTGAGTTTTTTAAGATTTGGTCTACAATCGGCATATCCCTACTACTACATATTTAAGATTTGGTCTACAATCGGCATATCCCTACTACTACATATTTAAGATTTGGTCTACAATCGGCATATCCCTACTACTACATATTTAAGATTTGGTCTACAATCGGCATATCCCTACTACTACATATTTAAGATTTGGTCTACAATCGGCATATCCCTACAACTACATATTTAAGATTTGGTCTACAATCGGCATATCCCTACTACTACATATTTAAGATTTGGTCTACAATCGGCATATCCCTACTACTACATATTTAAGATTTGGTCTACAATCGGCATATCCCTACTACTACATATTTAACTCGAGGGCTTGTTCCCACATCAGGTGTTTATTTCTACTGCACACTTCTTTCCCTTTACATAATAATAAATGTGAGTTTGTTTTGTTATCAGATCAAATTGAGTTTTTTAAGATTTGGTCTACAATCGGCATATCCCTACTACTACATATTTAAGATTTGGTCTACAATCGGCATATCCCTACTACTACATATTTAAGATGTGGTCTACAATCGGCATATCCCTACTACTACATATTTAAGATTTGGTCTACAATCGGCATATCCCTACTACTACATATTTAAGATTTGGTCTACAATCGGCATATCCCTACTACTACATATTTAAGATTTGGTCTACAATCGGCATATCCCTACTACTACATATTTAAGATGTGGTCTACAATCGGCATATCCCTACTACTACATATTTAAGATTTGGTCTACAATCGGCATATCCCTACTACTACATATTTAAGATTTGGTCTACAATCGGCATATCCCTACTACTACATGTTTAAGATTTGGTCTACAATCGGCATATCCCTACTACTACATATTTAAGATTTGGTCTACAATCGGCATATCCCTACTACTACATATTTAAGATTTGGTCTACAATCGGCATATCCCTACTACTACATATTTAAGATTTGGTCTACAATCGGCATATCCCTACTACTACATATTTAAGATTTGGTCTACAATCGGCATATCCCTACAACTACATATTTAAGATTTGGTCTACAATCGGCATATCCCTACTACTACATATTTAACTCGAGGGCTTGTTCCCACATCAGGTGTTTATTTCTACTGCACACTTCTTTCCCTTTACATAATAATAAATGTGAGTTTGTTTTGTTATCAGATCAAATTGAGTTTTTTAAGATTTGGTCTACAATCGGCATATCCCTACTACTACATATTTAAGATCTGGTCTACAATCGGCATATCCCTACTACTACATATTTAAGATTTGGTCTACAATCGGCATATCCCTACTACTACATATTTAAGATTTGGTCTACAATCGGCATATCCCTACTACTACATATTTAAGATTTGGTCTACAATCGGAATATCCCTACTACTACATATTTAAGATTTGGTCTACAATCGGCATATCCCTACTACTACATATTTAAGATTTGGTCTACAATCGGCATATCCCTACTACTACATATTTAACTCGAGGGCTTGTTCCCACATCAGGTGTTTATTTCTACTGCACACTTCTTTCCCTTTACATAATAATAAATGTGAGTTTGTTTTGTTATCAGATCAAATTGAGTTTTTTAAGATTTGGTCTACAATCGGCATATCCCTACTACTACATATTTAAGATTTGGTCTACAATCGGCATATCCCTACTACTACATATTTAAGATTTGGTCTACAATCGGCATATCCCTACTACTACATATTTAAGATTTGGTCTACAATCGGCATATCCCTACTACTACATATTTAAGATTTGGTCTACAATCGGCATATCCCTACTACTACATGTTTAAGATTTGGTCTACAATCGGCATATCCCTACTACTACATATTTAAGATTTGGTCTACAATCGGCATATCCCTACTACTACATATTTAAGATTTGGTCTACAATCGGCATATCCCTACTACTACATATTTAAGATTTGGTCTACAATCGGCATATCCCTACTACTACATATTTAAGATTTGGTCTACAATCGGCATATCCCTACAACTACATATTTAAGATTTGGTCTACAATCGGCATATCCCTACTACTACATATTTAACTCGAGGGCTTGTTCCCACATCAGGTGTTTATTTCTACTGCACACTTCTTTCCCTTTACATAATAATAAATGTGAGTTTGTTTTGTTATCAGATCAAATTGAGTTTTTTAAGATTTGGTCTACAATCGGCATATCCCTACTACTACATATTTAAGATTTGGTCTACAATCGGCATATCCCTACTACTACATATTTAAGATTTGGTCTACAATCGGCATATCCCTACTATTACATATTTAAGATTTGGTCTACAATCGGCATATCCCTACTACTACATATTTAAGATTTGGTCTACAATCGGCATATCCCTACTACTACATATTTAAGATTTGGTCTACAATCGGCATATCCCTACTACTACATATTTAAGATTTGGTCTACAATCGGCATATCCCTACTACTACATATTTAAGATTTGGTCTACAATCGGCATATCCCTACTACTACATATTTAAGATTTGGTCTATAATCGGCATATCCCTACTACTACATATTTAAGATTTGGTCTACAATCGGCATATCCCTACTACTACATATTTAAGATTTGGTCTACAATCGGCATATCCCTACTACTACATATTTAACTCGAGGGCTTGTTCCCACATCAGGTGTTTATTTCTACTGCACACTTCTTTCCCTTTACATAATAATAAATGTGAGTTTGTTTTGTTATCAGATCAAATTGAGTTTTTTAAGATTTGGTCTACAATCGGCATATCCCTACTACTACATATTTAAGATTTGGTCTACAATCGGCATATCCCTACTACTACATATTTAAGATTTGGTCTACAATCGGCATATCCCTACTACTACATATTTAAGATTTGGTCTACAATCGGCATATCCCTACTACTACATAATTAAGATTTGGTCTACAATCGGCATATCCCTACTACTACATATTTAAGATTTGTCTACAATCGGCATATCCCTACTACTACATATTTAAGATTTGGTCTACAATCGGCATATCCCTACCACTACATATTTAAGATTTGGTCTACAATCGGCATATCCCTACTACTACATATTTAAGATTTGGTCTACAATCGGCATATCCCTACTACTACATATTTAAGATTTGGTCTACAATCGGCATATCCCTACTACTACATATTTAAGATTTGGTCTACAATCGGCATATCCCTACTACTACATATTTAAGATTTGGTCTACAATCGGCATATCCCTACTACTACATATTTAAGATTTGGTCTACAATCGGCATATCCCTACTACTACATATTTAACTCGAGGGCTTGTTCCCACATCAGGTGTTTATTTCTACTGCACACTTCTTTCCCTTTACATAATAATAAATGTGAGTTTGTTTTGTTATCAGATCAAATTGAGTTTTTTAAGATTTGGTATACAATCGGCAAATCCCTACTACTACATATTTAAGATTTGGTCTACAATCGGCATATCCCTACTACTACATATTTAAGATTTGGTCTACAATCGGCATATCCCTACTACTACATATTTAAGATTTGGTCTACAATCGGCATATCCCTACTACTACATATTTAAGATTTGGTCTACAATCGGCATATCCCTACTACTACATATTTAACTCGAGGGCTTGTTCCCACATCAGGTGTTTATTTCTACTGCACACTTCTTTCCCTTTACATAATAATAAATGTGAGTTTGTTTTGTTATCAGATCAAATTGAGTTTTTTAAGATTTGGTCTACAATCGGCATATCCCTACTACTACATATTTAAGATTTGGTCTACAATCGGCATATCCCTACTACTACATATTTAAGATTTGGTCTACAATCGGCATATCCCTACTACTACATATTTAAGATTTGGTCTACAATCGGCATATCCCTACTACTACATATTTAAGATTTGGTCTACAATCGGCATATCCCTACTACTACATATTTAAGATTTGGTCTACAATCGGCATATCCCTACTACTACATATTTAAGATTTACTACTACATATTTAAGATTTGGTCTACAATCGGCATATCCCTACTACTACATATTTAAGATTTGGTCTACAATCGGCATATCCCTACTACTACATATTTAAGAATTGGTCTACAATCGGCATATCCCTACTACTACATATTTAAGATTTGGTCTACAATCGGCATGTCCCTACTACTACATATTTAAGATGTGGTCTACAATCGGCATATCCCTACTACTACATATTTAAGATTTGGTCTACAATCGGCATATCCCTACTACTACATATTTAAGATTTGGTCTACAATCGGCATATCCCTACTACTACATATTTAAGATTTGGTCTACAATCGGCATATCTCTACTACTACATATTTAAGATTTGGTCTACAATCGGCATATCCCTACTACTACATATTTAAGATTTGGTCTACAATCGGCATATCCCTACTACTACATATTTAAGATTTGGTCTACAATCGGCATATCCCTACTACTACATATTTAAGATTTGGTCTACAATCGGCATATCCCTACTACTACATATTTAAGATTTGGTCTACAATCGGCATATCCCTACTACTACATATTTAAGATTTGGTCTACAATCGGCATATCCCTACAACTACATATTTAAGATTTGGTCTACAATCGGCATATCCCTACTACTACATATTTAACTCGAGGGCTTGTTCCCACATCAGGTGTTTATTTCTACTGCACACTTCTTTCCCTTTACATAATAATAAATGTGAGTTTGTTTTGTTATCAGATCAAATTGAGTTTTTTAAGATTTGGTCTACAATCGGCATATCCCTACTACTACATATTTAAGATTTGGTCTACAATCGGCATATCCCTACTACTACATATTTAAGATTTGGTCTACAATCGGCATATCCCTACTACTACATATTTAAGATTTGGTCTACAATCGGCATATCCCTACAACTACATATTTAAGATTTGGTCTACAATCGGCATATCCCTACTACTACATATTTAAGATTTGGTCTACAATCGGCATATCCCTACTACTACATATTTAAGATTTGGTCTACAATCGGCATATCCCTACTACTACATATTTAAGATTTGGTCTACAATCGGCATATCCCTACAACTACATATTTAAGATTTGGTCTACAATCGGCATATCCCTACTACTACATATTTAACTCGAGGGCTTGTTCCCACATCAGGTGTTTATTTCTACTGCACACTTCTTTCCCTTTACATAATAATAAATGTGAGTTTGTTTTGTTATCAGATCAAATTGAGTTTTTTAAGATTTGGTCTACAATCGGCATATCCCTACTACTACATATTTAAGATTTGGTCTACAATCGGCATATCTCTACTACTACATATTTAAGATTTGGTCTACAATCGGCATATCCCTACTACTACATATTTAAGATTTGGTCTACAATCGGCATATCCCTACTACTACATATTTAAGATTTGGTCTACAATCGGCATATCCCTACTACTACATATTTAAGATTTGGTCTACAATCGGCATATCCCTACTACTACATATTTAAGATTTGGTCTACAATCGGCATATCCCTACTACTACATATTTAAGATTTGGTCTACAATCGGCATATCCCTACAACTACATATTTAAGATTTGGTCTACAATCGGCATATCCCTACTACTACATATTTAACTCGAGGGCTTGTTCCCACATCAGGTGTTTATTTCTACTGCACACTTCTTTCCCTTTACATAATAATAAATGTGAGTTTGTTTTGTTATCAGATCAAATTGAGTTTTTTAAGATTTGGTCTACAATCGGCATATCCCTACTACTACATATTTAAGATTTGGTCTACAATCGGCATATCCCTACTACTACATATTTAAGATTTGGTCTACAATCGGCATATCCCTACTACTACATATTTAAGATTTGGTCTACAATCGGCATATCCCTACAACTACATATTTAAGATTTGGTCTACAATCGGCATATCCCTACTACTACATATTTAAGATTTGGTCTACAATCGGCATATCCCTACTACTACATATTTAAGATTTGGTCTACAATCGGCATATCCCTACTACTACATATTTAAGATTTGGTCTACAATCGGCATATCCCTACAACTACATATTTAAGATTTGGTCTACAATCGGCATATCCCTACTACTACATATTTAACTCGAGGGCTTGTTCCCACATCAGGTGTTTATTTCTACTGCACACTTCTTTCCCTTTACATAATAATAAATGTGAGTTTGTTTTGTTATCAGATCAAATTGAGTTTTTTAAGATTTGGTCTACAATCGGCATATCCCTACTACTACATATTTAAGATTTGGTCTACAATCGGCATATCCCTACTACTACATATTTAAGATTTGGTCTACAATCGGCATATCCCTACTACTACATATTTAAGATTTGGTCTACAATCGGCATATCCCTACTACTACATATTTAAGATTTGGTCTACAATCGGCATATCCCTACTACTACATATTTAAGATTTGGTCTACAATCGGCATATCCCTACTACTACATATTTAAGATTTGGTCTACAATCGGCATATCCCTACTACTACATATTTAAGATTTGGTCTACAATCGGCATATCCCTACTACTACATATTTAAGATTTGGTCTACAATCGGCATATCCCTACTACTACATATTTAACTCGAGGGCTTGTTCCCACATCAGGTGTTTATTTCTACTGCACACTTCTTTCCCTTTACATAATAATAAATGTGAGTTTGTTTTGTTATCAGATCAAATTGAGTTTTTTAAGATTTGGTCTACAATCGGCATATCCCTACTACTACATATTTAAGATTTGGTCTACAATCGGCATATCCCTACTACTACATATTTAAGATTTGGTCTACAATCGGCATATCCCTACTACTACATATTTAAGATTTGGTCTACAATCGGCATATCCCTACTACTACATATTTAAGATTTGGTCTACAATCGGCATATCCCTACTACTACATATTTAAGATTTGGTCTACAATCGGCATATCCCTACTACTACATATTTAAGATTTGGTCTACAATCGGCATATCCCTACAACTACATATTTAAGATTTGGTCTACAATCGGCATATCCCTACTACTACATATTTAACTCGAGGGCTTGTTCCCACATCAGGTGTTTATTTCTACTGCACACTTCTTTCCCTTTACATAATAATACATGTGAGTTTGTTTTGTTATCAGATCAAATTGAGTTTTTTAAGATTTGGTCTACAATCGGCATATCCCTACTACTACATATTTAAGATTTGGTCTACAATCGGCATATCCCTACTACTACATATTTAAGATTTGGTCTACAATCGGCATATCCCTACTACTACATATTTAAGATTTGGTCTACAATCGGCATATCCCTACAACTACATATTTAAGATTTGGTCTACAATCGGCATATCCCTACTACTACATATTTAAGATTTGGTCTACAATCGGCATATCCCTACTACTACATATTTAAGATTTGGTCTACAATCGGCATATCCCTACTACTACATATTTAAGATTTGGTCTACAATCGGCATATCCCTACAACTACATATTTAAGATTTGGTCTACAATCGGCATATCCCTACTACTACATATTTAACTCGAGGGCTTGTTCCCACATCAGGTGTTTATTTCTACTGCACACTTCTTTCCCTTTACATAATAATAAATGTGAGTTTGTTTTGTTATCAGATCAAATTGAGTTTTTTAAGATTTGGTCTACAATCGGCATATCCCTACTACTACATATTTAAGATTTGGTCTACAATCGGCATATCCCTACTACTACATATTTAAGATTTGGTCTACAATCGGCATATCCCTACTACTACATATTTAAGATTTGGTCTACAATCGGCATATCCCTACTACTACATATTTAAGATTTGGTCTACAATCGGCATATCCCTACTACTACATATTTAAGATTTGGTCTACAATCGGCATATCCCTACTACTACATATTTAAGATTTGGTCTACAATCGGCATATCCCTACTACTACATATTTAAGATTTGGTCTACAATCGGCATATCCCTACTACTACATATTTAAGATTTGGTCTACAATCGGCATATCCCTACTACTACATATTTAAGATTTGGTCTACAATCGGCATATCCCTACTACTACATATTTAAGATTTGGTCTACAATCGGCATATCCCTACTACTACATATTTAACTCGAGGGCTTGTTCCCACATCAGGTGTTTATTTCTACTGCACACTTCTTTCCCTTTACATAATAATAAATGTGAGTTTGTTTTGTTATCAGATCAAATTGATTTTTTTAAGATTTGGTCTACAATCGGCATATCCCTACTACTACATATTTAAGATTTGGTCTATAATCGGCATATCCCTACTACTACATATTTAAGATTTGGTCTACAATCGGCATATCCCTACTACTACATATTTAAGATTTGGTCTACAATCGGCATATCCCTACTACTACATATTTAAGATTTGGTCTACAATCGGCATATCCCTACTACTACATATTTAAGATTTGGTCTACAATCGGCATATCCCTACTACTACATATTTAAGATTTGGTCTACAATCGGCATATCCCTACTACTACATATTTAAGATTTGGTCTACAATCGGCATATCCCTACTACTACATATTTAACTCGAGGGCTTGTTCCCACATCAGGTGTTTATTTCTACTGCACACTTCTTTCCCTTTACATAATAATAAATGTGAGTTTGTTTTGTTATCAGATCAAATTGAGTTTTTTAAGATTTGGTCTACAATCGGCATATCCCTACTACTACATATTTAAGATTTGGTCTACAATCGGCATATCCCTACTACTACATATTTAAGATTTGGTCTACAATCGGCATATCCCTACTACTACATATTTAAGATTTGGTCTACAATCGGCATATCCCTACTACTACATATTTAAGATTTGGTCTACAATCGGCATATCCCTACTACTACATATTTAAGATTTGGTCTACAATCGGAATATCCCTACTACTACATATTTAAGATTTGGTCTACAATCGGCATATCCCTACTAGTACATATTTAAGATTTGGTCTACAATCGGCATATCCCTACTAGTACATATTTAAGATTTGGTCTACAATCGGCATATCCCTACTACTACATATTTAAGATTTGGTCTACAATCGGCATATCCCTACTACTACATATTTAAGATTTGGTCTACAATCGGCATATCCCTACTACTACATATTTAAGATTTGGTCTACAATCGGCATATCCCTACTACTACATATTTAAGATTTGGTCTACAATCGGCATATCCCTACTACTACATATTTAAGATTTGGTCTACAATCGGCATATCCCTACTACTACATATTTAAGATTTGGTCTACAATCGGCATATCCCTACTACTACTACATATTTAAGATTTGGTCTACAATCGGCATATCCCTACTACTACATATTTAAGATTTGGTCTACAATCGGCATATCCCTACTACTACATATTTAAGATTTGGTCTATAATCGGCATATCCCTACTACTACATATTTAAGATTTGGTCTACAATCGGCATATCCCTACTACTACATATTTAAGATTTGGTCTACAATCGGCATATCCCTACTACTACATATTTAAGATTTGGTCTACAATCGGCATATCCCTACTACTACATATTTAAGATTTGGTCTACAATCGGCATATCCCTACTACTACATATTTAAGATTTGGTCTACAATCGGCATATCCCTACTACTACATATTTAACTCGAGGGCTTGTTCCCACATCAGGTGTTTATTTCTACTGCACACTTCTTTCCCTTTACATAATAATAAATGTGAGTTTGTTTTGTTATCAGATCAAATTGAGTTTTTTAAGATTTGGTCTACAATCGGCATATCCCTACTACTACATATTTAAGATTTGGTCTACAATCGGCATATCCCTACTACTACATATTTAAGATTTGGTCTACAATCGGCATATCCCTACTACTACATATTTAAGATTTGGTCTACAATCGGCATATCCCTACTACTACATATTTAAGATTTGGTCTACAATCGGCATATCCCTACTACTACATATTTAAGATTTGGTCTACAATCGGCATATCCCTACTACTACATATTTAAGATTTGGTCTACAATCGGCATATCCCTACTACTACATATTTAAGATTTGGTCTACAATCGGCATATTCCTACTACTACATATTTAAGATTTGGTCTACAATCGGCATATCCCTACTACTACATATTTAAGATTTGGTCTACAATCGGCATATCCCTACTACTACATATTTAAGATTTGGTCTACAATCGGCATATCCCTACTACTACATATTTAAGATTTGGTCTACAATCGGCATATCTCTACTACTACATATTTAAGATTTGGTCTACAATCGGCATATCCCTACTACTACATATTTAAGATTTGGTCTACAATCGGCATATCCCTACTACTACATATTTAAGATTTGGTCTGCAATCGGCATATCCCTACTACTACATATTTAAGATTTGGTCTATAATCGGCATATCCCTACTACTACATATTTAAGATTTGGTCTACAATCGGCATATCCCTACTACTACATATTTAAGATTTGGTCTACAATCGGCATATCCCTACTACTACATATTTAAGATTTGGTCTGCAATCGGCATATCCCTACTACTACATATTTAAGATTTGGTCTATAATCGGCATATCCCTACTACTACATATTTAAGATTTGGTCTACAATCGGCATATCCCTACTACTACATATTTAAGATTTGGTCTACAATCGGCATATCCCTACTACTACATATTTAAGATTTGGTCTACAATCGGCATATCCCTACTACTACATATTTAAGATTTGGTCTACAATCGGCATATCCCTACTACTACATATTTAAGATTTGGTCTACAATCGGCATATCTCTACTACTACATATTTAAGATTTGGTCTACAATCGGCATATCCCTACTACTACATATTTAAGATTTGGTCTATAATCGGCATATCCCTACTACTACATATTTAAGATTTGGTCTACAATCGGCATATCCCTACTACTACATATTTAAGATTTGGTCTACAATCGGCATATCCCTACTACTACATATTTAACTCGAGGGCTTGTTCCCACATCAGGTGTTTATTTCTACTGCACACTTCTTTCCCTTTACATAATAATAAATGTGAGTTTGTTTTGTTATCAGATCAAATTGAGTTTTTTAAGATTTGGTCTACAATCGGCATATCCCTACTACTACATATTTAAGATTTGGTCTACAATCGGCATATCCCTACTACTACATATTTAAGATTTGGTCTACAATCGGCATATCCCTACTGCTACATATTTAAGATTTGGTCTACAATCGGCATATCCCTACTACTACATATTTAAGATTTGGTCTACAATCGGCATATCCCTACTACTACATATTTAAGATTTGGTCTACAATCGGCATATCCCTACTACTACATATTTAAGATTTGGTCTACAATCGGCATATCCCTACTACTACATATTTAACTCGAGGGCTTGTTCCCACATCAGGTGTTTATTTCTACTGCACACTTCTTTCCCTTTACATAATAATAAATGTGAGTTTGTTTTGTTATCAGATCAAATTGAGTTTTTTAAGATTTGGTCTACAATCGGCATATCCCTACTACTACATATTTAAGATTTGGTCTACAATCGGCATATCCCTACTACTACATATTTAAGATTTGGTCTACAATCGGCATATCCCTACTACTACATATTTAAGATTTGGTCTACAATCGGCATATTCCTACTACTACATATTTAAGATTTGGTCTACAATCGGCATATCCCTACTACTACATGTTTAAGATTTGGTCTACAATCGGCATATCCCTACTACTACATATTTAAGATTTGGTCTACAATCGGCATATCCCTACTACTACATATTTAAGATTTGGTCTACAATCGGCATATCCCTACTACTACATATTTAAGATTTGGTCTACAATTGGCATATCCCTACTACTACATATTTAAGATTTGGTCTACAATCGGCATATCCCTACAACTACATATTTAAGATTTGGTCTACAATCGGCATATCCCTACTACTACATATTTAACTCGAGGGCTTGTTCCCACATCAGGTGTTTATTTCTACTGCACACTTCTTTCCCTTTACATAATAATAAATGTGAGTTTGTTTTGTTATCAGATCAAATTGAGTTTTTTAAGATTTGGTCTACAATCGGCATATCCCTACTACTACATATTTAAGATTTGGTCTACAATCGGCATATCCCTACTACTACATATTTAAGATTTGGTCTACAATCGGCATATCCCTACTATTACATATTTAAGATTTGGTCTACAATCGGCATATCCCTACTACTACATATTTAAGATTTGGTCTACAATCGGCATATCCCTACTACTACATATTTAAGATTTGGTCTACAATCGGCATATCCCTACTACTACATATTTAAGATTTGGTCTACAATCGGCATATCCCTACTACTACATATTTAAGATTTGGTCTACAATCGGCATATCCCTACTACTACATATTTAAGATTTGGTCTATAATCGGCATATCCCTACTACTACATATTTAAGATTTGGTCTACAATCGGCATATCCCTACTACTACATATTTAAGATTTGGTCTACAATCGGCATATCCCTACTACTACATATTTAAGATTTGGTCTACAATCGCCATATCCCTACTACTACATATTTAAGATTTGGTCTACAATCGGCATATCCCTACTACTACATATTTAAGATTTGGTCTACAATCGGCATATCCCTACTACTACATATTTAAGATTTGGTCTACAATCGGCATATTCCTACTACTACATATTTAAGATTTGGTCTACAATCGGCATATCCCTACTACTACATATTTAAGATTTGGTCTACAATCGGCATATCCCTACTACTACATATTTAAGATTTGGTCTACAATCGGCATATCCCTACTACTACATATTTAAGATTTGGTCTACAATCGGCATATCTCTACTACTACATATTTAAGATTTGGTCTACAATCGGCATATCCCTACTACTACATATTTAAGATTTGGTCTATAATCGGCATATCCCTACTACTACATATTTAAGATTTGGTCTACAATCGGCATATCCCTACTACTACATATTTAAGATTTGGTCTACAATCGGCATATCCCTACTACTACATATTTAAGATTTGGTCTACAATCGGCATATCCCTACTACTACATATTTAAGATTTGGTCTACAATCGGCATATCCCTACTACTACATATTTAAGATTTGGTCTACAATCGGCATATCTCTACTACTACATATTTAAGATTTGGTCTACAATCGGCATATCCCTACTACTACATATTTAAGATTTGGTCTATAATCGGCATATCCCTACTACTACATATTTAAGATTTGGTCTACAATCGGCATATCCCTACTACTACATATTTAAGATTTGGTCTACAATCGGCATATCCCTACTACTACATATTTAACTCGAGGGCTTGTTCCCACATCAGGTGTTTATTTCTACTGCACACTTCTTTCCCTTTACATAATAATAAATGTGAGTTTGTTTTGTTATCAGATCAAATTGAGTTTTTTAAGATTTGGTCTACAATCGGCATATCCCTACTACTACATATTTAAGATTTGGTCTACAATCGGCATATCCCTACTACTACATATTTAAGATTTGGTCTACAATCGGCATATCCCTACTGCTACATATTTAAGATTTGGTCTACAATCGGCATATCCCTACTACTACATATTTAAGATTTGGTCTACAATCGGCATATCCCTACTACTACATATTTAAGATTTGGTCTACAATCGGCATATCCCTACTACTACATATTTAAGATTTGGTCTACAATCGGCATATCCCTACTACTACATATTTAACTCGAGGGCTTGTTCCCACATCAGGTGTTTATTTCTACTGCACACTTCTTTCCCTTTACATAATAATAAATGTGAGTTTGTTTTGTTATCAGATCAAATTGAGTTTTTTAAGATTTGGTCTACAATCGGCATATCCCTACTACTACATATTTAAGATTTGGTCTACAATCGGCATATCCCTACTACTACATATTTAAGATTTGGTCTACAATCGGCATATCCCTACTACTACATATTTAAGATTTGGTCTACAATCGGCATATCCCTACTACTACATATTTAAGATTTGGTCTACAATCGGCATATCCCTACTACTACATGTTTAAGATTTGGTCTACAATCGGCATATCCCTACTACTACATATTTAAGATTTGGTCTACAATCGGCATATCCCTACTACTACATATTTAAGATTTGGTCTACAATCGGCATATCCCTACTACTACATATTTAAGATTTGGTCTACAATTGGCATATCCCTACTACTACATATTTAAGATTTGGTCTACAATCGGCATATCCCTACAACTACATATTTAAGATTTGGTCTACAATCGGCATATCCCTACTACTACATATTTAACTCGAGGGCTTGTTCCCACATCAGGTGTTTATTTCTACTGCACACTTCTTTCCCTTTACATAATAATAAATGTGAGTTTGTTTTGTTATCAGATCAAATTGAGTTTTTTAAGATTTGGTCTACAATCGGCATATCCCTACTACTACATATTTAAGATTTGGTCTACAATCGGCATATCCCTACTACTACATATTTAAGATTTGGTCTACAATCGGCATATCCCTACTATTACATATTTAAGATTTGGTCTACAATCGGCATATCCCTACTACTACATATTTAAGATTTGGTCTACAATCGGCATATCCCTACTACTACATATTTAAGATTTGGTCTACAATCGGCATATCCCTACTACTACATATTTAAGATTTGGTCTACAATCGGCATATCCCTACTACTACATATTTAAGATTTGGTCTACAATCGGCATATCCCTACTACTACATATTTAAGATTTGGTCTATAATCGGCATATCCCTACTACTACATATTTAAGATTTGTCTACAATCGGCATATCCCTACTACTACATATTTAAGATTTGGTCTACAATCGGCATATCCCTACTACTACATATTTAACTCGAGGGCTTGTTCCCACATCAGGTGTTTATTTCTACTGCACACTTCTTTCCCTTTACATAATAATAAATGTGAGTTTGTTTTGTTATCAGATCAAATTGAGTTTTTTAAGATTTGGTCTACAATCGGCATATCCCTACTACTACATATTTAAGATTTGGTCTACAATCGGCATATCCCTACTACTACATATTTAAGATTTGGTCTACAATCGGCATATCCCTACTACTACATATTTAAGATTTGGTCTACAATCGGCATATCCCTACTACTACATATTTAAGATTTGGTCTACAATCGGCATATCCCTACTACTACATATTTAAGATTTGGTCTACAATCGGCATATCCCTACTACTACATATTTAAGATTTGGTCTACAATCGGCATATCCCTACTACTACATAATTAAGATTTGGTCTACAATCGGCATATCCCTACTACTACATATTTAAGATTTGTCTACAATCGGCATATCCCTACTACTACATATTTAAGATTTGGTCTACAATCGGCATATCCCTACCACTACATATTTAAGATTTGGTCTACAATCGGCATATCCCTACTACTACATATTTAAGATTTGGTCTACAATCGGCATATCCCTACTACTACATATTTAAGATTTGGTCTACAATCGGCATATCCCTACTACTACATATTTAAGATTTGGTCTACAATCGGCATATCCCTACTACTACATATTTAACTCGAGGGCTTGTTCCCACATCAGGTGTTTATTTCTACTGCACACTTCTTTCCCTTTACATAATAATAAATGTGAGTTTGTTTTGTTATCAGATCAAATTGAGTTTTTTAAGATTTGGTCTACAATCGGCATATCCCTACTACTACATATTTAAGATTTGGTCTACAATCGGCATATCCCTACTACTACATATTTAAGATTTGGTCTACAATCGGCATATCCCTACTACTACATATTTAAGATTTGGTCTACAATCGGCATATCCCTACTACTACATATTTAAGATTTGGTCTACAATCGGCATATCCCTACTACTACATATTTAACTCGAGGGCTTGTTCCCACATCAGGTGTTTATTTCTACTGCACACTTCTTTCCCTTTACATAATAATAAATGTGAGTTTGTTTTGTTATCAGATCAAATTGAGTTTTTTAAGATTTGGTCTACAATCGGCATATCCCTACTACTACATATTTAAGATTTGGTCTACAATCGGCATATCCCTACTACTACATATTTAAGATTTGGTCTACAATCGGCATATCCCTACTACTACATATTTAAGATTTGGTCTACAATCGGCATATCCCTACTACTACATATTTAAGATTTGGTCTACAATCGGCATATCCCTACTACTACATATTTAAGATTTGGTCTACAATCGGCATATCCCTACTACTACATATTTAAGATTTACTACTACATATTTAAGATTTGGTCTACAAACGGCATATCCCTACTACTACATATTTAAGATTTGGTCTACAATCGGCATATCCCTACTACTACATATTTAAGATTTGGTCTACAATCGGCATATCCCTACTACTACATATTTAAGATTTGGTCTACAATCGGCATATCCCTACTACTACATATTTAAGATTTGGTCTACAATCGGCATATCCCTACTACTACATATTTAAGAATTGGTCTACAATCGGCATATCCCTACTACTACATATTTAAGATTTGGTCTACAATCGGCATGTCCCTACTACTACATATTTAAGATTTGGTCTACAATCGGCATATCCCTACTACTACATATTTAAGATTTGGTCTACAATCGGCATATCCCTACTACTACATATTTAAGATTTGGTCTACAATCGGCATATCCCTACTACTACATATTTAAGATTTGGTCTACAATCGGCATATCTCTACTACTACATATTTAAGATTTGGTCTACAATCGGCATATCCCTACTACTACATATTTAAGATTTGGTCTACAATCGGCATATCCCTACTACTACATATTTAAGATTTGGTCTACAATCGGCATATCCCTACTACTACATATTTAAGATTTGGTCTACAATCGGCATATCCCTACTACTACATATTTAAGATTTGGTCTACAATCGGCATATCCCTACTACTACATATTTAAGATTTGGTCTACAATCGGCATATCCCTACAACTACATATTTAAGATTTGGTCTACAATCGGCATATCCCTACTACTACATATTTAACTCGAGGGCTTGTTCCCACATCAGGTGTTTATTTCTACTGCACACTTCTTTCCCTTTACATAATAATAAATGTGAGTTTGTTTTGTTATCAGATCAAATTGAGTTTTTTAAGATTTGGTCTACAATCGGCATATCCCTACTACTACATATTTAAGATTTGGTCTACAATCGGCATATCCCTACTACTACATATTTAAGATTTGGTCTACAATCGGCATATCCCTACTACTACATATTTAAGATTTGGTCTACAATCGGCATATCCCTACAACTACATATTTAAGATTTGGTCTACAATCGGCATATCCCTACTACTACATATTTAAGATTTGGTCTACAATCGGCATATCCCTACTACTACATATTTAAGATTTGGTCTACAATCGGCATATCCCTACTACTACATATTTAAGATTTGGTCTACAATCGGCATATCCCTACAACTACATATTTAAGATTTGGTCTACAATCGGCATATCCCTACTACTACATATTTAACTCGAGGGCTTGTTCCCACATCAGGTGTTTATTTCTACTGCACACTTCTTTCCCTTTACATAATAATAAATGTGAGTTTGTTTTGTTATCAGATCAAATTGAGTTTTTTAAGATTTGGTCTACAATCGGCATATCCCTACTACTACATATTTAAGATTTGGTCTACAATCGGCATATCCCTACTATTACATATTTAAGATTTGGTCTACAATCGGCATATCCCTACTACTACATATTTAAGATTTGGTCTACAATCGGCATATCCCTACTACTACATATTTAAGATTTGGTCTACAATCGGCATATCCCTACTACTACATATTTAAGATTTGGTCTACAATCGGCATATCCCTACTACTACATATTTAAGATTTGGTCTACAATCGGCATATCCCTACTACTACATATTTAAGATTTGGTCTACAATCGGCATATCCCTACTACTACATATTTAAGATTTGGTCTACAATCGGCATATCCCTACTACTACATATTTAAGATTTGGTCTACAATCGGCATATCCCTACTACTACATATTTAAGATTTGGTCTACAATCGGCATATCCCTACTACTACATATTTAACTCGAGGGCTTGTTCCCACATCAGGTGTTTATTTCTACTGCACACTTCTTTCCCTTTACATAATAATAAATGTGAGTTTGTTTTGTTATCAGATCAAATTGATTTTTTTAAGATTTGGTCTACAATCGGCATATCCCTACTACTACATATTTAAGATTTGGTCTATAATCGGCATATCCCTACTACTACATATTTAAGATTTGGTCTACAATCGGCATATCCCTACTACTACATATTTAAGATTTGGTCTACAATCGGCATATCCCTACTACTACATATTTAAGATTTGGTCTACAATCGGCATATCCCTACTACTACATATTTAAGATTTGGTCTACAATCGGCATATCCCTACTACTACATATTTAAGATTTGGTCTACAATCGGCATATCCCTACTACTACATATTTAAGATTTGGTCTACAATCGGCATATCCCTACTACTACATATTTCAGATTTGGTCTACAATTGGCATATCCCTACTACTACATATTTAAGATTTGGTCTACAATCGGCATATCCCTACTACTACATATTTAAGATTTGGTCTACAATCGGCATATCCCTACTACTACATATTTAAGATTTGGTCTACAATCGGCATATTCCTACTACTACATATTTAAGATTTGGTCTACAATCGGCATATCCCTACTACTACATATTTAAGATTTGGTCTACAATCGGCATATCCCTACTACTACATATTTAAGATTTGGTCTACAATCGGCATATCCCTACTACTACATATTTAAGATTTGGTCTACAATCGGCATATCCCTACTACTACATATTTAAGATTTGGTCTACAATCGGCATATCCCTACTACTACATATTTAAGATTTGGTCTACAATCGGCATATCCCTACTACTACATATTTAACTCGAGGGCTTGTTCCCACATCAGGTGTTTATTTCTACTGCACACTTCTTTCCCTTTACATAATAATAAATGTGAGTTTGTTTTGTTATCAGATCAAATTGAGTCTTTTAAGATTTGGTCTACAATCGGCATATCCCTACTACTACATATTTAAGATTTGGTCTACAATCGGCATATCCCTACTACTACATATTTAAGATTTGGTCTACAATCGGCATATCCCTACTACTACATATTTAAGATTTGGTCTACAATCGGCATATCCCTACTACTACATATTTAAGATTTGGTCTACAATCGGCATATCCCTACTACTACATATTTAAGATTTGGTCTACAATCGGCATATCCCTACTACTACATATTTAAGATTTGGTCTACAATCGGCATATCCCTACTACTACATATTTAAGATTTGGTCTACAATCGGCATATCCCTACTACTACATATTTAAGATTTGGTCTACAATCGGCATATCCCTACTACTACATATTTAAGATTTGGTCTACAATCGGCATATCCCTACTACTACATATTTAAGATTTGGTCTACAATCGGCATATCCCTACTACTAAATATTTAAGATTTGGTCTACAATCGGCATATCCCTACTACTACATATTTAAGATTTGGTCTACAATCGGCATATCCCTACTACTACATATTTCAGATTTGGTCTACAATCGGCATATCCCTACTACTACATATTTAAGATTTGGTCTACAATCGGCATATCCCTACTACTACATATTTAAGATTTGGTCTACAATCGGCATATCCCTACTACTACATATTTAAGATTTGGTCTACAATCGGCATATCCCTACTACTACATATTTAAGATTTGGTCT
The DNA here is from genome assembly GCA_037893245.1 of Crossaster papposus. Taxonomy (NCBI): domain Eukaryota; kingdom Metazoa; phylum Echinodermata; class Asteroidea; order Velatida; family Solasteridae; genus Crossaster; species Crossaster papposus. Next base: position 317,852 of record JBAIAA010000421.1, read on the forward strand.
ACAATCGGCATATCCCTACTACTACATATTTAACTCGAGGGCTTGTTCCCACATCAGGTGTTTATTTCTACTGCACACTTCTTTCCCTTTACATAATAATAAATGTGAGTTTGTTTTGTTATCAGATCAAATTGAGTTTTTTAAGATTTGGTCTACAATCGGCATATCCCTACTACTACATATTTAAGATTTGGTCTACAATCGGCATATCCCTACTACTACATATTTAAGATTTGGTCTACAATCGGCATATCCCTACTACTACATATTTAAGATTTGGTCTACAATCGGCATATCCCTACTACTACATATTTAAGATTTGGTCTACAATCGGCATATCCCTACTACTACATATTTAAGATTTGGTCTACAATCGGCATATCCCTACTACTACATATTTAAGATTTGGTCTACAATCGGCATATCCCTACTACAACATATTTAAGATTTGGTCTACAATCGGCATATCCCTACTACTACATATTTAAGATTTGGTCTACAATCGGCATATCTCTACTACTACATATTTAAGATTTGGTCTACAATCGGCATATCCCTACTACTACATATTTAAGATTTGGTCTACAATCGGCATATCCCTACTACTACATATTTAAGATTTGGTCTACAATCGGCATATCCCTACTACTACATATTTAAGATTTGGTCTACAATCGGCATATCCCTACTACTACATATTTAAGATTTGGTCTACAATCGGCATATCCCTACTACTACATATTTAAGATTTGGTCTACAATCGGCATATCCCTACAACTACATATTTAAGATTTGGTCTACAATCGGCATATCCCTACTACTACATATTTAACTCGAGGGCTTGTTCCCACATCAGGTGTTTATTTCTACTGCACACTTCTTTCCCTTTACATAATAATAAATGTGAGTTTGTTTTGTTATCAGATCAAATTGAGTTTTTTAAGATTTGGTCTACAATCGGCATATCCCTACTACTACATATTTAAGATTTGGTCTACAATCGGCATATCCCTACTACTACATATTTAACTCGAGGGCTTGTTCCCACATCAGGTGTTTATTTCTACTGCACACTTCTTTTCCTTTACATAATAATAAATGTGAGTTTGTTTTGTTATCAGATCAAATTGAGTTTTTTAAGATTTGGTCTACAATCGGCATATCCCTACTACTACATATTTAAGATTTGGTCTACAATCGGCATATCCCTACTACTACATATTTAAGATTTGGTCTACAATCGGCATATCCCTACTACTACATATTTAACTCGAGGGCTTGTTCCCACATCAGGTGTTTATTTCTACTGCACACTTGTTTCCCTTTACATAATAATAAATGTGAGTTTGTTTTGTTATCAGATCAAATTGAGTGTTTTAAGATTTGGTCTACAATCGGCATATCCCTACTACTACATGTTTAAGATTTGGTCCACAATCGGCATATCCCTACTACTACATATTTAAGATTTGGTCTACAATCGGCATATCCCTACTACTACATATTTAAGATTTGGTCTACAATCGGCATATCCCTACTACTACATATTTAAGATTTGGTCTACAATCGGCATATCCCTACTACTACATATTTAAGATTTGGTCTACAATCGGCATATCCCTACTACTACATATTTAAGATTTGGTCTACAATCGGCATATCCCTACTACTACATATTTAAGATTTGGTCTACAATCGGCATATCCCTACTACTACATATTTAAGATTTGGTCTACAATCGGCATATCCCTACTACTACATATTTAAGATTTGGTCTACAATCGGCATATCCCTACTACTACATATTTAAGATTTGGTCTACAATCGGCATATCCCTACTACTACATATTTAAGATTTGGTCTACAATCGGCATATCCCTACTACTACATATTTAAGATTTGGTCTACAATCGGCATATCCCTACTACAACATATTTAAGATTTGGTCTACAATCGGCATATCCCTACTACTACATATTTAAGATTTGGTCTACAATCGGCATATCTCTACTACTACATATTTAAGATTTGGTCTACAATCGGCATATCCCTACTACTACATATTTAAGATTTGGTCTACAATCGGCATATCCCTACTACTACATATTTAAGATTTGGTCTACAATCGGCATATCCCTACTACTACATATTTAAGATTTGGTCTACAATCGGCATATCCCTACTACTACATATTTAAGATTTGGTCTACAATCGGCATATCCCTACTACTACATATTTAAGATTTGGTCTACAATCGGCATATCCCTACAACTACATATTTAAGATTTGGTCTACAATCGGCATATCCCTACTACTACATATTTAACTCGAGGGCTTGTTCCCACATCAGGTGTTTATTTCTACTGCACACTTCTTTCCCTTTACATAATAATAAATGTGAGTTTGTTTTGTTATCAGATCAAATTGAGTTTTTTAAGATTTGGTCTACAATCGGCATATCCCTACTACTACATATTTAAGATTTGGTCTACAATCGGCATATCCCTACTACTACATATTTAACTCGAGGGCTTGTTCCCACATCAGGTGTTTATTTCTACTGCACACTTCTTTCCCTTTACATAATAATAAATGTGAGTTTGTTTTGTTATCAGATCAAATTGAGTTTTTTAAGATTTGGTCTACAATCGGCATATCCCTACTACTACATATTTAAGATTTGGTCTACAATCGGCATATCCCTACTACTACATATTTAAGATTTGGTCTACAATCGGCATATCCCTACTACTACATATTTAACTCGAGGGCTTGTTCCCACATCAGGTGTTTATTTCTACTGCACACTTTTTTCCCTTTACATAATAATAAATGTGAGTTTGTTTTGTTATCAGATCAAATTGAGTGTTTTAAGATTTGGTCTACAATCGGCATATCCCTACTACTACATGTTTAAGATTTGGTCCACAATCGGCATATCCCTACTACTACATATTTAAGATTTGGTCTACAATCGGCATATCCCTACTACTACATATTTAAGATTTGGTCTACAATCGGCATATCCCTACTACTACATATTTAAGATTTGGTCTACAATCGGCATATCCCTACTACTACATATTTAAGATTTGGTCTACAATCGGCATATCCCTACTACTACATATTTAAGATTTGGTCTACAATCGGCATATCCCTACTACTACATATTTAAGATTTGGTCTACAATCGGCATATCCCTACTACTACATATTTAAGATTTGGTCTACAATCGGCATATCCCTACTACTACATATTTCAGATTTGGTCTACAATCGGCATATCCCTACTACTACATATTTAAGATTTGGTCTACAATCGGCATATCCCTACTACTACATATTTCAGATTTGGTCTACAATCGGCATATCCCTACTACTACATATTTAAGATTTGGTCTACAATCGGCATATCCCTACTACTACACATTTAAGATTTGGTCTACAATCGGCTTATCCCTACTACTACATATTTAAGATTTGGTCTTCCATCGGCTTATCCCTACTACTACATATTTAAGATTTGGTCTACAATCGGCATATCCCCACTACTACATATTTAAGATTTGGTCTACAATCGGCATATCCCTACTACTACATATTTAAGATTTGGTCTACAATCGGCATATCCCTACTACTACATATTTCAGATTTGGTCTACAATCGGCATATCCCTACTACTACATATTTAAGATTTGGTCTACAATCGGCATATCCCTACTACTACATATTTAACTCGAGGGCTTGTTCCCACATCAGGTGTTTATTTCTACTGCACACTTCTTTCCCTTTACATAATAATAACTGTGAGTTTGTTTTGTTATCAGATCAAATTGAGTTTTTTAAGATTTGGTCTACAATCGGCATATCCCTACTACTACATATTTAAGATTTGGTCTACAATCGGCATATCCCTACTACTACATATTTAAGATTTGGTCTACAATCGGCATATCCATACTACTACATATTTAAGATTTGGTCTACAATCGGCATATCCCTACTACTACATATTTAACTCGAGGGCTTGTTCCCACATCAGGTGTTTATTTCTACTGCACACTTCTTTCCCTTTACATAATAATAAATGTGAGTTTGTTTTGTTATCAGATCAAATTGAGTTTTTTAAGATTTGGTCTACAATCGGCATATCCCTACTACTACATATTTAAGATTTGGTCTACAATCGGCATATCCCTACTACTACATATTTAAGATTTGGTCTACAATCGGCATATCCCTACTACTACATATTTAACTCGAGGGCTTGTTCCCACATCAGGTGTTTATTTCTACTGCACACTTCTTTCCCTTTACATAATAATAAATGTGAGTTTGTTTTGTTATCAGATCAAATTGAGTGTTTTAAGATTTGGTCTACAATCGGCATATCCCTACTACTACATATTTAAGATTTGGTCTACAATCGGCATATCCCTACTACTACATGTTTAAGATTTGGTCTACAATCGGCATATCCCTACTACTACATATTTAAGATTTGGTCTACAATCGGCATATCCCTACTACTACATATTTAAGATTTGGTCTACAATCGGCATATCCCTACTACTACATATTTAAGATTTGGTCTACAATCGGCATATCCCTACTACTACATATTTAAGATTTGGTCTACAATCGGCATATCCCTACTACTACATATTTAAGATTTGGTCTACAATCGGCATATCCCTACTACTACATATTTAAGATTTGGTCTACAATCGGCATATCCCTACTACTACATATTTAAGATTTGGTCTACAATCGGCATATCCCTACTACTACATATTTCAGATTTGGTCTACAATCGGCATATCCCTACTACTACATATTTCAGATTTGGTCTACAATCGGCATATCCCTACTACTACATATTTAAGATTTGGTCTACAATCGGCATATCCCTACTACTACATATTTAAGATTTGGTCTACAATCGGCTTATCCCTACTACTACATATTTAAGATTTGGTCTACAATCGGCATATCCCTACTACTACATATTTAAGATTTGGTCTACAATCGGCATATCCCTACTACTACATATTTAACTCGAGGGCTTGTTCCCACATCAGGTGTTTATTTCTACTGCACACTTCTTTCCCTTTACATAATAATAAATGTGAGTTTGTTTTGTTATCAGATCAAATCGAGTTTTTTAAGATTTGGTCTACAATCGGCATATCCCTACTACTACATATTTAAGATTTGGTCTACAATCGGCATATCCCTACTACTACATATTTAAGATTTGGTCTACAATCGGCATATCCCTACTACTACATATTTAACTCGAGGGCTTGTTCCCACATCAGGTGTTTATTTCTACTGCACACTTCTTTCCCTTTACATAATAATAAATGTGAGTTTGTTTTGTTATCAGATCAAATTGAGTGTTTTAAGATTTGGTCTACAATCGGCATATCCCTACTACTACATATTTAAGATTTGGTCTACAATCGGCATATCCCTACTACTACATGTTTAAGATTTGGTCTACAATCGGCATATCCCTACTACTACATATTTAAGATTTGGTCTACAATCGGCATATCCCTACTACTACATATTTAAGATTTGGTCTACAATCGGCATATCCCTACTACTACATATTTAAGATTTGGTCTACAATCGGCATATCCCTACTACTACATATTTAAGATTTGGTCTACAATCGGCATATCCCTACTACTACATATTTAAGATTTGGTCTACAATCGGCATATCCCTACTACTACATATTTAAGATTTGGTCTACAATCGGCATATCCCTACTACTACATATTTAAGATTTGGTCTACAATCGGCATATCCCTACTACTACATATTTAAGATTTGGTCTACAATCGGCATATCCCTACTACTACATATTTAACTCGAGTGCTTGTTGCTACATCAGGTGTTTATTTCTACTGCACACTTCTTTCCCTTTACATAATAATAAATGTGAGTTTGTTTTGTTATCAGATCAAATTGAGTTTTTTCAGATTTGGTCTACAATCGGCATATCCCTACTACTACATATTTAAGATTTGGTCTACAATCGGCATATCCCTACTACTACATATTTAACTCGAGGGCTTGTTCCCACATCAGGTGTTTATTTCTACTGCACACTTCTTTCCCTTTACATAATAATAAATGTGAGTTTGTTTTGTTATCAGATCAAATTGAGTTTTTTAAGATTTGGTCTACAATCGGCATATCCCTACTACTACATATTTAAGATTTGGTCTACAATCGGCATATCCCTACTACTACATATTTAAGATTTGGTCTACAATCGGCATATCCATACTACTACATATTTAAGATTTGGTCTACAATCGGCATATCCCTACTACTACATATTTAACTCGAGGGCTTGTTCCCACATCAGGTGTTTATTTCTACTGCACACTTCTTTCCCTTTACATAATAATAAATGTGAGTTTGTTTTGTTATCAGATCAAATCGAGTTTTTTAAGATTTGGTCTACAATCGGCATATCCCTACTACTACATATTTAAGATTTGGTCTACAATCGGCATATCCCTACTACTACATATTTAAGATTTGGTCTACAATCGGCATATCCCTACTACTACATATTTAACTCGAGGGCTTGTTCCCACATCAGGTGTTTATTTCTACTGCACACTTCTTTCCCTTTACATAATAATAAATGTGAGTTTGTTTTGTTATCAGATCAAATTGAGTGTTTTAAGATTTGGTCTACAATCGGCATATCCCTACTACTACATATTTAAGATTTGGTCTACAATCGGCATATCCCTACTACTACATGTTTAAGATTTGGTCTACAATCGGCATATCCCTACTACTACATATTTAAGATTTGGTCTACAATCGGCATATCCCTACTACTACATATTTAAGATTTGGTCTACAATCGGCATATCCCTACTACTACATATTTAAGATTTGGTCTACAATCGGCATATCCCTACTACTACATATTTAAGATTTGGTCTACAATCGGCATATCCCTACTACTACATATTTAAGATTTGGTCTTCCATCGGCTTATCCCTACTACTACATATTTAAGATTTGGTCTACAATCGGAATATCCCCACTACTACATATTTAAGATTTGGTCTACAATCGGCATATCCCTACTACTACATATTTAAGATTTGGTCTACAATCGGCATATCCCTACTACTACATATTTAACTCGAGGGCTTGTTTCCACATCAGGTGTTTATTTCTACTGCACACTTCTTTCCCTTTACATAATAATAAATGTGAGTTTGTTTTGTTATCAGATCAAATTGAGTTTTTTAAGATTTGGTCTACAATCGGCATATCCCTACTACTACATATTTACGATTTGGTGTACAATCGGCATATCCCCACTACTACATATTTAAGATTTGGTCTACAATCGGCATATCCCTACTACTACATATTTAAGATTTGGTCTACAATCGGCATATCCCTACTACTACATATTTAAGATTTGGTCTACAATCGGCATATCCCTACTACTACATATTTAAGATTTGGTCTACAATCGGCATATCCCCACTACTACATATTTAAGATTTGGTCTACAATCGGCATATCCCTACTACTACATATTTAAGATTTGGTCTACAATCGGCATATCCCTACTACTACATATTTAAGATTTGGTCTACAATCGGCATATCCCTACTACTACATATTTAAGATTTGGTCTACAATCGGCATATCCCTACTACTACATATTTAAGATTTGGTCTACAATCGGCATATCCCTACTACTACATATTTAACTCGAGGGCTTGTTCCCACATCAGGTGTTTATTTATACTGCACACTTCTTTCCCTTTACATATTTAACTCGAGGGCTACAATCGGCATATCCCTACTACTACATATTTAAGATTTGGTCTACAATCGGCATATCCCTACTACTACATATTTAAGATTTGGTCTACAATCGGCATATCCCTACTACTACATATTTAAGATTTGGTCTACAATCGGCATATCCCCACTACTACATATTTAAGATTTGGTCTACAATCGGCATATCCCTACTACTACATATTTAAGATTTGGTCTACAATCGGCATATCCCTACTACTACATATTTAACTCGAGGGCTTGTTCCCACATCGGGTGTTTATTTCTACTGCACACTTCTTTCCCTTTACATAATAATAAATGTGAGTTTGTTTTGTTATCAGATCAAATTGAGTTTTTTAAGATTTGGTCTACAATCGGCATATCCCTACTACTACATATTTAAGATTTGGTCTACAATCGGCATATCCCCACTACTACATATTTAAGATTTGGTCTACAATCGGCATATCCCTACTACTACATATTTAAGATTTGGTCTACAATCGGCATATCCCTACTACTACATATTTAAGATTTGGTCTACAATCGGCATATCCCCACTACTACATATTTAAGATTTGGTCTACAATCGGCATATCCCTACTACTACATATTTAAGATTTGGTCTACAATCGGCATATCCCTACTACTACATATTTAACTCGAGGGCTTGTTCCCACATCAGGTGTTTATTTCTACTGCACACTTCTTTCCCTTTACATAATAATAAATGTGAGTTTGTTTTGTTATCAGATCAAATTGAGTTTTTTAAGATTTGGTCTACAATCGGCATATCCCTACTACTACATATTTAAGATTTGGTCTACAATCGGCATATCCCTACTACTACATATTTAAGATTTGGTCTACAATCGGCATATCCCCACTACTACATATTTAAGATTTGGTCTACAATCGGCATATCCCTACTACTACATATTTAAGATTTGGTCTTCAATCGGCATATCCCTACTACTACATATTTAACTCGAGGGCTTGTTCCCACATCAGGTGTTTATTTATACTGCACACTTCTTTCCCTTTACATATTTAACTCGAGGGCTACAATCGGCATATCCCTACTACTACATATTTAAGATTTGGTCTACAATCGGCATATCCCTACTACTACATATTTAAGATTTGGTCTACAATCGGCATATCCCTACTACTACATATTTAAGATTTGGTCTACAATCGGCATATCCCTACTACTACATATTTAACTCGAGGGCTTGTTCCCACATCAGGTGTTTATTTATACTGCACACTTCTTTCCCTTTACATATTTAACTCGAGGGCTTGTTCCCACATCAGGTGTTTATTTCTACTGCACACTTCTTTCCCTTTACAAAATAATAAATGTGAGTTTGTTTTGTTATCAGATCAAATTGAGTTTTTTAAGATTTGGTCTACAATCGGCATATCCCTACTACTACATATTTAACTCGAGGGCTTGTTCCCACATCAGGTGTTTATTTCTACTGCACACTTATTTCCCTTTACATATTTAACTCGAGGGGTTGTTCCCACATCAGGTGTTTATTTCTACTGCACACTTCTTTCCCTTTACATAATAATAAATGTGAGTTTGTTTTGTTATCAGATCAAATTGAGTTTGTTTAAATTTGGTCTACAATCGGCATATCCCTACTACTACATATTTAAGATTTGGTCTACAATCGGCATATCCCTACTACCACTACATATTTAAGATTTGGTCTACAATCGGCATATCCCTACTACTACATATTTAAGATTTGGTCTACAATCGGCATATCCCTACTACTACATATTTAAGATTTGGTCTACAATCGGCATATCCCTACTACTACATATTTAAGATTTGGTCTACAATCGGCATATCCCTACTAATACATATTTAAGATTTCGTCTACAATCGGCATATCCCTACTACTACATATTTAAGATTTGGTCTACAATCGGCATATCCCTACTACTACATATTTAACTCGAGGGGTTGTTCCCACATCAGGTGTTTATTTATACTGCACACTTCTTTCCCTTTACATATTTAACTCGAGGGCTACAATCGGCATATCCCTACTACTACATATTTAAGATTTGGTCTACAATCGGCATATCCCTACTACTACATATTTAAGATTTGGTCTACAATCGGCATATCCCTACTACTACATATTTAAGATTTGGTCTACAATCGGCATATCCCTACTACTACATATTTAAGATTTGGTCTACAATCGGCATATCCCTACTACTACATATTTAAGATTTGGTCTACAATCGGCATATCCCTACTACTACATATTTAAGATTTGGTCTACAATCGGCATATCCCTACTACTACATATTTAAGATTTGGTCTACAATCGGCATATCCCTACTACTACATATTTAAGATTTGGTCTACAATCGGCATATCCCTACTACTACATATTTAAGATTTGGTCTACAATCGGCATATCCCTACTACTACATATTTAAGATTTGGTCTACAATCGGCATATCCCTACTACTACATATTTAACTCGAGGGCTTGTTCCCACATCAGGTGTTTATTTCTACTGCACACTTCTTTCCCTTTACATAATAATAAATGTGAGTTTGTTTTGTTATCAGATCAAATTGAGTTTTTTAAGATTTGGTTTACAATCGGCATATCCCTACTACTACATATTTAAGATTTGGTCTACAATCGGCATATCCCTACTACTACATATTTTAGATTTGGTCTACAATCGGCATATCCCTACTACTACATATTTAAGATTTGGTCTACAATCGGCATATCCCTACTACTACATATTTAAGATTTGGTCTACAATCGGCATATTCCTACTACTACATATTTAAGATTTGGTCTACAATCGGCATATCCCTACTACTACATATTTAAGATTTGGTCTACAATCGGCATATCCCTACTACTACATATTCAAGATTTGGTCTACAATCGGCATATCCCTACTACTACATATTTAAGATTTGGTCTACAATCGGCATATCCCTACTACTACATATTTAAGATTTGGTCTACAATCGGCATATCCCTACTACTACATATTTAAGATTTGGTCTACAATCGGCATATCCCTACTACTACATATTTAACTCGAGGGTTTGTTCCCACACCAGGTGTTTATTTATACTGCACACTTCTTTCCCTTTACATATTTAACTCGAGGGCTTGTTCCCACATCAGGTGTTTATTTCTACTGCACACTTCTTTCCCTTTACATAATAATAAATGTGAGTTTGTTTTGTTATCAGATCAAATTGAGTTTTTTAAGATTTGGTCTACAATCGGCATATCCCTACTACTACATATTTAAGATTTGGTCTACAAACGGCATATCCCTACTACTACATATTTAAGATTTGGTCTACAATCGGCATATCCCTACTACTACATATTTAAGATTTGGTCTACAATCGGCATATCCCTACTACTATATATTTAAGAGTTGGTCTACAATCGGCATATCCCTACTACTACATATTTAAGATTTGGTCTACAATCGGCATATCCCTACTACTACATATTTAAGATTTGGTCTACAATCGGCATATCCCTACTACTACATATTTAAGATTTGGTCTACAATCGGCATATCCCTACTACTACATATTTAACTCGAGGGCTTGTTCCCACATCAGGTGTTTATTTCTACTGCACACTTCTTTCCCTTTACATAATAATAAATGTGAGTTTGTTTTGTTATCAGATCAAATTGAGTTTTTTAAGATTTGGTCTACAATCGGCATATCCCTACTACTACCTATTTAAGATTTGGTCTACAATCGGCATATCCCTACTACTACATATTTAAGATTTGGTCTACAATCGGCATATCCCTACTACTACATATTTAAGATTTGGTCTACAATCGGCATATCCCTACTACTACATATTTAACTCGAGGGCTTGTTCCCACATCAGGTGTTTATTTATACTGCACACTTCTTTCCCTTTACATATTTAACTCGAGGGCTTGTTCCCACATCAGGTGTTTATTTCTACTGCACACTTCTTTCCCTTTACATAATAATAAATGTGAGTTTGTTTTGTTATCAGATCAAATTGAGTTTTTTAAGATTTGGTCTACAATCGGCATATCCCTACTACTACATATTTAAGATTTGGTCTACAAACGGCATATCCCTACTACTACATATTTAAGATTTGGTCTACAATCGGCATATCCCTACTACTACATATTTAAGATTTGGTCTACAATCGGCATATCCCTACTACTACATATTTAAGATTTGGTCTACAATCGGCATATCCCTACTACTACATATTTAAGATTTGGTCTACAATCGGCATATCCCTACTACTACATATTTAAGATTTGGTCTACAATCGGCATATCCCTACTACTAAATATTTAACTCGAGGGCTTGTTCCCACATCAGGTGTTTATTTAAACTGCACACTTCTTTCCCTTTACATATTTAACTCGAGGGCTTGTTCCCACATCAGGTGTTTATTTCTACTGCACACTTCTTTCCCTTTACATAATAATAAATGTGAGTTTGTTTTGTTATCAGATCAAATTGAGTTTTTTAAGATTTGGTCTACAATCGGCATATCCCTACTACTACATATTTAACTCGTGGGCTTGTTCCCACATCAGGTGTTTATTTCTACTGCACACTTATTTCCCTTTATATATTTAACTCGAGGGCTTGTTCCCACATCAGGTGTTTATTTCTACTGCACACTTCTTTCCCTTTGCATAATAATAAATGTGAGTTTGTTTTGTTATCAGATCAAATTGAGTTTTTTAAGATTTGGTCTACAATCGGCATATCCCTACTACTACATATTTAAGATTTGGTCTACAATCGGCATATCCCTACTACTACATATTTAAGATTTGGTCTACAATCGGCATATCCCTACTACTACATATTTAAGATTTGGTCTACAATCGGCATATCCCTACTACTACATATTTAAGATTTGGTCTACAATCGGCATATACCTACTACTACATATTTAAGATTTGGTCTACAATCGGCATATCCCTACTACTACATATTTAAGATTTGGTCTACAATCGGCATATCCCTACTACTACATATTTAAGATTTGGTCTACAATCGGCATATCCCTACTACTACATATTTAACTCGAGGGCTTGTTCCCACATCAGGTGTTTATTTCTACTGCACACTTCTTTCCCTTTACATAATAATAAATGTGAGTTTGTTTTGTTATCAGATCAAATTGAGTTTTTTAAGATTTGGTCTACAATCGGCATATCCCTACTACTACCTATTTAAGATTTGGTCTACAATCGGCATATCCCTACTACTACATATTTAAGATTTGGTCTACAATCGGCATATCCCTACTACTACATATTTAAGATTTGGTCTACAATCGGCATATCCCTACTACTACATATTTAACTCGAGGGCTTGTTCCCACATCAGGTGTTTATTTATACTGCACACTTCTTTCCCTTTACATATTTAACTCGAGGGCTTGTTCCCACATCAGGTGTTTATTTCTACTGCACACTTCTTTCCCTTTACATAATAATAAATGTGAGTTTGTTTTGTTATCAGATCAAATTGAGTTTTTTAAGATTTGGTCTACAATCGGCATATCCCTACTACTACATATTTAAGATTTGGTCTACAAACGGCATATCCCTACTACTACATATTTAAGATTTGGTCTACAATCGGCATATCCCTACTACTACATATTTAAGATTTGGTCTACAATCGGCATATCCCTACTACTACATATTTAAGATTTGGTCTACAATCGGCATATCCCTACTACTACATATTTAAGATTTGGTCTACAATCGGCATATCCCTACTACTACATATTTAAGATTTGGTCTACAATCGGCATATCCCTACTACTACATATTTAAGATTTGGTCTACAATCGGCATATCCCTACTACTACATATTTAACTCGAGGGCTTGTTCCCACATCAGGTGTTTATTTCTACTGCACACTTCTTTCCCTTTACATAATAATAAATGTGAGTTTGTTTTGTTATCAGATCAAATTGAGTTTTTTAAGATTTGGTCTACAATCGGCATATCCCTACTACTACCTATTTAAGATTTGGTCTACAATCGGCATATCCCTACTACTACATATTTAAGATTTGGTCTACAATCGGCATATCCCTACTACTACATATTTAAGATTTGGTCTACAATCGGCATATCCCTACTACTACATATTTAACTCGAGGGCTTGTTCCCACATCAGGTGTTTATTTATACTGCACACTTCTTTCCCTTTACATATTTAACTCGAGGGCTTGTTCCCACATCAGGTGTTTATTTCTACTGCACACTTCTTTCCCTTTACATAATAATAAATGTGAGTTTGTTTTGTTATCAGATCAAATTGAGTTTTTTAAGATTTGGTCTACAATCGGCATATCCCTACTACTACATATTTAAGATTTGGTCTACAAACGGCATATCCCTACTACTACATATTTAAGATTTGGTCTACAATCGGCATATCCCTACTACTACATATTTAAGATTTGGTCTACAATCGGCATATCCCTACTACTACATATTTAAGATTTGGTCTACAATCGGCATATCCCTACTACTACATATTTAAGATTTGGTCTACAATCGGCATATCCCTACTACTACATATTTAAGATTTGGTCTACAATCGGCATATCCCTACTACTAAATATTTAACTCGAGGGCTTGTTCCCACATCAGGTGTTTATTTAAACTGCACACTTCTTTCCCTTTACATATTTAACTCGAGGGCTTGTTCCCACATCAGGTGTTTATTTCTACTGCACACTTCTTTCCCTTTACATAATAATAAATGTGAGTTTGTTTTGTTATCAGATCAAATTGAGTTTTTTAAGATTTGGTCTACAATCGGCATATCCCTACTACTACATATTTAACTCGTGGGCTTGTTCCCACATCAGGTGTTTATTTCTACTGCACACTTATTTCCCTTTATATATTTAACTCGAGGGCTTGTTCCCACATCAGGTGTTTATTTCTACTGCACACTTCTTTCCCTTTGCATAATAATAAATGTGAGTTTGTTTTGTTATCAGATCAAATTGAGTTTTTTAAGATTTGGTCTACAATCGGCATATCCCTACTACTACATATTTAAGATTTGGTCTACAATCGGCATATCCCTACTACTACATATTTAAGATTTGGTCTACAATCGGCATATCCCTACTACTACATATTTAAGATTTGGTCTACAATCGGCATATCCCTACTACTACATATTTAAGATTTGGTCTACAATCGGCATATACCTACTACTACATATTTAAGATTTGGTCTACAATCGGCATATCCCTACTACTACATATTTAAGATTTGGTCTACAATCGGCATATCCCTACTACTACATATTTAAGATTTGGTCTACAATCGGCATATCCCTACTACTACATATTTAACTCGAGGGCTTGTTCCCACATCAGGTGTTTATTTCTACTGCACACTTCTTTCCCTTTACATAATAATAAATGTGAGTTTGTTTTGTTATCAGATCAAATTGAGTTTTTTAAGATTTGGTCTACAATCGGCATATCCCTACTACTACCTATTTAAGATTTGGTCTACAATCGGCATATCCCTACTACTACATATTTAAGATTTGGTCTACAATCGGCATATCCCTACTACTACATATTTAAGATTTGGTCTACAATCGGCATATCCCTACTACTACATATTTAACTCGAGGGCTTGTTCCCACATCAGGTGTTTATTTATACTGCACACTTCTTTCCCTTTACATATTTAACTCGAGGGCTTGTTCCCACATCAGGTGTTTATTTCTACTGCACACTTCTTTCCCTTTACATAATAATAAATGTGAGTTTGTTTTGTTATCAGATCAAATTGAGTTTTTTAAGATTTGGTCTACAATCGGCATATCCCTACTACTACATATTTAAGATTTGGTCTACAAACGGCATATCCCTACTACTACATATTTAAGATTTGGTCTACAATCGGCATATCCCTACTACTACATATTTAAGATTTGGTCTACAATCGGCATATCCCTACTACTACATATTTAAGATTTGGTCTACAATCGGCATATCCCTACTACTACATATTTAAGATTTGGTCTACAATCGGCATATCCCTACTACTACATATTTAAGATTTGGTCTACAATCGGCATATCCCTACTACTAAATATTTAACTCGAGGGCTTGTTCCCACATCAGGTGTTTATTTAAACTGCACACTTCTTTCCCTTTACATATTTAACTCGAGGGCTTGTTCCCACATCAGGTGTTTATTTCTACTGCACACTTCTTTCCCTTTACATAATAATAAATGTGAGTTTGTTTTGTTATCAGATCAAATTGAGTTTTTTAAGATTTGTTCTACAATCGGCATATCCCTACTACTACATATTTAAGATTTGGTCTACAATCGGCATATCCCTACTACTACATATTTAAGATTTGGTCTACAATCGGCATATCCCTACTACTACTACATATTTAAGATTTGGTCTACAATCGGCATATCCCTACTACTACATATTTAAGATTTGGTCTACAATCGGCATATCCCTACTACTACATATTTAAGATTTGGTCTACAATCGGCATATCCCTACTACTACATATTTAAGATTTGGTCTACAATCGGCATATCCCTACTACTACATATTTAAGATTTGGTCTACAATCGGCATATCCCTACTACTACATATTTAAGATTTGGTCTACAATCGGCATATCCCTACTACTACATATTTAAGATTTGGTCTACAATCGGCATATCCCTACTACTACATATTTAACTCGAGGGCTTGTTCCCACATCAGGTGTTTATTTCTACTGCACACTTCTTTCCCTTTACATAATAATAAATGTGAGTTTGTTTTGTTATCAGATCAAATTGAGTTTTTTAAGATTTGGTTTACAATCGGCATATCCCTACTACTACATATTTAAGATTTGGTCTACAATCGGCATATCCCTACTACTACATATTTTAGATTTGGTCTACAATCGGCATATCCCTACTACTACATATTTAAGATTTGGTCTACAATCGGCATATCCCTACTACTACATATTTAAGATTTGGTCTACAATCGGCATATTCCTACTACTACATATTTAAGATTTGGTCTACAATCGGCATATCCCTACTACTACATATTTAAGATTTGGTCTACAATCGGCATATCCCTACTACTACATATTCAAGATTTGGTCTACAATCGGCATATCCCTACTACTACATATTTAAGATTTGGTCTACAATCGGCATATCCCTACTACTACATATTTAAGATTTGGTCTACAATCGGCATATCCCTACTACTACATATTTAAGATTTGGTCTACAATCGGCATATCCCTACTACTACATATTTAACTCGAGGGTTTGTTCCCACACCAGGTGTTTATTTATACTGCACACTTCTTTCCCTTTACATATTTAACTCGAGGGCTTGTTCCCACATCAGGTGTTTATTTCTACTGCACACTTCTTTCCCTTTACATAATAATAAATGTGAGTTTGTTTTGTTATCAGATCAAATTGAGTTTTTTAAGATTTGGTCTACAATCGGCATATCCCTACTACTACATATTTAAGATTTGGTCTACAAACGGCATATCCCTACTACTACATATTTAAGATTTGGTCTACAATCGGCATATCCCTACTACTACATATTTAAGATTTGGTCTACAATCGGCATATCCCTACTACTATATATTTAAGAGTTGGTCTACAATCGGCATATCCCTACTACTACATATTTAAGATTTGGTCTACAATCGGCATATCCCTACTACTACATATTTAAGATTTGGTCTACAATCGGCATATCCCTACTACTACATATTTAAGATTTGGTCTACAATCGGCATATCCCTACTACTACATATTTAACTCGAGGGCTTGTTCCCACATCAGGTGTTTATTTCTACTGCACACTTCTTTCCCTTTACATAATAATAAATGTGAGTTTGTTTTGTTATCAGATCAAATTGAGTTTTTTAAGATTTGGTCTACAATCGGCATATCCCTACTACTACCTATTTAAGATTTGGTCTACAATCGGCATATCCCTACTACTACATATTTAAGATTTGGTCTACAATCGGCATATCCCTACTACTACATATTTAAGATTTGGTCTACAATCGGCATATCCCTACTACTACATATTTAACTCGAGGGCTTGTTCCCACATCAGGTGTTTATTTATACTGCACACTTCTTTCCCTTTACATATTTAACTCGAGGGCTTGTTCCCACATCAGGTGTTTATTTCTACTGCACACTTCTTTCCCTTTACATAATAATAAATGTGAGTTTGTTTTGTTATCAGATCAAATTGAGTTTTTTAAGATTTGGTCTACAATCGGCATATCCCTACTACTACATATTTAAGATTTGGTCTACAAACGGCATATCCCTACTACTACATATTTAAGATTTGGTCTACAATCGGCATATCCCTACTACTACATATTTAAGATTTGGTCTACAATCGGCATATCCCTACTACTACATATTTAAGATTTGGTCTACAATCGGCATATCCCTACTACTACATATTTAAGATTTGGTCTACAATCGGCATATCCCTACTACTACATATTTAAGATTTGGTCTACAATCGGCATATCCCTACTACTAAATATTTAACTCGAGGGCTTGTTCCCACATCAGGTGTTTATTTAAACTGCACACTTCTTTCCCTTTACATATTTAACTCGAGGGCTTGTTCCCACATCAGGTGTTTATTTCTACTGCACACTTCTTTCCCTTTACATAATAATAAATGTGAGTTTGTTTTGTTATCAGATCAAATTGAGTTTTTTAAGATTTGGTCTACAATCGGCATATCCCTACTACTACATATTTAACTCGTGGGCTTGTTCCCACATCAGGTGTTTATTTCTACTGCACACTTATTTCCCTTTATATATTTAACTCGAGGGCTTGTTCCCACATCAGGTGTTTATTTCTACTGCACACTTCTTTCCCTTTGCATAATAATAAATGTGAGTTTGTTTTGTTATCAGATCAAATTGAGTTTTTTAAGATTTGGTCTACAATCGGCATATCCCTACTACTACATATTTAAGATTTGGTCTACAATCGGCATATCCCTACTACTACATATTTAAGATTTGGTCTACAATCGGCATATCCCTACTACTACATATTTAAGATTTGGTCTACAATCGGCATATCCCTACTACTACATATTTAAGATTTGGTCTACAATCGGCATATACCTACTACTACATATTTAAGATTTGGTCTACAATCGGCATATCCCTACTACTACATATTTAAGATTTGGTCTACAATCGGCATATCCCTACTACTACATATTTAAGATTTGGTCTACAATCGGCATATCCCTACTACTACATATTTAACTCGAGGGCTTGTTCCCACATCAGGTGTTTATTTCTACTGCACACTTCTTTCCCTTTACATAATAATAAATGTGAGTTTGTTTTGTTATCAGATCAAATTGAGTTTTTTAAGATTTGGTCTACAATCGGCATATCCCTACTACTACCTATTTAAGATTTGGTCTACAATCGGCATATCCCTACTACTACATATTTAAGATTTGGTCTACAATCGGCATATCCCTACTACTACATATTTAAGATTTGGTCTACAATCGGCATATCCCTACTACTACATATTTAACTCGAGGGCTTGTTCCCACATCAGGTGTTTATTTATACTGCACACTTCTTTCCCTTTACATATTTAACTCGAGGGCTTGTTCCCACATCAGGTGTTTATTTCTACTGCACACTTCTTTCCCTTTACATAATAATAAATGTGAGTTTGTTTTGTTATCAGATCAAATTGAGTTTTTTAAGATTTGGTCTACAATCGGCATATCCCTACTACTACATATTTAAGATTTGGTCTACAAACGGCATATCCCTACTACTACATATTTAAGATTTGGTCTACAATCGGCATATCCCTACTACTACATATTTAAGATTTGGTCTACAATCGGCATATCCCTACTACTACATATTTAAGATTTGGTCTACAATCGGCATATCCCTACTACTACATATTTAAGATTTGGTCTACAATCGGCATATCCCTACTACTACATATTTAAGATTTGGTCTACAATCGGCATATCCCTACTACTAAATATTTAACTCGAGGGCTTGTTCCCACATCAGGTGTTTATTTAAACTGCACACTTCTTTCCCTTTACATATTTAACTCGAGGGCTTGTTCCCACATCAGGTGTTTATTTCTACTGCACACTTCTTTCCCTTTACATAATAATAAATGTGAGTTTGTTTTGTTATCAGATCAAATTGAGTTTTTTAAGATTTGGTCTACAATCGGCATATCCCTACTACTACATATTTAACTCGTGGGCTTGTTCCCACATCAGGTGTTTATTTCTACTGCACACTTATTTCCCTTTATATATTTAACTCGAGGGCTTGTTCCCACATCAGGTGTTTATTTCTACTGCACACTTCTTTCCCTTTGCATAATAATAAATGTGAGTTTGTTTTGTTATCAGATCAAATTGAGTTTTTTAAGATTTGGTCTACAATCGGCATAT
Source organism: Crossaster papposus (assembly GCA_037893245.1). Taxonomy (NCBI): domain Eukaryota; kingdom Metazoa; phylum Echinodermata; class Asteroidea; order Velatida; family Solasteridae; genus Crossaster; species Crossaster papposus. The sequence goes on from JBAIAA010000421.1 coordinate 338,297, forward strand.
CCCTACTACTACATATTTAAGATTTGGTCTACAATCGGCATATCCCTACTACTACATATTTAAGATTTGGTCTACAATCGGCATATCCCTACTACTACATATTTAAGATTTGGTCTACAATCGGCATATCCCTACTACTACATATTTAAGATTTGGTCTACAATCGGCATATACCTACTACTACATATTTAAGATTTGGTCTACAATCGGCATATCCCTACTACTACATATTTAAGATTTGGTCTACAATCGGCATATCCCTACTACTACATATTTAAGATTTGGTCTACAATCGGCATATCCCTACTACTACATATTTAAGATTTGGTCTACAATAGGCATATCCCTACTACTACATATTTAAGATTTGGTCTACAATCGGCATATCCCTACTACTACATATTTAAGATTTGTCTACAATCGGCATATCCCTCCTACTACATATTAAACTCGAGGGCTTGTTCCCACATCAGGTGTTTATTTCTACTGCACACTTCTTTCCCTTTACATAATAATAAATGTGAGTTTGTTTTGTTATCAGATCAAATTGAGTTTTTTAAGATTTGGTCTACAATCGGCATATCCCTACTACTACATATTTAAGATTTGGTCTACAAACGGCATATCCCTACTACTACATATTTAAGATTTGGTCTACAATCGGCATATCCCTACTACTACATATTTAAGATTTGGTCTACAATCGGCATATCCCTACTACTATATATTTAAGAGTTGGTCTACAATCGGCATATCCCTACTACTACATATTTAAGATTTGGTCTACAATCGGCATATCCCTACTACTACATATTTAAGATTTGGTCTACAATCGGCATATCCCTACTACTACATATTTAACTCGAGGGCTTGTTCCCACATCAGGTGTTTATTTCTACTGCACACTTCTTTCCCTTTACATAATAATAAATGTGAGTTTGTTTTGTTATCAGATCAAATTGAGTTTTTTAAGATTTGGTCTACAATCGGCATATCCCTACTACTACCTATTTAAGATTTGGTCTACAATCGGCATATCCCTACTACTACATATTTAAGATTTGGTCTACAATCGGCATATCCCTACTACTACATATTTAAGATTTGGTCTACAATCGGCATATCCCTACTACTAAATATTTAACTCGAGGGCTTGTTCCCACATCAGGTGTTTATTTAAACTGCACACTTCCTTCCCTTTACATATTTAACTCGAGGGCTTGTTCCCACATCAGGTGTTTATTTCTACTGCACACTTCTTTCCCTTTACATAATAATAAATGTGAGTTTGTTTTGTTATCAGATCAAATTGAGTTTTTTAAGATTTGGTCTACAATCGGCATATCCCTACTACTACATATTTAAGATTTGGTCTACAAACGGCATATCCCTACTACTACATATTTAAGATTTGGTCTACAATCGGCATATCCCTACTACTACATATTTAAGATTTGGTCTACAATCGGCATATCCCTACTACTACATATTTAAGATTTGGTCTACAATCGGCATATCCCTACTACTACATATTTAAGATTTGGTCTACAATCGGCATATCCCTACTACTACATATTTAAGATTTGGTCTACAATCGGCATATCCCTACTACTAAATATTTAACTCGAGGGCTTGTTCCCACATCAGGTGTTTATTTAAACTGCACACTTCTTTCCCTTTACATATTTAACTCGAGGGCTTGTTCCCACATCAGGTGTTTATTTCTACTGCACACTTCTTTCCCTTTACATAATAATAAATGTGAGTTTGTTTTGTTATCAGATCAAATTGAGTTTTTTAAGATTTGGTCTACAATCGGCATATCCCTACTACTACATATTTAACTCGTGGGCTTGTTCCCACATCAGGTGTTTATTTCTACTGCACACTTATTTCCCTTTATATATTTAACTCGAGGGCTTGTTCCCACATCAGGTGTTTATTTCTACTGCACACTTCTTTCCCTTTGCATAATAATAAATGTGAGTTTGTTTTGTTATCAGATCAAATTGAGTTTTTTAAGATTTGGTCTACAATCGGCATATCCCTACTACTACATATTTAAGATTTGGTCTACAATCGGCATATCCCTACTACTACATATTTAAGATTTGGTATACAATCGGCATATCCCTACTACTACATATTTAAGATTTGGTCTACAATCGGCATATCCCTACTACTACATATTTAAGATTTGGTCTACAATCGGCATATACCTACTACTACATATTTAAGATTTGGTCTACAATCGGCATATCCCTACTACTACATATTTAAGATTTGGTCTACAATCGGCATATCCCTACTACTACATATTTAAGATTTGGTCTACAATCGGCATATCCCTACTACTACATATTTAACTCGAGGGCTTGTTCCCACATCAGGTGTTTATTTCTACTGCACACTTCTTTCCCTTTACATAATAATAAATGTGAGTTTGTTTTGTTATCAGATCAAATTGAGTTTTTTAAGATTTGGTCTACAATCGGCATATCCCTACTACTACCTATTTAAGATTTGATCTACAATCGGCATATCCCTACTACTACATATTTAAGATTTGGTCTACAATCGGCATATCCCTACTACTACATATTTAAGATTTGGTCTACAATCGGCATATCCCTACTACTACATATTTAACTCGAGGGCTTGTTCCCACATCAGGTGTTTATTTATACTGCACACTTCTTTCCCTTTACATATTTAACTCGAGGGCTTGTTCCCACATCAGGTGTTTATTTCTACTGCACACTTCTTTCCCTTTACATAATAATAAATGTGAGTTTGTTTTGTTATCAGATCAAATTGAGTTTTTTAAGATTTGGTCTACAATCGGCATATCCCTACTACTACATATTTAAGATTTGGTCTACAATCGGCATATCCCTACTACTACATATTTAAGATTTGGTCTACAATCGGCATATCCCTACTACTACATATTTAAGATTTGGTCTACAATCGGCATATCCCTACTACTACATATTTAAGATTTGGTCTACAATCGGCATATACCTACTACTACATATTTAAGATTTGGTCTACAATCGGCATATCCCTACTACTACATATTTAAGATTTGGTCTACAATCGGCATATCCCTACTACTACATATTTAAGATTTGGTCTACAATCGGCATATCCCTACTACTACATATTTAAGATTTGGTCTACAATAGGCATATCCCTACTACTACATATTTAAGATTTGGTCTACAATCGGCATATCCCTACTACTACATATTTAAGATTTGTCTACAATCGGCATATCCCTCCTACTACATATTAAACTCGAGGGCTTGTTCCCACATCAGGTGTTTATTTCTACTGCACACTTCTTTCCCTTTACATAATAATAAATGTGAGTTTGTTTTGTTATCAGATCAAATTGAGTTTTTTAAGATTTGGTCTACAATCGGCATATCCCTACTACTACATATTTAAGATTTGGTCTACAAACGGCATATCCCTACTACTACATATTTAAGATTTGGTCTACAATCGGCATATCCCTACTACTACATATTTAAGATTTGGTCTACAATCGGCATATCCCTACTACTATATATTTAAGAGTTGGTCTACAATCGGCATATCCCTACTACTACATATTTAAGATTTGGTCTACAATCGGCATATCCCTACTACTACATATTTAAGATTTGGTCTACAATCGGCATATCCCTACTACTACATATTTAACTCGAGGGCTTGTTCCCACATCAGGTGTTTATTTCTACTGCACACTTCTTTCCCTTTACATAATAATAAATGTGAGTTTGTTTTGTTATCAGATCAAATTGAGTTTTTTAAGATTTGGTCTACAATCGGCATATCCCTACTACTACCTATTTAAGATTTGGTCTACAATCGGCATATCCCTACTACTACATATTTAAGATTTGGTCTACAATCGGCATATCCCTACTACTACATATTTAAGATTTGGTCTACAATCGGCATATCCCTACTACTAAATATTTAACTCGAGGGCTTGTTCCCACATCAGGTGTTTATTTAAACTGCACACTTCCTTCCCTTTACATATTTAACTCGAGGGCTTGTTCCCACATCAGGTGTTTATTTCTACTGCACACTTCTTTCCCTTTACATAATAATAAATGTGAGTTTGTTTTGTTATCAGATCAAATTGAGTTTTTTAAGATTTGGTCTACAATCGGCATATCCCTACTACTACATATTTAAGATTTGGTCTACAAACGGCATATCCCTACTACTACATATTTAAGATTTGGTCTACAATCGGCATATCCCTACTACTACATATTTAAGATTTGGTCTACAATCGGCATATCCCTACTACTACATATTTAAGATTTGGTCTACAATCGGCATATCCCTACTACTACATATTTAAGATTTGGTCTACAATCGGCATATCCCTACTACTACATATTTAAGATTTGGTCTACAATCGGCATATCCCTACTACTAAATATTTAACTCGAGGGCTTGTTCCCACATCAGGTGTTTATTTAAACTGCACACTTCTTTCCCTTTACATATTTAACTCGAGGGCTTGTTCCCACATCAGGTGTTTATTTCTACTGCACACTTCTTTCCCTTTACATAATAATAAATGTGAGTTTGTTTTGTTATCAGATCAAATTGAGTTTTTTAAGATTTGGTCTACAATCGGCATATCCCTACTACTACATATTTAACTCGTGGGCTTGTTCCCACATCAGGTGTTTATTTCTACTGCACACTTATTTCCCTTTATATATTTAACTCGAGGGCTTGTTCCCACATCAGGTGTTTATTTCTACTGCACACTTCTTTCCCTTTGCATAATAATAAATGTGAGTTTGTTTTGTTATCAGATCAAATTGAGTTTTTTAAGATTTGGTCTACAATCGGCATATCCCTACTACTACATATTTAAGATTTGGTCTACAATCGGCATATCCCTACTACTACATATTTAAGATTTGGTATACAATCGGCATATCCCTACTACTACATATTTAAGATTTGGTCTACAATCGGCATATCCCTACTACTACATATTTAAGATTTGGTCTACAATCGGCATATACCTACTACTACATATTTAAGATTTGGTCTACAATCGGCATATCCCTACTACTACATATTTAAGATTTGGTCTACAATCGGCATATCCCTACTACTACATATTTAAGATTTGGTCTACAATCGGCATATCCCTACTACTACATATTTAACTCGAGGGCTTGTTCCCACATCAGGTGTTTATTTCTACTGCACACTTCTTTCCCTTTACATAATAATAAATGTGAGTTTGTTTTGTTATCAGATCAAATTGAGTTTTTTAAGATTTGGTCTACAATCGGCATATCCCTACTACTACCTATTTAAGATTTGATCTACAATCGGCATATCCCTACTACTACATATTTAAGATTTGGTCTACAATCGGCATATCCCTACTACTACATATTTAAGATTTGGTCTACAATCGGCATATCCCTACTACTACATATTTAACTCGAGGGCTTGTTCCCACATCAGGTGTTTATTTATACTGCACACTTCTTTCCCTTTACATATTTAACTCGAGGGCTTGTTCCCACATCAGGTGTTTATTTCTACTGCACACTTCTTTCCCTTTACATAATAATAAATGTGAGTTTGTTTTGTTATCAGATCAAATTGAGTTTTTTAAGATTTGGTCTACAATCGGCATATCCCTACTACTACATATTTAAGATTTGGTCTACAAACGGCATATCCCTACTACTACATATTTAAGATTTGGTCTACAATCGGCATATCCCTACTACTACATATTTAAGATTTGGTCTACAATCGGCATATCCCTACTACTACATATTTAAGATTTGGTCTACAATCGGCATATCCCTACTACTACATATTTAAGATTTGGTCTACAATCGGCATATCCCTACTACTACATATTTAAGATTTGGTCTACAATCGGCATATCCCTACTACTAAATATTTAACTCGAGGGCTTGTTCCCACATCAGGTGTTTATTTAAACTGCACACTTCTTTCCCTTTACATATTTAACTCGAGGGCTTGTTCCCACATCAGGTGTTTATTTCTACTGCACACTTCTTTCCCTTTACATAATAATAAATGTGAGTTTGTTTTGTTATCAGATCAAATTGAGTTTTTTAAGATTTGGTCTACAATCGGCATATCCCTACTACTACATATTTAACTCGTGGGCTTGTTCCCACATCAGGTGTTTATTTCTACTGCACACTTATTTCCCTTTATATATTTAACTCGAGGGCTTGTTCCCACATCAGGTGTTTATTTCTACTGCACACTTCTTTCCCTTTGCATAATAATAAATGTGAGTTTGTTTTGTTATCAGATCAAATTGAGTTTGTTAAGATTTGGTCTACAATCGGCATATCCCTACTACTACATATTTAAGATTTGGTCTACAATCGGCATATCCCTACTACTACATATTTAAGATTTGGTCTACAATCGGCATATCCCTACTACTACATATTTAAGATTTGGTCTACAATCGGCATATCCCTACTACTACATATTTAAGATTTGGTCTACAATCGGCATATACCTACTACTACATATTTAAGATTTGGTCTACAATCGGCATATCCCTACTACTACATATTTAAGATTTGGTCTACAATCGGCATATCCCTACTACTACATATTTAAGATTTGGTCTACAATCGGCATATCCCTACTACTACATATTTAAGATTTGGTCTACAATAGGCATATCCCTACTACTACATATTTAAGATTTGGTCTACAATCGGCATATCCCTACTACTACATATTTAAGATTTGTCTACAATCGGCATATCCCTCCTACTATATATTAAACTCGAGGGCTTGTTCCCACATCAGGTGTTTATTTCTACTGCACACTTCTTTCCCTTTACATAATAATAAATGTGAGTTTGTTTTGTTATCAGATCAAATTGAGTTTTTTAAGATTTGGTCTACAATCGGCATATCCCTACTACTACATATTTAAGATTTGGTCTACAAACGGCATATCCCTACTACTACATATTTAAGATTTGGTCTACAATCGGCATATCCCTACTACTACATATTTAAGATTTGGTCTACAATCGGCATATCCCTACTACTACATATTTAAGATTTGGTCTACAATCGGCATATCCCTACTACTACATATTTAAGATTTGGTCTACAATCGGCATATCCCTACTACTACATATTTAAGATTTGGTCTACAATCGGCATATCCCTACTACTACATATTTAAGATTTGGTCTACAATAGGCATATCCCTACTACTACATATTTAAGATTTGGTCTACAATCGGCATATCCCTACTACTACATATTTAAGATTTGTCTACAATCGGCATATCCCTCCTACTACATATTAAACTCGAGGGCTTGTTCCCACATCAGGTGTTTATTTCTACTGCACACTTCTTTCCCTTTACATAATAATAAATGTGAGTTTGTTTTGTTATCAGATCAAATTGAGTTTTTTAAGATTTGGTCTACAATCGGCATATCCCTACTACTACATATTTAAGATTTGGTCTACAAACGGCATATCCCTACTACTACATATTTAAGATTTGGTCTACAATCGGCATATCCCTACTACTACATATTTAAGATTTGGTCTACAATCGGCATATCCCTACTACTACATATTTAAGATTTGGTCTACAATCGGCATATCCCTACTACTACATATTTAAGATTTGGTCTACAATCGGCATATCCCTACTACTACATATTTAACTCGAGGGCTTGTTCCCACATCAGGTGTTTATTTCTACTGCACACTTCTTTCCCTTTACATAATAATAAATGTGAGTTTGTTTTGTTATCAGATCAAATTGAGTTTTTTAAGATTTGGTCTACAATCGGCATATCCCTACTACTACCTATTTAAGATTTGGTCTACAATCGGCATATCCCTACTACTACATATTTAAGATTTGGTCTACAATCGGCATATCCCTACTACTACATATTTAAGATTTGGTCTACAATCGGCATATCCCTACTACTACATATTTAACTCGAGGGCTTGTTCCCACATCAGGTGTTTATTTATACTGCACACTTCTTTCCCTTTACATATTTAACTCGAGGGCTTGTTCCCACATCAGGTGTTTATTTCTACTGCACACTTCTTTCCCTTTACATAATAATAAATGTGAGTTTGTTTTGTTATCAGATCAAATTGAGTTTTTTAAGATTTGGTCTACAATCGGCATATCCCTACTACTACATATTTAAGATTTGGTCTACAAACGGCATATCCCTACTACTACATATTTAAGATTTGGTCTACAATCGGCATATCCCTACTACTACATATTTAAGATTTGGTCTACAATCGGCATATCCCTACTACTACATATTTAAGATTTGGTCTACAATCGGCATATCCCTACTACTACATATTTAAGATTTGGTCTACAATCGGCATATCCCTACTACTACATATTTAAGATTTGGTCTACAATCGGCATATCCCTACTACTACATATTTAAGATTTGGTCTACAATCGGCATATCCCTACTACTACTACATATTTAAGATTTGGTCTACAATCGGCATATCCCTACTACTACATATTTAAGATTTGGTCTACAATCGGCATATCCCTACTACTACTTATTTAAGATTTAGTCTACAATCGGCATATCCCTACTACTACATATTTAAGATTTGGTCTACAATCGGCATATCCCTACTACTACATATTTAAGATTTGGTCTACAATCGGCATATCCCTACTACTACATATTTAAGATTTGGTCTACAATCGGCATATCCCTACTACTACATATTTAAGATTTGGTCTACAATCGGCATATCCCTACTACTAAATATTTAACTCGAGGGCTTGTTCCCACATCAGGTGTTTATTTCTACTGCACACTTCTTTCCCTTTACATAATAATAAATGTGAGTTTGTTTTGTTATCAGATCAAATTGAGTTTTTTAAGATTTGGTCTACAATCGGCATATCCCTACTACTACATATTTAACTCGTGGGCTTGTTCCCACATCAGGTGTTTATTTATACTGCACACTTATTTCCCTTTATATATTTAACTCGAGGGCTTGTTCCCACATCAGGTGTTTATTTCTACTGCACACTTCTTTCCCTTTGCATAATAATAAATGTGAGTTTGTTTTGTTATCAGATCAAATTGAGTTTTTTAAGATTTGGTCTACAATCGGCATATCCCTACTACTACATATTTAAGATTTGGTCTACAATCGGCATATCCCTACTACTACTACATATTTAAGATTTGGTCTACAATTGGCATATCCCTACTACTACATATTTAAGATTTGGTCTACAATCGGCATATCCCTACTACTACATATTTAAGATTTGGTCTACAATCGGCATATCCCTACTACTACATATTTAAGATTTGGTCTACAATCGGCATATCCCTACTACTACATATTTAAGATTTGGTCTACAATCGGCATATCCCTACTACTACATATTTAAGATTTGGTCTACAATCGGCATATCCCTACTACTACATATTTAAGATTTGGTCTACAATCGGCATATCCCTACTACTAAATATTTAACTCGAGGGCTTGTTCCCACATCAGGTGTTTATTTAAACTGCACACTTCTTTCCCTTTACATATTTAACTCGAGGGCTTGTTCCCACATCAGGTGTTTATTTCTACTGCACACTTCTTTCCCTTTACATAATAATAAATGTGAGTTTGTTTTGTTATCAGATCAAATTGAGTTTTTTAAGATTTGGTCTACAATCGGCATATCCCTACTACTACATATTTAACTCGTGGGCTTGTTCCCACATCAGGTGTTTATTTCTACTGCACACTTATTTCCCTTTATATATTTAACTCGAGGGCTTGTTCCCACATCAGGTGTTTATTTCTACTGCACACTTCTTTCCCTTTGCATAATAATAAATGTGAGTTTGTTTTGTTATCAGATCAAATTGAGTTTTTTAAGATTTGGTCTACAATCGGCATATCCCTACTACTACATATTTAAGATTTGGTCAACAATCGGCATATCCCTACTACTACATATTTAAGATTTGGTCTACAATCGGCATATCCCTACTACTACATATTTAAGATTTGGTCTACAATCGGCATATCCCTACTACTACATACTTAAGATTTGGTCTACAATCGGCATATACCTACTACTACATATTTAAGATTTGGTCTACAATCGGCATATCCCTACTACTACATATTTAAGATTTGGTCTACAATCGGCATATCCCTACTACTACATATTTAAGATTTGGTCTACAATCGGCATATCCCTACTACTACATATTTAAGATTTGGTCTACAATCGGCATATCCCTACTACTACATATTTAAGATTTGGTCTACAATCGGCATATCCCTACTACTACATATTTAACTCGAGGGCTTGTTCCCACATCAGGTGTTTATTTATACTGCACACTTCTTTCCCTTTACATATTTAACTCGAGGGCTACAATCGGCATATCCCTACTACTACATATTTAAGATTTGGTCTACAATCGGCATATCCCTACTACTACATATTTAAGATTTGGTCTACAATCGGCATATCCCTACTACTACATATTTAAGATTTGGTCTACAATCGGCATATCCCTACTACTACATATTTAACTCGAGGGCTTGTTCCCACATCAGGTGTTTATTTATACTGCACACTTCTTTCCCTTTACATATTTAACTCGAGGGCTTGTTCCCACATCAGGTGTTTATTTCTACTGCACACTTCTTTCCCTTTACAAAATAATAAATGTGAGTTTGTTTTGTTATCAGATCAAATTGAGTTTTTTAAGATTTGGTCTACAATCGGCATATCCCTACTACTACATATTTAACTCGAGGGCTTGTTCCCACATCAGGTGTTTATTTCTACTGCACACTTATTTCCCTTTACATATTTAACTCGAGGGGTTGTTCCCACATCAGGTGTTTATTTCTACTGCACACTTCTTTCCCTTTACATAATAATAAATGTGAGTTTGTTTTGTTATCAGATCAAATTGAGTTTGTTTAAATTTGGTCTACAATCGGCATATCCCTACTACTACATATTTAAGATTTGGTCTACAATCGGCATATCCCTACTACTACTACATATTTAAGATTTGGTCTACAATCGGCATATCCCTACTACTACATATTTAAGATTTGGTCTACAATCGGCATATCCCTACTACTACATATTTAAGATTTGGTCTACAATCGGCATATCCCTACTACTACATATTTAAGATTTGGTCTACAATCGGCATATCCCTACTACTACATATTTAAGATTTGGTCTACAATCGGCATATCCCTACTACTACATATTTAAGATTTGGTCTACAATCGGCATATCCCTACTACTACATATTTAAGATTTGGTCTACAATCGGCATATCCCTACTACTACATATTTAAGATTTGGTCTACAATCGGCATATCCCTACTACTACATATTTAAGATTTGGTCTACAATCGGCATATCCCTACTACTACATATTTAAGATTTGGTCTACAATCGGCATATCCCTACTACTACTATATATTTAAGATTTGGTCTACAATCGGCATATCCCTACTACTACATATTTAAGATTTGGTCTACAATCGGCATATCCCTACTACTACATATTTAAGATTTGGTCTACAATCGGCATATCCCTACTACTACATATTTAAGATTTGGTCTACAATCGGCATATCCCTACTACTACATATTTAAGATTTGGTCTACAATCGGCATATCCCTACTACTACATATTTAAGATTTGGTCTACAATCGGCATATCCCTACTACTACATATTTAACTCGAGGGCTTGTTCCCACATCAGGTGTTTATTTCTACTGCACACTTCTTTTCCTTTACATAATAATAAATGTGAGTTTGTTTTGTTATCAGATCAAATTGAGTTTTTTAAGATTTGGTCTACAATCGGCATATCCCTACTACTACATATTTAACTCGTTGGCTTGTTCCCACATCAGGTGTTTATTTCTACTGCACACTTATTTCCCTTTACATATTTAACTCGAGGGCTTGTTCCCACATCAGGTGTTTATTTCTACTGCACACTTCTTTCCCTTTACATAATAATAAATGTGAGTTTGTTTTGTTATCAGATCAAATTGAGTTTTTTAAGATTTGGTCTACAATCGGCATATCCCTACTACTACATATTTAATATTTGGTCTACAATCGGCATATCCCTACTACTACATATTTAAGATTTGGTCTACAATCGGCATATCCCTACTACTACATATTTAAGATTTGGTCTACAATCGGCATATCCCTACTACTACATATTTAAGATTTGGTCTACAATCGGCATATCCCTACTACTACATATTTAAGATTTGGTCTACAATCGGCATATCCCTACTACTACATATTTAAGATTTGGTCTACAATCGGCATATCCCTACTACTACATATTTAAGATTTGGTCTACAATCGGCATATCCCTACTACTACATATTTAAGATTTGGTCTACAATCGGCATATCCCTACTACTACATATTTAAGATTTGGTCTACAATCGGCATATCCCTACTACTACATATTTAAGATTTGGTCTACAATCGGCATATCCCTACTACTACATATTTAAGATTTGGTCTACAATCGGCATATCCCTACTACTACATATTTAACTCGAGGGCTTGTTCCCACATCAGGTGTTTATTTCTACTGCACACTTCTTTCCCTTTACATAATAATAAATGTGAGTTTGTTTTGTTATCAGATCAAATTGAGTTTTTTAAGATTTGGTTTACAATCGGCATATCCCTACTACTACATATTTAAGATTTGGTCTACAATCGGCATATCCCTACTACTACATATTTTAGATTTGGTCTACAATCGGCATATCCCTACTACTACATATTTAAGATTTGGTCTACAATCGGCATATCCCTACTACTACATATTTAAGATTTGGTCTACAATCGGCATATTCCTACTACTACATATTTAAGATTTGGTCTACAATCGGCATATCCCTACTACTACATATTTAAGATTTGGTCTACAATCGGCATATCCCTACTACTACATATTCAAGATTTGGTCTACAATCGGCATATCCCTACTACTACATATTTAAGATTTGGTCTACAATCGGCATATCCCTACTACTACATATTTAAGATTTGGTCTACAATCGGCATATCCCTACTACTACATATTTAAGATTTGGTCTACAATCGGCATATCCCTACTACTACATATTTAACTCGAGGGTTTGTTCCCACACCAGGTGTTTATTTATACTGCACACTTCTTTCCCTTTACATATTTAACTCGAGGGCTTGTTCCCACATCAGGTGTTTATTTCTACTGCACACTTCTTTCCCTTTACATAATAATAAATGTGAGTTTGTTTTGTTATCAGATCAAATTGAGTTTTTTAAGATTTGGTCTACAATCGGCATATCCCTACTACTACATATTTAAGATTTGGTCTACAAACGGCATATCCCTACTACTACATATTTAAGATTTGGTCTACAATCGGCATATCCCTACTACTACATATTTAAGATTTGGTCTACAATCGGCATATCCCTACTACTATATATTTAAGAGTTGGTCTACAATCGGCATATCCCTACTACTACATATTTAAGATTTGGTCTACAATCGGCATATCCCTACTACTACATATTTAAGATTTGGTCTACAATCGGCATATCCCTACTACTACATATTTAAGATTTGGTCTACAATCGGCATATCCCTACTACTACATATTTAACTCGAGGGCTTGTTCCCACATCAGGTGTTTATTTCTACTGCACACTTCTTTCCCTTTACATAATAATAAATGTGAGTTTGTTTTGTTATCAGATCAAATTGAGTTTTTTAAGATTTGGTCTACAATCGGCATATCCCTACTACTACCTATTTAAGATTTGGTCTACAATCGGCATATCCCTACTACTACATATTTAAGATTTGGTCTACAATCGGCATATCCCTACTACTACATATTTAAGATTTGGTCTACAATCGGCATATCCCTACTACTACATATTTAACTCGAGGGCTTGTTCCCACATCAGGTGTTTATTTATACTGCACACTTCTTTCCCTTTACATATTTAACTCGAGGGCTTGTTCCCACATCAGGTGTTTATTTCTACTGCACACTTCTTTCCCTTTACATAATAATAAATGTGAGTTTGTTTTGTTATCAGATCAAATTGAGTTTTTTAAGATTTGGTCTACAATCGGCATATCCCTACTACTACATATTTAAGATTTGGTCTACAAACGGCATATCCCTACTACTACATATTTAAGATTTGGTCTACAATCGGCATATCCCTACTACTACATATTTAAGATTTGGTCTACAATCGGCATATCCCTACTACTACATATTTAAGATTTGGTCTACAATCGGCATATCCCTACTACTACATATTTAAGATTTGGTCTACAATCGGCATATCCCTATTACTACATATTTAAGATTTGGTCTACAATCGGCATATCCCTACTACTAAATATTTAACTCGAGGGCTTGTTCCCACATCAGGTGTTTATTTAAACTGCACACTTCTTTCCCTTTACATATTTAACTCGAGGGCTTGTTCCCACATCAGGTGTTTATTTCTACTGCACACTTCTTTCCCTTTACATAATAATAAATGTGAGTTTGTTTTGTTATCAGATCAAATTGAGTTTTTTAAGATTTGGTCTACAATCGGCATATCCCTACTACTACATATTTAACTCGTGGGCTTGTTCCCACATCAGGTGTTTATTTCTACTGCACACTTATTTCCCTTTATATATTTAACTCGAGGGCTTGTTCCCACATCAGGTGTTTATTTCTACTGCACACTTCTTTCCCTTTGCATAATAATAAATGTGAGTTTGTTTTGTTATCAGATCAAATTGAGTTTTTTAAGATTTGGTCTACAATCGGCATATCCCTACTACTACATATTTAAGATTTGGTCTACAATCGGCATATCCCTACTACTACATATTTAAGATTTGGTCTACAATCGGCATATCCCTACTACTACATATTTAAGATTTGGTCTACAATCGGCATATCCCTACTACTACATATTTAAGATTTGGTCTACAATCGGCATATACCTACTACTACATATTTAAGATTTGGTCTACAATCGGCATATCCCTACTACTACATATTTAAGATTTGGTCTACAATCGGCATATCCCTACTACTACATATTTAAGATTTGGTCTACAATCGGCATATCCCTACTACTACATATTTAAGATTTGGTCTACAATAGGCATATCCCTACTACTACATATTTAAGATTTGGTCTACAATCGGCATATCCCTACTACTACATATTTAAGATTTGTCTACAATCGGCATATCCCTCCTACTACATATTAAACTCGAGGGCTTGTTCCCACATCAGGTGTTTATTTCTACTGCACACTTCTTTCCCTTTACATAATAATAAATGTGAGTTTGTTTTGTTATCAGATCAAATTGAGTTTTTTAAGATTTGGTCTACAATCGGCATATCCCTACTACTACATATTTAAGATTTGGTCTACAAACGGCATATCCCTACTACTACATATTTAAGATTTGGTCTACAATCGGCATATCCCTACTACTACATATTTAAGATTTGGTCTACAATCGGCATATCCCTACTACTATATATTTAAGAGTTGGTCTACAATCGGCATATCCCTACTACTACATATTTAAGATTTGGTCTACAATCGGCATATCCCTACTACTACATATTTAAGATTTGGTCTACAATCGGCATATCCCTACTACTACATATTTAACTCGAGGGCTTGTTCCCACATCAGGTGTTTATTTCTACTGCACACTTCTTTCCCTTTACATAATAATAAATGTGAGTTTGTTTTGTTATCAGATCAAATTGAGTTTTTTAAGATTTGGTCTACAATCGGCATATCCCTACTACTACCTATTTAAGATTTGGTCTACAATCGGCATATCCCTACTACTACATATTTAAGATTTGGTCTACAATCGGCATATCCCTACTACTACATATTTAAGATTTGGTCTACAATCGGCATATCCCTACTACTAAATATTTAACTCGAGGGCTTGTTCCCACATCAGGTGTTTATTTAAACTGCACACTTCCTTCCCTTTACATATTTAACTCGAGGGCTTGTTCCCACATCAGGTGTTTATTTCTACTGCACACTTCTTTCCCTTTACATAATAATAAATGTGAGTTTGTTTTGTTATCAGATCAAATTGAGTTTTTTAAGATTTGGTCTACAATCGGCATATCCCTACTACTACATATTTAACTCGTGGGCTTGTTCCCACATCAGGTGTTTATTTCTACTGCACACTTATTTCCCTTTATATATTTAACTCGAGGGCTTGTTCCCACATCAGGTGTTTATTTCTACTGCACACTTCTTTCCCTTTGCATAATAATAAATGTGAGTTTGTTTTGTTATCAGATCAAATTGAGTTTTTTAAGATTTGGTCTACAATCGGCATATCCCTACTACTACATATTTAACTCGTGGGCTTGTTCCCACATCAGGTGTTTATTTCTACTGCACACTTATTTCCCTTTATATATTTAACTCGAGGGCTTGTTCCCACATCAGGTGTTTATTTCTACTGCACACTTCTTTCCCTTTGCATAATAATAAATGTGAGTTTGTTTTGTTATCAGATCAAATTGAGTTTTTTAAGATTTGGTCTACAATCGGCATATCCCTACTACTACATATTTAAGATTTGGTCAACAATCGGCATATCCCTACTACTACATATTTAAGATTTGGTCTACAATCGGCATATCCCTACTACTACATATTCAAGATTTGGTCTACAATCGGCAAATCCCTACTACTACATATTTAAGATTTGGTCTACAATCGGCATATCACTACTACTACTACATATTTAAGATTTGGTCTACAATCGGCATATCCCTACTACTACTACATATTTAAGATTTTGTCTACAATCGGCATATCCCTACTACTACATATTTAACTCGAGGGCTTGTTCCCACATCAGGTGTTTATTTATACTGCATACTTCTTTCCCTTTACATAATAATAAATGTGAGTTTGTTTTATTATCAGATCAAATTGAGTTTTTTAAGATTTGGTCTACAATCGGCATATCCCTACTACTACATATTTAAGATTTGGTCTACAATCGGCATATCCCTACTACTACATATTTAAGATTTGGTCTACAATCGGCATATCCCTACTACTACATATTTAAGATTTGGTCTACAATCGGCATATCCCTACTACTACATATTTAAGATTTGGTCTACAATCGGCATATCCCTACTACTACATATTTAAGATTTGGTCTACAATCGGCATATCCTACTACTACATATTTAAGATTTGGTCTACAATCGGCATATCCCTACTACTACATATTTAAGATTTGGTCTACAATCGGCATATCCCTACTACTACATATTTAAGATTTGGTCTACAATCGGCATATCCCTACTACTACATATTTAAGATTGGGTCTACAATCGGCATATCCCTACTACTACATAGTTAAGATTTGGTCTACAATCGGCATATCCCTACTACTACATATTTAAGATTTGGTCTACAATCGGCATATCCCTACTACTACATATTTAAGATTTGGTCTACAATCGGCATATCCCTACTACTACATATTTAAGATTTGGTCTACAATCGGCATATCCCTACTACTACATATTTAAGATTGGGTCTACAATCGGCATATCCCTACTACTACATAGTTAAGATTTGGTCTACAATCGGCATATCCCTACTACTACATATTTAAGATTTGGTCTACAATCGACATATCCCTACTACTACATATTTAAGATTTGGTCTACAATCGGCATATCCCTACTACTACATATTTAACTCGAGGGCTTGTTCCCACATCGGGTGTTTATTTCTACTGCACACTTCTTTCCCTTTACATAATAATAAATGTGAGTTCGTTTTGTTATCAGATCAAATTGAGTTTTTTAGGATTTGGTCTACAATCGGCATATCCCTACTACTACATATTTAAGATTTGGTCTACAATCGGCATATCCCTACTACTACATATTTAAGATTTGGTCTACAATCGGCATATCCCTACTACTACATATTTAAGATTTGGTCTACAATCGGCATATCCCTACTACTACATATTTAAGATTTGGTCTACAATCGGCATATTCCTACTACTACATATTTAAGATTTGGTCTACAATCGGCATATCCCTACTACTACATATTTAAGATTTGGTCTACAATCGGCATATCCCTACTACTACATATTTAAGATTTGGTCTACAATCGGCATATCCCTACTACTACATATTTAAGATTTGGTCTACAATCGGCATATCCCTACTACTACATATTTAAGATTTGGTCTACAATCGGCATATCCCTACTACTACATATTTAAGATTTGGTCTACAATCGGCATATCCCTACTACTACATATTTAACTCGAGGGCTTGTTCCCACATCAGGTGTTTATTTCTACTGCACACTTCTTTCCCTTTACATAATAATAAATGTGAGTTTGTTTTGTTATCAGATCAAATTGAGTTTTTTAAGATTTGGTCTACAATCGGCATATCCCTACTACTACATATTTAAGATTTGGTCTACAATCGGCATATCCCTACTACTACATATTTAAGATTTGGTCTACAATCGGCATATCCCTACTACTACATATTCAAGATTTGGTCTACAATCGGCATATCCCTACTACTACATATTTAAGATTTGGTCTACAATCGGCATATCCCTACTACTACATATTTAAGATTTGGTCTACAATCGGCATATCCCTACTACTACATATTTAAGAGTTGGTCTACAATCGGCATATCCCTACTACTACATATTTAAGATTTGGTCTACAATCGGCATATCCCTACTACTACATATTTAAGATTTGGTCTACAATCGGCATATCCCTACTACTACATATTTAAGATTTGGTCCACAATCGGCATATCCCTACTACTACATATTTAAGATTTGGTCTACAATCGGCATATCCCTACTACTACATATTTAAGATTTGGTCTACAATCGGCATATCCCTACTACTACATATTTAAGATTTGGTCTACAATCGGCATATCCCTACTACTACATATTTAAGATTTGGTCTACAATCGGCATATCCCTACTACTACATATTTAAGATTTGGTCTACAATCGGCATATCCCTACTACTACATATTTAAGATTTGGTCTACAATCGGCATATCCCTACTACTACATATTTAAGATTTGGTCTACAATCGGCATATTCCTACTACTACATATTTAAGATTTGGTCTACAATCGGCATATCCCTACTACTACATATTTAAGATTTGGTCTACAATCGGCATATCCCTACTACTACATATTTAAGATTTGGTCTACAATCGGCATATCCCTACTACTACATATTTAAGATTTGGTCTACAATCGGCATATCCCTACTACTACATATTTAAGATTTGGTCTACAATCGGCATATCCCTACTACTACATATTTAAGATTTGGTCTACAATCGGCATATCCCTACTACTACATATTTAAGATTTGGTCTACAATCGGCATATCCCTACTACTACATATTTAACTCGAGGGCTTGTTCCCACATCAGGTGTTTATTTCTACTGCACACTTCTTTCCCTTTACATAATAATAAATGTGAGTTTGTTTTGTTATCAGATCAAATTGAGTTTTTTAAGATTTGGTCTACAATCGGCATATCCCTACTACTACATATTTAAGATTTGGTCTACAATCGGCATATCCCTACTACTACATATTTAAGATTTGGTCTACAAACGGCATATCCCTACTACTACATATTTAAGATTTGGTCTACAATCGGCATATGCCTACTACTACATATTTAAGATTTGGTCTACAATCGGCATATCCCTACTACTACATATTTAAGAGTTGGTCTACAATCGGCATATCCCTACTACTACATATTTAAGATTTGGTCTACAATCGGCATATCCCTACTACTACATATTTAAGATTTGGTCTACAATCGGCATATCCCTACTACTACATATTTAAGATTTGGTCTACAATCGGCATATCCCTACTACTACATATTTAAGATTTGGTCTACAATCGGCATATCCCTACTACTACATATTTAAGATTTGGTCTACAATCGGCATATCCCTACTACTACATATTTAAGATTTGGTCTACAATCGGCATATCCCTACTACTACATATTTAACTCGAGGGCTTGTTCCCACATCAGGTGTTCATTTCTACTGCACACTTCTTTCCCTTTACATAATAATAAATGTCAGTTTGTTTTGTTATCAGATCAAATTGAGTTTTTTAAGATTTGGTCTACAATCGGCATATCCCTACTACTACATATTTAAAATTTGGTCTACAATCGGCATATCCCTACTACTACATATTTAAGATTTGGTCTACAATCGGCATATCCCTACTACTACATATTTAAGATTTGGTCTACAATCGGCATATCCCTACTACTACATATTTAAGATTTGGTCTACAATCGGCATATCCCTACTACTACATATTTAAGAGTTGGTCTACAATCGGCATATCCCTACTACTACATATTTAAGATTTGGTCTACAATCGGCATATCCCTACTACTACATATTTAAGATTTGGTCTACAATCGGCATATCCCTACTACTACATATTTAAGATTTGGTCTACAATCGGCATATCCCTACTACTACATATTTAAGATTTGGTCTACAATCGGCATATCCCTACTACTACATATTTAAGATTTGGTCTACAATCGGCATATCCCTACTACTACATATTTAAGATTTGGTCTACAATCGGCATATCCCTACTACTACATATTTAAGATTTGGTCTACAAACGGCATATCCCTACTACTACATATTTAAGATTTGGTCTACAATCGGCATATCCCTACTACTACATATTTAAGATTTGGTCTACAATCGGCATATCCCTACTACTACATATTTAAGATTTGGTCTACAATCGGCATATTCCTACTACTACATATTTAAGATTTGGTCTACAATCGGCATATCCCTACTACTACATATTTAAGATTTGGTCTACAATCGGCATATCCCTACTACTACATATTTAAGATTTGGTCTACAATCGGCATATCCCTACTACTACATATTTAAGATTTGGTCTACAATCGGCATATCCCTACTACTACATATTTAAGATTTGGTCTACAATCGACATATCCCTACTACTACATATTTAAGATTTGGTCTACAATCGGCATATCCCTACTACTACATATTTAACTCGAGGGCTTGTTCCCACATCAGGTGTTCATTTCTACTGCACACTTCTTTCCCTTTACATAATAATAAATGTCAGTTTGTTTTGTTATCAGATCAAATTGAGTTTTTTAAGATTTGGTCTACAATCGGCATATCCCTACTACTACATATTTAAAATTTGGTCTACAATCGGCATATCCCTACTACTACATATTTAAGATTTGGTCTACAATCGGCATATCCCTACTACTACATATTTAAGATTTGGTCTACAATCGGCATATCCCTACTACTACATATTTAAGATTTGGTCTACAATCGGCATATCCCTACTACTACATATTTAAGAGTTGGTCTACAATCGGCATATCCCTACTACTACATATTTAAGATTTGGTCTACAATCGGCATATCCCTACTACTACATATTTAAGATTTGGTCTACAATCGGCATATCCCTACTACTACATATTTAAGATTTGGTCTACAATCGGCATATCCCTACTACTACATATTTAAGATTTGGTCTACAATCGGCATATCCCTACTACTACATATTTAAGATTTGGTCTACAATCGGCATATCCCTACTACTACATATTTAAGATTTGGTCTACAATCGGCATATCCCTACTACTACATATTTAAGATTTGGTCTACAAACGGCATATCCCTACTACTACATATTTAAGATTTGGTCTACAATCGGCATATCCCTACTACTACATATTTAAGATTTGGTCTACAATCGGCATATCCCTACTACTACATATTTAAGATTTGGTCTACAATCGGCATATTCCTACTACTACATATTTAAGATTTGGTCTACAATCGGCATATCCCTACTACTACATATTTAAGATTTGGTCTACAATCGGCATATCCCTACTACTACATATTTAAGATTTGGTCTACAATCGGCATATCCCTACTACTACATATTTAAGATTTGGTCTACAATCGGCATATCCCTACTACTACATATTTAAGATTTGGTCTACAATCGACATATCCCTACTACTACATATTTAAGATTTGGTCTACAATCGGCATATCCCTACTACTACATATTTAACTCGAGGGCTTGTTCCCACATCGGGTGTTTATTTCTACTGCACACTTCTTTCCCTTTACATAATAATAAATGTGCGTTTGTTTTGTTATCAGATCAAATTGAGTTTTTTAAGATTTGGTCTACAATCGGCATATCCCTACTACTACATATTTAAGATTTGGTCTACAATCGGCATATCCCTACTACTACATATTTAAGATTTGGTCTACAATCGGCATATCCCTACTACTACATATTTAAGATTTGGTCTACAATCGGCATATCCCTACTACTACATATTTAAGATTTGGTCTACAATCGGCATATCCCTACTACTACATATTTAAGATTTGGTCTTACAATCGGCATATCCCTACTACTACATATTTAAGATTTGGTCTACAATCGGCATATCCCTACTACTACATATTTAAGATTTGGTCTACAATCGGCATATCCCTACTACTACATATTTAAGATTTGGTCTACAATCGGCATATTCCTACTACTACATATTTAAGATTTGGTCTACAATCGGCATATCCCTACTACTACATATTTAAGATTTGGTCTACAATCGGCAAATCCCTACTACTACATATTTAAGATTTGGTCTACAATCGGCATATCCCTACTACTACATATTTAAGATTTGGTCTACAATCGGCATATCCCTACTACTACATATTTAAGATTTGGTCTACAATCGGCATATCCCTACTACTACATATTTAAGATTTGGTCTACAATCGGCATATCCCTACTACTACATATTTAACTCGAGGGCTTGTTCCCACATCAGGTGTTCATTTCTACTGCACACTTCTTTCCCTTTACATAATAATAAATGTGAGTTTGTTTTGTTATCAGATCAAATTGAGTTTTTTAAGATTTGGTCTACAATCGGCATATCCCTACTACTACATATTTAAGATTTGGTCTACAATCGGCATATCCCTACTACTACATATTTAAGATTTGGTCTTACAATCGGCATATCCCTACTACTACATATTTAAGATTTGGTCTACAATCGACATATCCCTACTACTACATATTTAAGATTTGGTCTACAATCGGCATATCCCTACTACTACATATTTAACTCGAGGGCTTGTTCCCACATCGGGTGTTTATTTCTACTGCACACTTCTTTCCCTTTACATAATAATAAACGTGCGTTTGTTTTGTTATCAGATCAAATTGAGTTTTTTAAGATTTGGTCTACAATCGGCATATCCCTACTACTACATATTTAAGATTTGGTCTACAATCGGCATATCCCTACTACTACATATTTAAGATTTGGTCTACAATCGGCATATCCCTACTACTACATATTTAAGATTTGGTCTACAATCGGCATATCCCTACTACTACATATTTAAGATTTGGTCTACAATCGGCATATCCCTACTACTACATATTTAAGATTTGGTCTTACAATCGGCATATCCCTACTACTACATATTTAAGATTTGGTCTACAATCGGCATATCCCTACTACTACATATTTAAGATTTGGTCTACAATCGGCATATCCCTACTACTACATATTTAAGATTTGGTCTACAATCGGCATATTCCTACTACTACATATTTAAGATTTGGTCTACAATCGGCATATCCCTACTACTACATATTTAAGATTTGGTCTACAATCGGCAAATCCCTACTACTACATATTTAAGATTTGGTCTACAATCGGCATATCCCTACTACTACATATTTAAGATTTGGTCTACAATCGGCATATTCCTACTACTACATATTTAAGATTTGGTCTACAATCGGCATATCCCTACTACTACATATTTAAGATTTGGTCTACAATCGGCATATCCCTACTACTACATATTTAAGATTTGGTCTACAATCGGCATATCCCTACTACTACATATTTAAGATTTGGTCTACAATCGACATATCCCTACTACTACATATTTAAGATTTGGTCTACAATCGGCATATCCCTACTACTACATATTTAACTCGAGGGCTTGTTCCCACATCGGGTGTTTATTTCTACTGCACACTTCTTTCCCTTTACATAATAATAAATGTGCGTTTGTTTTGTTATCAGATCAAATTGAGTTTTTTAAGATTTGGTCTACAATCGGCATATCCCTACTACTACATATTTAAGATTTGGTCTACAATCGGCATATCCCTACTACTACATATTTAAGATTTGGTCTACAATCGGCATATCCCTACTACTACATATTTAAGATTTGGTCTACAATCGGCATATCCCTACTACTACATATTTAAGATTTGGTCTACAATCGGCATATCCCTACTACTACATATTTAAGATTTGGTCTTACAATCGGCATATCCCTACTACTACATATTTAAGATTTGGTCTACAATCGGCATATCCCTACTACTACATATTTAAGATTTGGTCTACAATCGGCATATCCCTACTACTACATATTTAAGATTTGGTCTACAATCGGCATATTCCTACTACTACATATTTAAGATTTGGTCTACAATCGGCATATCCCTACTACTACATATTTAAGATTTGGTCTACAATCGGCAAATCCCTACTACTACATATTTAAGATTTGGTCTACAATCGGCATATCCCTACTACTACATATTTAAGATTTGGTCTACAATCGGCATATCCCTACTACTACATATTTAAGATTTGGTCTACAATCGGCATATCCCTACTACTACATATTTAAGATTTGGTCTACAATCGGCATATCCCTACTACTACATATTTAACTCGAGGGCTTGTTCCCACATCAGGTGTTCATTTCTACTGCACACTTCTTTCCCTTTACATAATAATAAATGTGAGTTTGTTTTGTTATCAGATCAAATTGAGTTTTTTAAGATTTGGTCTACAATCGGCATATCCCTACTACTACATATTTAAGATTTGGTCTACAATCGGCATATCCCTACTACTACATATTTAAGATTTGGTCTTACAATCGGCATATCCCTACTACTACATATTTAAGATTTGGTCTACAATCGACATATCCCTACTACTACATATTTAAGATTTGGTCTACAATCGGCATATCCCTACTACTACATATTTAACTCGAGGGCTTGTTCCCACATCGGGTGTTTATTTCTACTGCACACTTCTTTCCCTTTACATAATAATAAACGTGCGTTTGTTTTGTTATCAGATCAAATTGAGTTTTTTAAGATTTGGTCTACAATCGGCATATCCCTACTACTACATATTTAAGATTTGGTCTACAATCGGCATATCCCTACTACTACATATTTAAGATTTGGTCTACAATCGGCATATCCCTACTACTACATATTTAAGATTTGGTCTACAATCGGCATATCCCTACTACTACATATTTAAGATTTGGTCTACAATCGGCATATCCCTACTACTACATATTTAAGATTTGGTCTTACAATCGGCATATCCCTACTACTACATATTTAAGATTTGGTCTACAATCGGCATATCCCTACTACTACATATTTAAGATTTGGTCTACAATCGGCATATCCCTACTACTACATATTTAAGATTTGGTCTACAATCGGCATATTCCTACTACTACATATTTAAGATTTGGTCTACAATCGGCATATCCCTACTACTACATATTTAAGATTTGGTCTACAATCGGCAAATCCCTACTACTACATATTTAAGATTTGGTCTACAATCGGCATATCCCTACTACTACATATTTAAGATTTGGTCTACAATCGGCATATTCCTACTACTACATATTTAAGATTTGGTCTACAATCGGCATATCCCTACTACTACATATTTAAGATTTGGTCTACAATCGGCATATCCCTACTACTACATATTTAAGATTTGGTCTACAATCGGCATATCCCTACTACTACATATTTAAGATTTGGTCTACAATCGGCATATCCCTACTACTACATATTTAAGATTTGGTCTACAATCGGCATATCCCTACTACTACATATTTAAGATTTGGTCTACAATCGGCATATCCCTACTACTACATATTTAAGATTTGGTCTTACAATCGGCATATCCCTACTACTACATATTTAAGATTTGGTCTACAATCGGCATATCCCTACTACTACATATTTAAGATTTGGTCTACAATCGGCATATCCCTACTACTACATATTTAAGATTTGGTCTACAATCGGCATATTCCTACTACTACATATTTAAGATTTGGTCTACAATCGGCATATCCCTACTACTACATATTTAAGATTTGGTCTACAATCGGCAAATCCCTACTACTACATATTTAAGATTTGGTCTACAATCGGCATATCCCTACTACTACATATTTAAGATTTGGTCTACAATCGGCATATTCCTACTACTACATATTTAAGATTTGGTCTACAATCGGCATATCCCTACTACTACATATTTAAGATTTGGTCTACAATCGGCATATCCCTACTACTACATATTTAAGATTTGGTCTACAATCGGCATATCCCTACTACTACATATTTAAGATTTGGTCTACAATCGACATATCCCTACTACTACATATTTAAGATTTGGTCTACAATCGGCATATCCCTACTACTACATATTTAACTCGAGGGCTTGTTCCCACATCGGGTGTTTATTTCTACTGCACACTTCTTTCCCTTTACATAATAATAAATGTGCGTTTGTTTTGTTATCAGATCAAATTGAGTTTTTTAAGATTTGGTCTACAATCGGCATATCCCTACTACTACATATTTAAGATTTGGTCTACAATCGGCATATCCCTACTACTACATATTTAAGATTTGGTCTACAATCGGCATATCCCTACTACTACATATTTAAGATTTGGTCTACAATCGGCATATCCCTACTACTACATATTTAAGATTTGGTCTACAATCGGCATATCCCTACTACTACATATTTAAGATTTGGTCTTACAATCGGCATATCCCTACTACTACATATTTAAGATTTGGTCTACAATCGGCATATCCCTACTACTACATATTTAAGATTTGGTCTACAATCGGCATATCCCTACTACTACATATTTAAGATTTGGTCTACAATCGGCATATTCCTACTACTACATATTTAAGATTTGGTCTACAATCGGCATATCCCTACTACTACATATTTAAGATTTGGTCTACAATCGGCAAATCCCTACTACTACATATTTAAGATTTGGTCTACAATCGGCATATCCCTACTACTACATATTTAAGATTTGGTCTACAATCGGCATATCCCTACTACTACATATTTAAGATTTGGTCTACAATCGGCATATCCCTACTACTACATATTTAAGATTTGGTCTACAATCGGCATATCCCTACTACTACATATTTAACTCGAGGGCTTGTTCCCACATCAGGTGTTCATTTCTACTGCACACTTCTTTCCCTTTACATAATAATAAATGTGAGTTTGTTTTGTTATCAGATCAAATTGAGTTTTTTAAGATTTGGTCTACAATCGGCATATCCCTACTACTACATATTTAAGATTTGGTCTACAATCGGCATATCCCTACTACTACATATTTAAGATTTGGTCTTACAATCGGCATATCCCTACTACTACATATTTAAGATTTGGTCTACAATCGACATATCCCTACTACTACATATTTAAGATTTGGTCTACAATCGGCATATCCCTACTACTACATATTTAAGATTTGGTCTTACAATCGGCATATCCCTACTACTACATATTTAAGATTTGGTCTACAATCGGCATATCCCTACTACTACATATTTAAGATTTGGTCTACAATCGGCATATCCCTACTACTACATATTTAAGATTTGGTCTACAATCGGCATATTCCTACTACTACATATTTAAGATTTGGTCTACAATCGGCATATCCCTACTACTACATATTTAAGATTTGGTCTACAATCGGCAAATCCCTACTACTACATATTTAAGATTTGGTCTACAATCGACATATCCCTACTACTACATATTTAAGATTTGGTCTACAATCGGCATATCCCTACTACTACATATTTAACTCGAGGGCTTGTTCCCACATCGGGTGTTTATTTCTACTGCACACTTCTTTCCCTTTACATAATAATAAACGTGCGTTCGTTTTGTTATCAGATCAAATTGAGTTTTTTAAGATTTGGTCTACAATCGGCATATCCCTACTACTACATATTTAAGATTTGGTCTACAATCGGCATATCCCTACTACTACATATTTAAGATTTGGTCTTACAATCGGCATATCCCTACTACTACATATTTAAGATTTGGTCTACAATCGACATATCCCTACTACTACATATTTAAGATTTGGTCTACAATCGGCATATCCCTACTACTACATATTTAACTCGAGGGCTTGTTCCCACATCGGGTGTTTATTTCTACTGCACACTTCTTTCCCTTTACATAATAATAAACGTGCGTTCGTTTTGTTATCAGATCAAATTGAGTTTTTTAAGATTTGGTCTACAATCGGCATATCCCTACTACTACATATTTAAGATTTGGTCTACAATCGGCATATCCCTACTACTACATATTTAAGATTTGGTCTACAATCGGCATATCCCTACTACTACATATTTAAGATTTGGTCTACAATCGGCATATCCCTACTACTACATATTTAAGATTTGGTCTACAATCGGCATATCCCTACTACTACATATTTAAGATTTGGTCTTACAATCGGCATATCCCTACTACTACATATTTAAGATTTGGTCTACAATCGGCATATCCCTACTACTACATATTTAAGATTTGGTCTACAATCGGCATATCCCTACTACTACATATTTAAGATTTGGTCTACAATCGGCATATTCCTACTACTACATATTTAAGATTTGGTCTACAATCGGCATATCCCTACTACTACATATTTAAGATTTGGTCTACAATCGGCAAATCCCTACTACTACATATTTAAGATTTGGTCTACAATCGGCATATCCCTACTACTACATATTTAAGATTTGGTCTACAATCGGCATATTCCTACTACTACATATTTAAGATTTGGTCTACAATCGGCATATCCCTACTACTACATATTTAAGATTTGGTCTACAATCGGCATATCCCTACTACTACATATTTAAGATTTGGTCTACAATCGGCATATCCCTACTACTACATATTTAAGATTTGGTCTACAATCGGCATATCCCTACTACTACATATTTAAGATTTGGTCTACAATCGGCATATCCCTACTACTACATATTTAAGATTTGGTCTACAATCGGCATATCCCTACTACTACATATTTAAGATTTGGTCTTACAATCGGCATATCCCTACTACTACATATTTAAGATTTGGTCTACAATCGGCATATCCCTACTACTACATATTTAAGATTTGGTCTACAATCGGCATATCCCTACTACTACATATTTAAGATTTGGTCTACAATCGGCATATTCCTACTACTACATATTTAAGATTTGGTCTACAATCGGCATATCCCTACTACTACATATTTAAGATTTGGTCTACAATCGGCAAATCCCTACTACTACATATTTAAGATTTGGTCTACAATCGGCATATCCCTACTACTACATATTTAAGATTTGGTCTACAATCGGCATATTCCTACTACTACATATTTAAGATTTGGTCTACAATCGGCATATCCCTACTACTACATATTTAAGATTTGGTCTACAATCGGCATATCCCTACTACTACATATTTAAGATTTGGTCTACAATCGGCATATCCCTACTACTACATATTTAAGATTTGGTCTACAATCGGCATATCCCTACTACTACATATTTAACTCGAGGGCTTGTTCCCACATCAGGTGTTCATTTCTACTGCACACTTCTTTCCCTTTACATAATAATAAATGTGAGTTTGTTTTGTTATCAGATCAAATTGAGTTTTTTAAGATTTGGTCTACAATCGGCATATCCCTACTACTACATATTTAAGATTTGGTCTACAATCGGCATATCCCTACTACTACATATTTAAGATTTGGTCTTACAATCGGCATATCCCTACTACTACATATTTAAGATTTGGTCTACAATCGGCATATCCCTACTACTACATATTTAAGATTTGGTCTACAATCGGCATATCCCTACTACTACATATTTAAGATTTGGTCTACAATCGGCATATTCCTACTACTACATATTTAAGATTTGGTCTACAATCGGCATATCCCTACTACTACATATTTAAGATTTGGTCTACAATCGGCAAATCCCTACTACTACATATTTAAGATTTGGTCTACAATCGGCATATCCCTACTACTACATATTTAAGATTTGGTCTACAATCGGCATATTCCTACTACTACATATTTAAGATTTGGTCTACAATCGGCATATCCCTACTACTACATATTTAAGATTTGGTCTACAATCGGCATATCCCTACTACTACATATTTAAGATTTGGTCTACAATCGGCATATCCCTACTACTACATATTTAAGATTTGGTCTACAATCGGCATATCCCTACTACTACATATTTAAGATTTGGTCTACAATCGGCATATCCCTACTACTACATATTTAACTCGAGGGCTTGTTCCCACATCAGGTGTTCATTTCTACTGCACACTTCTTTCCCTTTACATAATAATAAATGTGAGTTTGTTTTGTTATCAGATCAAATTGAGTTTTTTAAGATTTGGTCTACAATCGGCATATCCCTACTACTACATATTTAAGATTTGGTCTACAATCGGCATATCCCTACTACTACATATTTAAGATTCGGTCTTACAATCGGCATATCCCTACTACTACATATTTAAGATTTGGTCTACAATCGGCATATCCCTACTACTACATATTTAAGATTTGGTCTACAATCGGCATATCCCTACTACTACATATTTAAGATTTGGTCTACAATCGGCATATTCCTACTACTACATATTTAAGATTTGGTCTACAATCGGCATATCCCTACTACTACATATTTAAGATTTGGTCTACAATCGGCAAATCCCTACTACTACATATTTAAGATTTGGTCTACAATCGGCATATCCCTACTACTACATATTTAAGATTTGGTCTACAATCGGCATATCCCTACTACTACATATTTAAGATTTGGTCTACAATCGGCATATTCCTACTACTACATATTTAAGATTTGGTCTACAATCGGCATATCCCTACTACTACATATTTAAGATTTGGTCTACAATCGGCAAATCCCTACTACTACATATTTAAGATTTGGTCTACAATCGGCATATCCCTACTACTACATATTTAAGATTTGGTCTACAATCGGCATATTCCTACTACTACATATTTAAGATTTGGTCTACAATCGGCATATCCCTACTACTACATATTTAAGATTTGGTCTACAATCGGCATATCCCTACTACTACATATTTAAGATTTGGTCTACAATCGGCATATCCCTACTACTACATATTTAAGATTTGGTCTACAATCGGCATATCCCTACTACTACATATTTAAGATTTGGTCTACAATCGGCATATCCCTACTACTACATATTTAACTCGAGGGCTTGTTCCCACATCAGGTGTTCATTTCTACTGCACACTTCTTTCCCTTTACATAATAATAAATGTGAGTTTGTTTTGTTATCAGATCAAATTGAGTTTTTTAAGATTTGGTCTACAATCGGCATATCCCAACTACTACATATTTAAGATTTGGTCTACAATCGGCATATCCCTACTACTACATATTTAAGATTCGGTCTTACAATCGGCATATCCCTACTACTACATATTTAAGATTTGGTCTACAATCGGCATATCCCTACTACTACATATTTAAGATTTGGTCTACAATCGGCATATCCCTACTACTACATATTTAAGATTTGGTCTACAATCGGCATATTCCTACTACTACATATTTAAGATTTGGTCTACAATCGGCATATCCCTACTACTACATATTTAAGATTTGGTCTACAATCGGCAAATCCCTACTACTACATATTTAAGATTTGGTCTACAATCGGCATATCCCTACTACTACATATTTAAGATTTGGTCTACAATCGGCATATTCCTACTACTACATATTTAAGATTTGGTCTACAATCGGCATATCCCTACTACTACATATTTAAGATTTGGTCTACAATTGGCATATCCCTACTACTACATATTTAAGATTTGGTCTACAATCGGCATATCCCTACTACTACATATTTAAGATTTGGTCTACAATCGGCATATCCCTACTACTACATATTTAAGATTTGGTCTACAATCGGCATATCCCTACTACTACATATTTAACTCGAGGGCTTGTTCCCACATCAGGTGTTCATTTCTACTGCACACTTCTTTCCCTTTACATAATAATAAATGTGAGTTTGTTTTGTTATCAGATCAAATTGAGTTTTTTAAGATTTGGTCTACAATCGGCATATCCCTACTACTACATATTTAAGATTTGGTCTACAATCGGCATATCCCTACTACTACATATTTAAGATTTGGTCTACAATCGGCATATCCCTACTACTACATATTTAAGATTTGGTCTACAAACGGCATATCCCTACTACTACATATTTAAGATTTGGTCTACAATCGGCATATCCCTACTACTACATATTTAAGATTTGGTCTACAATCGGCATATCCCTACTACTACATATTTAAGATTTGGTCTACAATCGGCATATCCCTACTACTACATATTTAAGATTTGGTCTACAATCGGCATATCCCTACTACTACATATTTAAGATTTGGTCTACAATCGGCATATCCCTACTACTACATATTTAACTCGAGGGCTTGTTCCCACATCAGGTGTTCATTTCTACTGCACACTTCTTTCCCTTTACATAATAATAAATGTGAGTTTGTTTTGTTATCAGATCAAATTGAGTTTTTTAAGATTTGGTCTACAATCGGCATATCCCTACTACTACATATTTAAGATTTGGTCTACAATCGGCATATCCCTACTACTACATATTTAAGATTTGGTCTTACAATCGGCATATCCCTACTACTACATATTTAAGATTTGGTCTACAATCGGCATATCCCTACTACTACATATTTAAGATTTGGTCTACAATCGGCATATCCCTACTACTACATATTTAAGATTTGGTCTACAATCGGCATATTCCTACTACTACATATTTAAGATTTGGTCTACAATCGGCATATCCCTACTACTACATATTTAAGATTTGGTCTACAATCGGCAAATCCCTACTACTACATATTTAAGATTTGGTCTACAATCGGCATATCCCTACTACTACATATTTAAGATTTGGTCTACAATCGGCATATTCCTACTACTACATATTTAAGATTTGGTCTACAATCGGCATATCCCTACTACTACATATTTAAGATTTGGTCTACAATCGGCATATCCCTACTACTACATATTTAAGATTTGGTCTACAATCGGCATATCCCTACTACTACATATTTAAGATTTGGTCTACAATCGGCATATCCCTACTACTACATATTTAAGATTTGGTCTACAATCGGCATATCCCTACTACTACATATTTAACTCGAGGGCTTGTTCCCACATCAGGTGTTCATTTCTACTGCACACTTCTTTCCCTTTACATAATAATAAATGTGAGTTTGTTTTGTTATCAGATCAAATTGAGTTTTTTAAGATTTGGTCTACAATCGGCATATCCCTACTACTACATATTTAAGATTTGGTCTACAATCGGCATATCCCTACTACTACATATTTAAGATTCGGTCTTACAATCGGCATATCCCTACTACTACATATTTAAGATTTGGTCTACAATCGGCATATCCCTACTACTACATATTTAAGATTTGGTCTACAATCGGAATATCCCTACTACTACATATTTAAGATTTGGTCTACAATCGGCATATTCCTACTACTACATATTTAAGATTTGGTCTACAATCGGCATATCCCTACTACTACATATTTAAGATTTGGTCTACAATCGGCAAATCCCTACTACTACATATTTAAGATTTGGTCTACAATCGGCATATCCCTACTACTACATATTTAAGATTTGGTCTACAATCGGCATATTCCTACTACTACATATTTAAGATTTGGTCTACAATCGGCATATCCCTACTACTACATATTTAAGATTTGGTCTACAATCGGCATATCCCTACTACTACATATTTAAGATTTGGTCTACAATCGGCATATCCCTACTACTACATATTTAAGATTTGGTCTACAATCGGCATATCCCTACTACTACATATTTAAGATTTGGTCTACAATCGGCATATCCCTACTACTACATATTTAACTCGAGGGCTTGTTCCCACATCAGGTGTTCATTTCTACTGCACACTTCTTTCCCTTTACATAATAATAAATGTGAGTTTGTTTTGTTATCAGATCAAATTGAGTTTTTAAGATTTGGTCTACAATCGGCATATCCCTACTACTACATATTTAAGATTTGGTCTACAATCGGCATATCCCTACTACTACATATTTAAGATTTGGTCTACAATCGGCATATCCCTACTACTACATATTTAAGATTTGGTCTACAAACGGCATATCCCTACTACTACATATTTAAGATTTGGTCTACAATCGGCATATCCCTACTACTACATATTTAAGATTTGGTCTACAATTGGCATATCCCTACTACTACATATTTAAGAGTTGGTCTACAATCGGCATATCCCTACTACTACATATTTAAGATTTGGTCTACAATCGGCATATCCCTACTACTACATATTTAAGATTTGGTCTACAATCGGCATATCCCTACTACTACATATTTAAGATTTGGTCTACAATCGGCATATCCCTACTACTACATATTTAGGATTTGGTCTACAATCGGCATATCCCTACTACTACATATTTAAGATTTGGTCTACACTCGGCATATCCCTACTACTACATATTTAAGATTTGGTCTACAATCGGCATATCCCTACTACTACATATTTAAGATTTGGTCTACAATCGGCATATCCCTACTACTACATATTTAAGATTTGGTCTACAATCGGCATATCCCTACTACTACATATTTAAGATTTGGTCTTACAATCGGCATATCCCTACTACTACATATTTAAGATTTGGTCTACAATCGGCATATCCCTACTACTACATATTTAAGATTTGGTCTACAATCGGCATATCCCTACTACTACATATTTAGGATTTGGTCTACAATCGGCATATCCCTACTACTACATATTTAAGATTTGGTCTACACTCGGCATATCCCTACTACTACATATTTAAGATTTGGTCTACAATCGGCATATCCCTACTACTACATATTTAAGATTTGGTCTACAATCGGCATATCCCTACTACTACATATTTAAGATTTGGTCTTACAATCGGCATATCCCTACTACTACATATTTAAGATTTGGTCTACAATCGGCATATCCCTGCTACTACATATTTAAGATTTGGTCTACAATCGGCATATCCCTACTACTACATATTTAAGATTTGGTCTACAATCGGCACATTCCTACTACTACATATTTAAGATTTGGTCTACAATCGGCATATCCCTACTACTACATATTTAAGATTTGGTCTACAATTGGCATATCCCTACTACTACATATTTAAGATTTGGTCTACAATCGGCATATCCCTACTACTACATATTTAAGATTTGGTCTACAATCGGCATATCCCTATTACTACATATTTAAGATTTGGTCTACAATCGGCATATCCCTACTACTACATATTTAACTCGAGGGCTTGTTCCCACATCAGGTGTTCATTTCTACTGCACACTTCTTTCCCTTTACATAATAATAAATGTGAGTTTGTTTTGTTATCAGATCAAATTGAGTTTTTTAAGATTTGGTCTACAATCGGCATATCCCTACTACTACATATTTAAGATTTGGTCTACAATCGGCATATCCCTACTACTACATATTTAAGATTTGGTCTACAATCGGCATATCCCTACTACTACATATTTAAGATTTGGTCTACAAACGGCATATCCCTACTACTACATATTTAAGATTTGGTCTACAATCGGCATATCCCTACTACTACATATTTAAGATTTGGTCTACAATCGGCATATCCCTACTACTACATATTTAAGAGTTGGTCTACAATCGGCATATCCCTACTACTACATATTTAAGATTTGGTCTACAATCGGCATATCCCTACTACTACATATTTAAGATTTGGTCTACAATCGGCATATCCCTACTACTACATATTTAAGATTTGGTCTACAATCGGCATATCCCTACTACTACATATTTAAGATTTGGTCTACAATCGGCATATCCCTACTACTACATATTTAAGATTTGGTCTACAATCGGCATATCCCTACTACTACATATTTAAGATTTGGTCTACAATCGGCATATCCCTACTACTACATATTTAAGATTTGGTCTACAATCGGCATATCCCTACTACTACATATTTAAGATTTGGTCTACAATCGGCATATCCCTACTACTACATATTTAAGATTTGGTCTACAATCGGCATATCACTACTACTACATATTTAAGATTTGGTCTACAATCGGCATATCCCTACTACTACATATTTAAGATTTGGTCTACAATCGGCATATCCCTACTACTACATATTTAAGATTTGGTCTACAATCGGCATATCCCTACTACTACATATTCAAGATTTGGTCTACAATCGGCAAATCCCTACTACTACTACATATTTAAGATTTGGTCTACAATCGGCATATCACTACTACTACTACATATTTAAGATTTGGTCTACAATCGGCATATCCCTACTACTACTACATATTTAAGATTTTGTCTACAATCGGCATATCCCTACTACTACATATTTAACTCGAGGGCTTGTTCCCACATCAGGTGTTTATTTCTACTGCATACTTCTTTCCCTTTACATAATAATAAATGTGAGTTTGTTTTATTATCAGATCAAATTGAGTTTTTTAAGATTTGGTCTACAATCGGCATATCCCTACTACTACATATTTAAGATTTGGTCTACAATCGGCATATCCCTACTACTACATATTTAAGATTTGGTCTACAATCGGCATATCCCTACTACTACATATTTAAGATTTGGTCTACAATCGGCATATCCCTACTACTACATATTTAAGAGTTGGTCTACAATCGGCATATCCCTACTACTACATATTTAAGATTTGGTCTACAATCGGCATATCCCTACTACTACATATTTAAGATTTGGTCTACAATCGGCATATCCCTACTACTACATATTTAAGATTTGGTCTACAATCGGCATATCCCTACTACTACATATTTAAGATTTGGTCTACAATCGGCATATCCCTACTACTACATATTTAAGATTTGGTCTACAATCGGCATATCCCTACTACTACATATTTAAGATTTGGTCTACAATCGGCATATCCCTACTACTACATATTTAAGATTTGGTCTACAATCGGCATATCCCTACTACTACATATTTAAGATTTGGTCTACAATCGGCATATCCCTACTACTACATATTTAAGATTTGGTCTACACTCGGCATATCCCTACTACTACATATTTAAGATTTGGTCTACAATCGGCATATCCCTACTACTACATATTTAAGATTTGGTCTACAATCGGCATATCCCTACTACTACATATTTAAGATTTGGTCTACAATCGGCATATCCCTACTACTACATATTTAAGATTTGGTCTTACAATCGGCATATCCCTACTACTACATATTTAAGATTTGGTCTACAATCGGCATATCCCTACTACTACATATTTAAGATTTGGTCTACAATCGGCATATCCCTACTACTACATATTTAGGATTTGGTCTACAATCGGCATATCCCTACTACTACATATTTAAGATTTGGTCTACACTCGGCATATCCCTACTACTACATATTTAAGATTTGGTCTACAATCGGCATATCCCTACTACTACATATTTAAGATTTGGTCTACAATCGGCATATCCCTACTACTACATATTTAAGATTTGGTCTACAATCGGCATATCCCTACTACTACATATTTAAGATTTGGTCTTACAATCGGCATATCCCTACTACTACATATTTAAGATTTGGTCTACAATCGGCATATCCCTGCTACTACATATTTAAGATTTGGTCTACAATCGGCATATCCCTACTACTACATATTTAAGATTTGGTCTACAATCGGCACATTCCTACTACTACATATTTAAGATTTGGTCTACAATCGGCATATCCCTACTACTACATATTTAAGATTTGGTCTACAATTGGCATATCCCTACTACTACATATTTAAGATTTGGTCTACAATCGGCATATCCCTACTACTACATATTTAAGATTTGGTCTACAATCGGCATATCCCTATTACTACATATTTAAGATTTGGTCTACAATCGGCATATCCCTACTACTACATATTTAACTCGAGGGCTTGTTCCCACATCAGGTGTTCATTTCTACTGCACACTTCTTTCCCTTTACATAATAATAAATGTGAGTTTGTTTTGTTATCAGATCAAATTGAGTTTTTTAAGATTTGGTCTACAATCGGCATATCCCTACTACTACATATTTAAGATTTGGTCTACAATCGGCATATCCCTACTACTACATATTTAAGATTTGGTCTACAATCGGCATATCCCTACTACTACATATTTAAGATTTGGTCTACAAACGGCATATCCCTACTACTACATATTTAAGATTTGGTCTACAATCGGCATATCCCTACTACTACATATTTAAGATTTGGTCTACAATCGGCATATCCCTACTACTACATATTTAAGAGTTGGTCTACAATCGGCATATCCCTACTACTACATATTTAAGATTTGGTCTACAATCGGCATATCCCTACTACTACATATTTAAGATTTGGTCTACAATCGGCATATCCCTACTACTACATATTTAAGATTTGGTCTACAATCGGCATATCCCTACTACTACATATTTAAGATTTGGTCTACAATCGGCATATCCCTACTACTACATATTTAAGATTTGGTCTACAATCGGCATATCCCTACTACTACATATTTAAGATTTGGTCTACAATCGGCATATCCCTACTACTACATATTTAAGATTTGGTCTACAATCGGCATATCCCTACTACTACATATTTAAGATTTGGTCTACAATCGGCATATCCCTACTACTACATATTTAAGATTTGGTCTACAATCGGCATATCACTACTACTACATATTTAAGATTTGGTCTACAATCGGCATATCCCTACTACTACATATTTAAGATTTGGTCTACAATCGGCATATCCCTACTACTACATATTTAAGATTTGGTCTACAATCGGCATATCCCTACTACTACATATTCAAGATTTGGTCTACAATCGGCAAATCCCTACTACTACTACATATTTAAGATTTGGTCTACAATCGGCATATCACTACTACTACTACATATTTAAGATTTGGTCTACAATCGGCATATCCCTACTACTACTACATATTTAAGATTTTGTCTACAATCGGCATATCCCTACTACTACATATTTAACTCGAGGGCTTGTTCCCACATCAGGTGTTTATTTCTACTGCATACTTCTTTCCCTTTACATAATAATAAATGTGAGTTTGTTTTATTATCAGATCAAATTGAGTTTTTTAAGATTTGGTCTACAATCGGCATATCCCTACTACTACATATTTAAGATTTGGTCTACAATCGGCATATCCCTACTACTACATATTTAAGATTTGGTCTACAATCGGCATATCCCTACTACTACATATTTAAGATTTGGTCTACAATCGGCATATCCCTACTACTACATATTTAAGAGTTGGTCTACAATCGGCATATCCCTACTACTACATATTTAAGATTTGGTCTACAATCGGCATATCCCTACTACTACATATTTAAGATTTGGTCTACAATCGGCATATCCCTACTACTACATATTTAAGATTTGGTCTACAATCGGCATATCCCTACTACTACATATTTAAGATTTGGTCTACAATCGGCATATCCCTACTACTACATATTTAAGATTTGGTCTACAATCGGCATATCCCTACTACTACATATTTAAGATTTGGTCTACAATCGGCATATCCCTACTACTACATATTTAAGATTTGGTCTACAATCGGCATATCCCTACTACTACATATTTAAGATTTGGTCTACAATCGGCATATCACTACTACTACATATTTAAGATTTGGTCTACAATCGGCATATCCCTACTACTACATATTTAAGATTTGGTCTACAATCGGCATATCCCTACTACTACATATTTAAGATTTGGTCTACAATCGGCATATCCCTACTACTACATATTTAAGATTTGGTCTACAATCGGCATATCCCTACTACTACATATTTAAGATTGGGTCTACAATCGGCATATCCCTACTACTACATAGTTAAGATTTGGTCTACATTCGGCATATCCCTACTACTACATATTTAAGATTTGGTCTACAATCGACATATCCCTACTACTACATATTTAAGATTTGGTCTACAATCGGCATATCCCTACTACTACATATTTAACTCGAGGGCTTGTTCCCACATCGGGTGTTTATTTCTACTGCACACTTCTTTCCCTTTACATAATAATAAATGTGAGTTTGTTTTGTTATCAGATCAAATTGAGTTTTTTAAAATTTGGTTTACAATCGGCATATCCCTACTACTACATATTTAAGATTTGGTCTACAATCGGCATATCCCTACTACTACATATTTAAGATTTGGTCTACAATCGGCATATCCCTACTACTACATATTTAAGATTTGGTCTACAATCGGCATATTCCTACTACTACATATTTAAGATTTGGTCTACAATCGGCATATCCCTACTACTACATATTTAAGATTGGGTCTACAATCGGCATATCCCTACTACTACATAGTTAAGATTTGGTCTACAATCGGCATATCCCTACTACTACATATTTAAGATTTGGTCTACAATCGACATATCCCTACTACTACATATTTAAGATTTGGTCTACAATCGGCATATCCCTACTACTACATATTTAACTCGAGGGCTTGTTCCCACATCGGGTGTTTATTTCTACTGCACACTTCTTTCCCTTTACATAATAATAAATGTGAGTTCGTTTTGTTATCAGATCAAATTGAGTTTTTTAGGATTTGGTCTACAATCGGCATATCCCTACTACTACATATTTAAGATTTGGTCTACAATCGGCATATCCCTACTACTACATATTTAAGATTTGGTCTACAATCGGCATATCCCTACTACTACATATTTAAGATTTGGTCTACAATCGGCATATTCCTACTACTACATATTTAAGATTTGGTCTACAATCGGCATATCCCTACTACTACATATTTAAGATTTGGTCTACAATCGGCATATCCCTACTACTACATATTTAAGATTTGGTCTACAATCGGCATATCCCTACTACTACATATTTAAGATTTGGTCTACAATTGGCATATCCCTACTACTACATATTTAAGATTTGGTCTACAATCGG
Organism: Crossaster papposus; assembly: GCA_037893245.1. NCBI lineage: Eukaryota > Metazoa > Echinodermata > Asteroidea > Velatida > Solasteridae > Crossaster > Crossaster papposus. The sequence continues at coordinate 380,160 of JBAIAA010000421.1, forward strand.
CATATCCCTACTACTACATATTTAAGATTTGGTCTACAATCGGCATATCCCTACTACTACATATTTAACTCGAGGGCTTGTTCCCACATCAGGTGTTTATTTCTACTGCACACTTCTTTCCCTTTACATAATAATAAATGTGAGTTTGTTTTGTTATCAGATCAAATTGAGTTTTTTAAGATTTGGTCTACAATCGGCATATCCCTACTACTACATATTTAAGATTTGGTCTACAATCGGCATATCCCTACTACTACATATTTAAGATTTGGTCTACAATCGGCATATCCCTACTACTACATATTTAAGATTTGGTCTACAATCGGCATATCCCTACTACTACATATTTAAGATTTGGTCTACAATCGGCATATTCCTACTACTACATATTTAAGATTTGGTCTACAATCGGCATATCCCTACTACTACATATTTAAGATTTGGTCTACAATCGGCATATCCATACTACTACATATTTAAGATTTGGTCTACAATCGGCATATCCCTACTACTACATATTTAAGATTTGGTCTACAATCGGCATATCCCTACTACTACATATTTAAGATTTGGTCTACAATCGGCATATCCCTACTACTACATATTTAAAATTTGGTCTACAATCGGCATATCCCTACTACTACATATTTAAGATTTGGTCTACAATCGGCATATCCCTACTACTACATATTTAACTCGAGGGCTTGTTCCCACATCAGGTGTTTATTTCTACTGCACACTTCTTTCCCTTTACATAATAATAAATGTGAGTTTGTTTTGTTATCAGATCAAATTGAGTTTTTTAAGATTTGGTCTACCATCGGCATATCCCTACTACTACATATTTAAGATTTGGTCTACAATCGGGATATCCCTACTACTACATATTTAAGATTTGGTCTACAATCGGCATATCCCTACTACTACATATTTAAGATTTGGTCTACAATCGACATATCCCTACTACTACATATTTAAGATTTGGTCTACAATCGGCATATCCCTACTACTACATATTTAACTCGAGGGGTTGTTCCCACATCGGGTGTTTATTTCTACTGCACACTTCTTTCCCTTTACATAATAATAAATGTGCGTTTGTTTTGTTATCAGATCAAATTGAGTTTTTTAAGATTTGGTCTACAATCGGCATATCCCTACTACTACATATTTAAGATTTGGTATACAATCGGCATATCCCTACTACTACATATTTAAGATTTGGTCTACAATCGGCATATCCCTACTACTACATATTTAAGATTTGGTCTACAATCGGCATATCCCTACTACTACATATTTAAGATTTGGTCTTACAATCGGCATATCCCTACTACTACATATTTAAGATTTGGTCTACAATCGGCATATCCCTACTACTACATATTTAAGATTTGGTCTACAATCGGCATATCCCTACTACTACATATTTAAGATTTGGTCTACAATCGGCATATTCCTACTACTACATATTTAAGATTTGGTCTACAATCGGCATATCCCTACTACTACATATTTAAGATTTGGTCTACAATCGGCAAATCCCTACTACTACATATTTAAGATTTGGTCTACAATCGGCATATCCCTACTACTACATATTTAAGATTTGGTCTACAATCGGCATATCCCTACTACTACATATTTAAGATTTGGTCTACAATCGGCATATCCCTACTACTACATATTTAACTCGAGGGCTTGTTCCCACATCAGGTGTTCATTTCTACTGCAAACTTCTTTCCCTTTACATAATAATAAATGTGAGTTTGTTTTGTTATCAGATCAAATTGAGTTTTTTTAAGATTTGGTCTACAATCGGCATATCCCTACTACTACATATTTAAGATTTGGTCTACAATCGGCATATCCCTACTACTACATATTTAAGATTTGGTCTTACAATCGGCATATCCCTACTACTACATATTTAAGATTTGGTCTACAATCGACATATCCCTACTACTACATATTTAAGATTTGGTCTACAATCGGCATATCCCTACTACTACATATTTAACTCGAGGGCTTGTTCCCACATCGGGTGTTTATTTCTACTGCACACTTCTTTCCCTTTACATAATAATAAATGTGCGTTTGTTTTGTTATCAGATCAAATTGAGTTTTTTAAGATTTGGTCTACAATCGGCATATCCCTACTACTACATATTTAAGATTTGGTCTACAATCGGCATATCCCTACTACTACATATTTAAGATTTGGTCTACAATCGGCATATCCCTACTACTACATATTTAAGATTTGGTCTACAATCGGCATATCCCTACTACTACATATTTAAGATTTGGTCTACAATCGGCATATCCCTACTACTACATATTTAAGATTTGGTCTTACAATCGGCATATCCCTACTACTACATATTTAAGATTTGGTCTACAATCGGCATATCCCTACTACTACATATTTAAGATTTGGTCTACAATCGGCATATCCCTACTACTACATATTTAAGATTTGGTCTACAATCGGCATATCCCTACTACTACATATTTAAGATTTGGTCTACAATCAGCATATCACTACTACTACATATTTAAGATTTGGTCTACAATCGGCATATCCCTACTACTACATATTTAAGATTTGGTCTACAATCGGCATATCCCTACTACTACATATTTAAGATTTGGTCTACAATCGGCATATCCCTACTACTACATATTCAAGATTTGGTCTACAATCGGCAAATCCCTACTACTACTACATATTTAAGATTTGGTCTACAATCGGCATATCACTACTACTACTACATATTTAAGATTTGGTCTACAATCGGCATATCCCTACTACTACTACTACATATTTAAGATTTTGTCTACAATCGGCATATCCCTACTACTACATATTTAACTCGAGGGCTTGTTCCCACATCAGGTGTTTATTTCTACTGCATACTTCTTTCCCTTTACATAATAATAAATGTGAGTTTGTTTTATTATCAGATCAAATTGAGTTTTTTAAGATTTGGTCTACAATCGGCATATCCCTACTACTACATATTTAAGATTTGGTCTACAATCGGCATATCCCTACTACTACATATTTAAGATTTGGTCTACAATCGGCATATCCCTACTACTACATATTTAAGATTTGGTCTACAATTGGCATATCCTACTACTACATATTTAAGATTTGGTCTACAATCGGCATATCCTACTACTACATATTTAAGATTTGGTCTACAATCGGCATATCCCTACTACTACATATTTAAGATTTGGTCTACAATCGGCATATCCCTACTACTACATATTTAAGATTTGGTCTACAATCGGCATATCCCTACTACTACATATTTAAGATTGGGTCTACAATCGGCATATCCCTACTACTACATAGTTAAGATTTGGTCTACAATCGGCATATCCCTACTACTACATATTTAAGATTTGGTCTACAATCGACATATCCCTACTACTACATATTTAAGATTTGGTCTACAATCGGCATATCCCTACTACTACATATTTAACTCGAGGGCTTGTTCCCACATCGGGTGTTTATTTCTACTGCACACTTCTTTCCCTTTACATAATAATAAATGTGAGTTTGTTTTGTTATCAGATCAAATTGAGTTTTTTAAGATTTGGTCTACAATCGGCATATCCCTACTACTACATATTTAAGATTTGGTCTACAATCGGCATATCCCTACTACTACATATTTAAGATTTGGTCTACAATCGGCATATCCCTACTACTACATATTTAAGATTTGGTCTACAATCGGCATATCCCTACTACTACATATTTAAGATTTGGTCTACAATCGGCATATTCCTACTACTACATATTTAAGATTTGGTCTACAATCGGCATATCCCTACTACTACATATTTAAGATTGGGTCTACAATCGGCATATCCCTACTACTACATAGTTAAGATTTGGTCTACAATCGGCATATCCCTACTACTACATATTTAAGATTTGGTCTACAATCGACATATCCCTACTACTACATATTTAAGATTTGGCCTACAATCGGCATATCCCTACTACTACATATTTAACTCGAGGGCTTGTTCCCACATCGGGTGTTTATTTCTACTGCACACTTCTTTCCCTTTACATAATAATAAATGTGAGTTCGTTTTGTTATCAGATCAAATTGAGTTTTTTAGGATTTGGTCTACAATCGGCATATCCCTACTACTACATATTTAAGATTTGGTCTACAATCGGCATATCCCTACTACTACATATTTAAGATTTGGTCTACAATCGGCGTATCCCTACTACTACATATTTAAGATTTGGTCTACAATCGGCATATCCCTACTACTACATATTTAAGATTTGGTCTACAATCGGCATATTCCTACTACTACATATTTAAGATTTGGTCTACAATCGGCATATCCCTACTACTACATATTTAAGATTTGGTCTACAATCGGCATATCCCTACTACTACATATTTAAGATTTGGTCTACAATCGGCATATCTCTACTACTACATATTTAACTCGAGGGCTTGTTCCCACATCAGGTGTTTATTTCTACTGCACACTTCTTTCCCTTTACATAATAATAAATGTGAGTTTGTTTTGTTATCAGATCAAATTGAGTTTTTTAAGATTTGGTCTACAATCGGCATATCCCTACTACTACATATTTAAGATTTGGTCTACAATCGGCATATCCCTACTACTACATATTTAAGATTTGGTCTACAATCGGCATATCCCTACTACTACATATTTAAGATTTGGTCTACAATCGGCATATCCCTACTACTACATATTTAAGATTTGGTCTACAATCGGCATATCCCTACTACTACATATTTAAGATTTGGTCTACAATCGGCATATCCCTACTACTACATATTTAAGATTTGGTCTACAATCGGCATATTCCTACTACTACATATTTAAGATTTGGTCTACAATCGGCATATCCCTACTACTACATATTTAAGATTTGGTCTACAATCGGCATATCCCTACTACTACATATTTTAGATTTGGTCTACAATCGGCATATCCCTACTACTATATATTTAAGATTTGGTCTACAATCGGCATATCCCTACTACTACATATTTAAGATTTGGTCTACAATCGGCATATCCCTACTACTACATATTTAAGATTTGGTCTACAATCGGCATATCCCTACTACTACATATTTAAGATTTGGTCTACAATCGGCATATCCCTACTACTACATATTTAACTCGAGGGCTTGTTCCCACATCAGGTGTTTATTTCTACTGCACACTTCTTTCCCTTTACATAATAATAAATGTGAGTTTGTTTTGTTATCAGATCAAATTGAGTTTTATAAGATTTGGTCTACAATCGGCATATCCCTACTACTACATATTTAAGATTTGGTCTACAATCGGCATATCCCTACTACTACATATTTAAGATTTGGTCTACAAACGGCATATCCCTACTACTACATATTTAAGATTTGGTCTACAATCGGCATATCCCTACTACTACATATTTAAGATTTGGTCTACAATCGGCATATCCCTACTACTACATATTTAAGAGTTGGTCTACAATCGGCATATCCCTACTACTACATATTTAAGATTTGGTCTACAATCGGCATATCCCTACTACTACATATTTAAGATTTGGTCTACAATCGGCATATCCCTACTACTACATATTTAAGATTTGGTCTACAATCGGCATATCCCTACTACTACATATTTAAGATTTGGTCTACAATCGGCATATCCCTACTACTACATATTTAAGATTTGGTCTACAATCGGCATATCCCTACTACTACATATTTAAGATTTGGTCTACAATCGGCATATCCCTACTACTACATATTTAAGATTTGGTCTACAATCGGCATATCCCTACTACTACATATTTAACTCGAGGGCTTGTTCCCACATCAGGTGTTCATTTCTACTGCACACTTCTTTCCCTTTACATAATAATAAATGTGAGTTTGTTTTGTTATCAGATCAAATTGAGTTTTTTAAGATTTGGTCTACAATCGGCATATCCCTACTACTACATATTTAAGATTTGGTCTACAATCGGCATATCCCTACTACTACATATTTAAGATTTGGTCTACAATCGGCATATCCCTACTACTACATATTTAAGATTTGGTCTACAATCGGCATATCCCTACTACTACATATTTAAGATTTGGTCTACAATCGGCATATCCCTACTACTACATATTTAAGAGTTGGTCTACAATCGGCATATCCCTACTACTACATATTTAAGATTTGGTCTACAATCGGCATATCCCTACTACTACATATTTAAGATTTGGTCTACAATCGGCATATCCCTACTACTACATATTTAAGATTTGGTCTACAATCGGCATATCCCTACTACTACATATTTAAGATTTGGTCTACAATCGGCATATCCCTACTACTACATATTTAAGATTTGGTCTACAATCGGCATATCCCTACTACTACATATTTAAGATTTGGTCTACAATCGGCATATCCCTACTACTACATATTTAAGATTTGGTCTACAATCGGCATATCCCTACTACTACATATTTAACTCGAGGGCTTGTTCCCACATCAGGTGTTCATTTCTACTGCACACTTCTTTCCCTTTACATAATAATAAATGTGAGTTTGTTTTGTTATCAGATCAAATTGAGTTTTTTAAGATTTGGTCTACAATCGGCATATCCCTACTACTACTACATATTTAAGATTTGGTCTACAATCGGCATATCCCTACTACTACATATTTAAGATTTGGTCTACAATCGGCATATCCCTACTACTACATATTTAAGATTTGGTCTACAATCGGCATATCCCTACTACTACATATTTAAGATTTGGTCTACAATCGGCATATCCCTACTACTACATATTTGAGATTTGGTCTACAATCGGCATATCCCTACTACTACATATTTAACTCGAGGGCTTGTTCCCACATCAGGTGTTCATTTCTACTGCACACTTCTTTCCCTTTACATAATAATAAATGTGAGTTTGTTTTGTTATCAGATCAAATTGAGTTTTTTAAGATTTGGTCTACAATCGGCATATCCCTACTACTACATATTTAAGATTTGGTCTACAATCGGCATATCCCTACTACTACATATTTAAGATTTGGTCTACAATCGGCATATCCCTACTACTACATATTTAAGAGTTGGTCTACAATCGGCATATCCCTACTACTACATATTTAAGATTTGGTCTACAAACGGCATATCCCTACTACTACATATTTAAGATTTGGTCTACAATCGGCATATCCCTACTACTACATATTTAAGATTTGGTCTACAATCGGCATATCCCTACTACTACATATTTAAGAGTTGGTCTACAATCGGCATATCCCTACTACTACATATTTAAGATTAGGTCTACAATCGGCATATCCCTACTACTACATATTTAAGATTTGGTCTACAATCGGCATATCCCTACTACTACATATTTAAGATTTGGTCTACAATCGGCATATCCCTACTACTACATATTTAAGATTTGGTCTACAATCGGCATATCCCTACTACTACATATTTAAGATTTGGTCTACAATCGGCATATCCCTACTACTACATATTTAACTCGAGGGCTTGTTCCCACATCAGGTGTTCATTTCTACTGCACACTTCTTTCCCTTTACATAATAATAAATGTGAGTTTGTTTTGTTATCAGATCAAATTGAGTTTTTTAAGATTTGGTCTACAATCGGCATATCCCTACTACTACATATTTAAGATTTGGTCTACAATCGGCATATCCCTACTACTACATATTTAAGATTTGGTCTACAATCGGCATATCCCTACTACTACATATTTAAGATTTGGTCTACAAACGGCATATCCCTACTACTACATATTTAAGATTTGGTCTACAATCGGCATATCCCTACTACTACATATTTAAGATTTGGTCTACAATCGGCATATCCCTACTACTACATATTTAAGATTTGGTCTACAATCGGCATATCCCTACTACTACATATTTAAGATTTGGTCTACAATCGGCATATTCCTACTACTACATATTTAAGATTTGGTCTACAATCGGCATATCCCTACTACTACATATTTAAGATTTGGTCTACAATCGGCATATCCCTACTACTACATATTTAAGATTTGGTCTACAATCGGCATATCCCTACTACTACATATTTAAGATTTGGTCTACAAACGGCATATCCCTACTACTACATATTTAAGATTTGGTCTACAATCGGCATATCCCTACTACTACATATTTAAGATTTGGTCTACAATCGGCATATCCCTACTACTACATATTTAAGATTTGGTCTACAATCGGCATATCCCTACTACTACATATTTAAGATTTGGTCTACAATCGGCATATTCCTACTACTACATATTTAAGATTTGGTCTACAATCGGCATATCCCTACTACTACATATTTAAGATTTGGTCTACAATCGGCATATCCCTACTGCTACATATTTAAGATTTGGTCTTACAATCGGCATATCCCTACTACTACATATTTAAGATTTGGTCTACAATCGGCATATCCCTGCTACTACATATTTAAGATTTGGTCTACAATCGGCATATCCCTACTACTACATATTTAAGATTTGGTCTACAATCGGCACATTCCTACTACTACATATTTAAGATTTGGTCTACAATCGGCATATCCCTACTACTACATATTTAAGATTTGGTCTACAATCGGCATATCCCTACTACTACATATTTAAGATTTGGTCTACAATCGGCATATCCCTACTACTACATATTTAACTCGAGGGCTTGTTCCCACATCAGGTGTTTATTTCTACTGCACACTTCTTTCCCTTTACATAATAATAAATGTGAGTTTGTTTTGTTATCAGATCAAATTGAGTTTTTTAAGATTTGGTCTACAATCGGCATATCCCTACTACTACATATTTAAGATTTGGTCTACAATCGGCATATCCCTACTACTACATATTTAAGAGTTGGTCTACAAACGGCATATCCCTACTACTACATATTTAAGATTTGGTCTACAATCGGCATATCCCTACTACTACATATTTAAGATTTGGTCTACAATCGGCATATCCCTACTACTACATATTTAAGAGTTGGTCTACAATCGGCATATCCCTACTACTACATATTTAAGATTTGGTCTACAATCGGCATATCCCTACTACTACATATTTAAGATTTGGTCTACAATCGGCATATCCCTACTACTACATATTTAAGATTTGGTCTACAATCGGCATATCCCTACTACTACATATTTAAGATTTGGTCTACAATCGGCATATCCCTACTACTACATATTTAAGATTTGGTCTACAATCGGCATATCCCTACTACTACATATTTAAGATTTGGTCTACAATCGGCATATCCCTACTACTACATATTTAAGATTTGGTCTTACAATCGGCATATCCCTACTACTACATATTTAAGATTTGGTCTACAATCGGCATATCCCTGCTACTACATATTTAAGATTTGGTCTACAATCAGCATATCCCTACTACTACATATTTAAGATTTGGTCTACAATCGGCACATTCCTACTACTACATATTTAAGATTTGGTCTACAATCGGCATATCCCTACTACTACATATTTAAGATTTGGTCTACAATCGGCATATCCCTACTACTACATATTTAAGATTTGGTCTACAATCGGCATATCCCTACTACTACATATTTAAGATTTGGTCTACAATCGGCATATCCCTACTACTACATATTTAAGATTTGGTCTACAATCGGCATATCCCTACTACTACATATTTAAGATTTGGTCTACAATCGGCATATCCCTACTACTACATATTTAAGATTTGGTCTACAATCGGCATATCCCTACTACTACATGTTTAAGATTTGGTCTACAATCGGCATATTCCTACTACTACATATTTAAGATTTGGTCTACAATCGGCATATCCTACTACTACATATTTAAGATTTGGTCTACAATCGGCATATCCCTACTACTACATATTTAAGATTTGGTCCACAATCGGCATATCCCTACTACTACATATTTAAGATTTGGTCTACAATCGGCATATCCCTACTACTACATATTTAAGATTTGGTCTACAATCGGCATATCCCTACTACTACATATTTAAAATTTGGTCTACAATCGGAATATCCCTACTACTACATATTTAAGATTTGGTCTACAATCGGCATATCCCTACTACTACATATTTAAGATTTGGTCTACAATCGGCATATCCCTACTACTACATATTTAAGATTTGGTCTACAATCGGCATATCCCTACTACTACATATTTAATATTTGGTCTACAATCGGCATATCCCTACTACTACATTTAAGATTTGGTCTACAATCGGCATATCCCTACTACTACATATTTAAGATTTGGTCTACAATCGGCATATCCCTACTACTACATATTGAAGATTTGGTCTACAATCGGCATATCCCTACTACTACATATTTAAGATTTGGTCTACAATCGGCATATCCTACTACTACATATTTAAGATTTGGTCTACAATCGGCATATCCCTACTACTACATATTTAAGATTTGGTCTACAATCGGCATATCCCTACTACTACATATTTAAGATTTGGTCTATAATCGGCATATCCCTACTACTAGATATTTAACTCGAGGGCTTGTTCCCACATCGGGTGTTTATTTCTACTGCACACTTCTTTCCCTTTACATAATAATAAATGTGAGTTTGTTTTGTTATCAGATCAAATTGAGTTTTTTAAGATTTGGTCTACAATCGGCATATCCCTACTACTACATATTTAAGATTTGGTCTACAATCGGCATATCCCTACTACTACATATTTAAGATTTGGTCTACAATCGGCATATCCCTACTACTACATATTTAAGATTTGGTCTACAATCGGCATATCCCTACTACTACATATTTAAGATTTGGTCTACAATCGGCATATCCCCACTACTACATATTTAAGATTTGGTCTACAATCGGCATATTCCTACTACTACATATTTAAGATTTGGTCTACAATCGGCATATTCCTACTACTACATATTTAAGATTTGGTCTACAATCGGCAAACCCTACTACTACATATTTAAGATTTGGTCTACAATCGGCAAATCCCTACTACTACATATTTAAGATTTGGTCTACAATCGGCATATCCCTACTACTACATATTTAAGATTTGGTCTACAATCGGCATATCCCTACTACTACATATTTAAGATTTGGTCTACAATCGGCATATCCCTACTACTACATATTTAAGATTTGGTCTACAATCGGCATATCCCTACTACTACACATTTAAGATTTGGTCTACAATCGGCATATCCCTACTACTACATATTTAAGATTTGGTCTACAATCGGCATATCCCTACTACTACATATTTAAGATTTGGTCTACAATCGGCATATCCCTACTACTACACATTTAAGATTTGGTCTACAATCGGCATATCCCTACTACTACATATTTAAGATTTGGTCTTACAATCGGCATATCCCTACTACTACATATTTAAGATTTGGTCTACAATCGGCATATCCCTACTACTACATATTTAAGATTTGGTCTACAATCGGCATATCCCTACTACTACATATTTAAGATTTGGTCTACAATCGGCACATTCCTACTGCTACATATTTAAGATTTGGTCTACAATCGGCATATCCCTACTACTACATATTTAAGATTTGGTCTACAATCGGCATATCCCTACTACTACATATTTAAGATTTGGTCTACAAACGGCATATCCCTACTACTACATATTTAAGATTTGGTCTACAATCGGCATATCCCTACTACTACATATTTAAGATTTGGTCTACAATCGGCATATCCCTACTACTACATATTTAAGATTTGGTCTACAATCGGCATATCCCTACTACTACATATTTAAGATTTGGTCTACAATCGGCATATCCCTACTACTACATATTTAAGAATTGGTCTACAATCGGCATATCCCTACTACTACATATTTAAGATTTGGTCTACAATAGGCATATCCCTACTACTACATATTTAAGATTTGGTCTACAATCGGCATATCCCTACTACTACATATTTAAGATTTGGTCTACAATCGGCATATCCCTACTACTACATATTTAAGATTTGGTCTACAATCGGCATATCCCTACTACTACATATTTAAGATTTGGTCTACAATCGGCATATCACTACTACTACATATTTAAGATTTGGTCTACAAACGGCATATCCCTACTACTACATATTTAAGATTTGGTCTACAATCGGCATATCCCTACTACTACATATTTAAGATTTGGTCTACAATCGGCATATCCCTACTACTACATATTTAAGATTTACTACTACATATTTAAGATTTGGTCTACAAACGGCATATCCCTACTACTACATATTTAAGATTTGGTCTACAATCGGCATATCCCTACTACTACATATTTAAGATTTGGTCTACAATCGGCATATCCATACTACTACATATTTAAGATTTGGTCTACAATCGGCATATCCCTACTACTACATATTTAAGATTTGGTCTACAATCGGCATATCCCTACTACTACATATTTAAGAATTGGTCTACAATCGGCATATCCCTACTACTACATATTTAAGATTTGGTCTACAATCGGCATGTCCCTACTACTACATATTTAAGATTTGGTCTACAATCGGCATATCCCTACTACTACATATTTAAGATTTGGTCTACAATCGGCATATCCCTACTACTACATATTTAAGATTTGGTCTATAAATCGGCATATCCCTACTACTACATATTTAAGATTTGGTCTACAATCGGCATATCACTACTACTACATATTTAAGATTTGGTCTACAAACGGCATATCCCTACTACTACATATTTAAGATTTGGTCTACAATCGGCATATCCCTACTACTACATATTTAAGATTTGGTCTACAATCGGCATATCCCTACTACTACATATTTAAGATTTGGTCTACAATCGGCATATCCCTACTACTACATATTTAAGATTTGGTCTACAATCGGCATATCCCTACTACTACATATTTAAGATTTGGTCTACAATCGGCATATCCCTACTACTACATATTTAAGATTTGGTCTACAATCGGCATATCCCTACTACTACATATTTAAGATTTGGTCTACAATCGGCATATCCCTACTACTACATATTTAAGATTTGGTCTACAATCGGCATATCCCTACTACTACATATTTAAGATTTGGTCTACAATCGGCATATCCCTACTACTACACATTTAAGATTTGGTCTACTATCGGCATATCCCTACTACTACATATTTAAGATTTGGTCTACAATCGGCATATCCCTACTACTACATATTTAAGATATGGTCTACAATCGGCATATCCCTACTACTACATATTTAAGATTTGGTCTACAATCGGCATATCCCTACTACTACATATTTAAGATTTGGTCTACAATCGGCATATCCCTACTACTACATATTTAAGAATTGGTCTACAATCGGCATATCCCTACTACTACATATTTAAGATTTGGTCTACAATAGGCATATCCCTACTACTACATATTTAAGATTTGGTCTACAATCGGCATATCCCTACTACTACATATTTAAGATTTGGTCTACAATCGGCATATCCCTACTACTACATATTTAAGATTTGGTCTACAATCGGCATATCCCTACTACTACATATTTAAGATTTGGTCTACAATCGGCATATCCCTACTACTACATATTTAAGATTTGGTCTACAATCGGCATATCCCTACTACTACATATTTAAGATTTGGTCTACAATCGGCATATCCCTACTACTACATATTTAAGATTTGGTCTACAATCGGCATATCCCTACTACTACATATTTAAGATTTGGTCTACAATCGGCATATCCCTACTACTACATATTTAAGATTTGGTCTACAATCGGCATATCCCTACTACTACATATTTAAGATTTACTACTACATATTTAAGATTTGGTCTACAAACGGCATATCCCTACTACTACATATTTAATATTTGGTCTACAATCGGCATATCCCTACTACTACATATTTAAGATTTGGTCTACAATCGGCATATCCCTACTACTACATATTTAAGATTTGGTCTACAATCGGCATATCCCTACTACTACATATTTAAGATTTGGTCTACAATCGGCATATCCCTACTACTACATATTTAAGAATTGGTCTACAATCGGCATATCCCTACTACTACATATTTAAGATTTGGTCTACAATCGGCATATCCCTACTACTACATATTTAAGATTTGGTCTACAATCGGCATATCCCTACTACTACATATTTAAGATTTGGTCTACAATCGGCATATCCCTACTACTACATATTTAAGATTTGGTCTACAATCGGCATATCCCTACTACTACATATTTAAGATTTGGTCTACAATCGGCATATCCCTACTACTACATATTTAAGATTTGGTCTACAATCGGCATATCCCTACTACTACATATTTAAGATTTGGTCTACAATCGGCATATCCCTACTACTACATATTTAAGATTTGGTCTACAATCGGCATATCCCTACTACTACATATTTAAGATTTGGTCTACAATCGGCATATCCCTACTACTACACATTTAAGATTTGGTCTACAATCGGCATATCCCTACTACTACATATTTAAGATTTGGTCTACAATCGGCATATCCCTACTACTACATATTTAAGATTTGGTCTACAATCGGCATATCCCTACTACTACATATTTAAGATTTGGTCTACAATCGGCATATCCCTACTACTACATATTTAAGATTTGGTCTACAATCGGCATATCCCTACTACTACATATTTAAGATTTGGTCTACAATCGGCATATCCCTACTACTACATATTTAAGATTTGGTCTACAATCGGCATATCCCTACTACTACATATTTAAGTTTGGTCTACAATCGGCATATCCCTACTACTACATATTTAAGATTTAGTCTACAATCGGCATATCCCTACTACTACATATTTAAGATTTGGTCTACAATCGGCATATCCCTACTACTACATATTTAAGATTTGGTCTACAATCGGCCTATCCCTACTACTACATATTTAAGATTTGGTCTACAATCGGCATATCCCTACTACTACATATTTAAGATTTGGTCTACAATCGGCATATCCCTACTACTACATATTTAAGATTTGGTCTACAATCGGCATATCCCTACTACTACATATTTAAGATTTGGTCTACAATCGGCATATCCCTACTACTACATATTTAAGATTTGGTCTACAATCGGCATATCCCTACTACTACATATTTAAGATTTGGTCTACAATCGGCATATCCCTACTACTACATATTTAAGATTTGGTCTACAATCGGCATATCCCTACTACTACATATTTAAGATTTGGTCTACAATCGGCATATCCCTACTACTACATATTTAAGATTTGGTCTACAATCGGCATATCCCTACTACTACATATTTAAGATTTGGTCTACAATCGGCATATCCCTACTACTACATATTTAAGATTTGGTCTACAATCGGCATATCCCTACTACTCCATATTTAAGATTTGGTCTACAATCGGCATATCCCTACTACTACATATTTAAGATTTGGTCTACAATCGGCATATCCCTACTACTACATATTTAAGAATTGGTCTACAATCGGCATATCCCTACTACTACATATTTAAGATTTGGTCTACAATCGGCATATCCCTACTACTACATATTTAAGATTTGGTCTACAATCGGCATATCCCTACTACTACATATTTAAGATTTGGTCTACAATCGGCATATCCCTACTACTACATATTTAAGATTTGGTCTACAATCGGCATATCCCTACTACTACATATTTAAGATTTGGTCTACAATCGGCATATCACTACTACTACATATTTAAGATTTGGTCTACAAACGGCATATCCCTACTACTACATATTTAAGATTTGGTCTACAATCGGCATATCCCTACTACTACATATTTAAAATTTGGTCTACAATCGGCATATCCCTACTACTACATATTTAAGATTTGGTCTACAATCGGCATATCCCTACTACTACATATTTAAGATTTGGTCTACAATCGGCATATCCCTACTACTACATATTTAAGATTTGGTCTACAATCGGCATATCCCTACTACTACATATTTAAGATTTGGTCTACAATCGGCATATCCCTACTACTACATATTTAAGATTTGGTCTACAATCGGCATATCCCTACTACTACATATTTAAGATTTGGTCTACAATCGGCATATCCCTACTACTACATATTTAAGATTTGGTCTACAATCGGCATATCCCTACTACTACATATTTAAGATTTGGTCTACAATCGGCATATCCCTACTACTACATATTTAAGATTTGGTCTACAATCGGCATATCCCTACTACTACATATTTAAGTTTGGTCTACAATCGGCATATCCCTACTACTACATATTTAAGATTTAGTCTACAATCGGCATATCCCTACTACTACATATTTAAGATTTGGTCTCCAATCGGCATATCCCTACTACTACATATTTAAGATTTGGTCTACAATCGGCCTATCCCTACTACTACATATTTAAGATTTGGTCTACAATCGGCATATCCCTACTACTACATATTTAAGATTTGGTCTACAATCGGCATATCCCTACTACTACATATTTAAGATTTGGTCTACAATCGGCATATCCCTACTACTACATATTTAAGATTTGGTCTACAATCGGCATATCCCTACTACTACATATTTAAGATCTGGTCTACAATCGGCATATCCCTACTACTACATATTTAAGATTTGGTCTACAATCGGCATATCCCTACTACTACATATTTAAGATTTGGTCTACAATCGGCATATCCCTACTACTACATATTTAAGATTTGGTCTACAATCGGCATATCCCTACTACTACATATTTAAGATTTGGTCTACAATCGGCATATCCCTACTACTCCATATTTAAGATTTGGTCTACAATCGGCATATCCCTACTACTACATATTTAAGATTTGGTCTACAATCGGCATATCCCTACTACTACATATTTAAGAATTGGTCTACAATCGGCATATCCCTACTACTACATATTTAAGATTTGGTCTACAATCGGCATATCCCTACTACTACATATTTAAGATTTGGTCTACAATCGGCATATCCCTACTACTACATATTTAAGATTTGGTCTACAATCGGCATATCCCTACTACTACATATTTAAGATTTGGTCTACAATCGGCATATCCCTACTACTACATATTTAAGATTTGGTCTACAATCGGCATATCACTACTACTACATATTTAAGATTTAGTCTACAAACGGCATATCCCTACTACTACATATTTAAGATTTGGTCTACAATCGGCATATCCCTACTACTACATATTCAAAATTTGGTCTACAATCGGCATATCCCTACTACTACATATTTAAGATTTGGTCTACAATCGGCATATCCCTACTACTACATATTTAAGATTTGGTCTACAATCGGCATATCCCTAATACTACATATTTAAGATGTGGTCTACAATCGGCATATCCCTACTACTACATATTTAAGATTTGGTCTACAATCGGCATATCCCTACTACTACATATTTAAGATTTGGTCTACAATCGGCATATCCCTACTACTACATATTTAATATTTGGTCTACAATCGGCATATCCCTACTACTACATATTTAATATTTGGTCTACAATCGGCATATCCCTACTACTACATATTTAAGATTTGGTCTACAATCGGCATATCACTACTACTACATATTTAAGATTTGGTCTACAAACGGCATATCCCTACTACTACATATTTAAGATTTGGTCTACAATCGGCATATCCCTACTACTACATATTTAAGATTTGGTCTACAATCGGCATATCCCTACTACTACATATTTAAGATTTGGTCTACAATCGGCATATCCCTACTACTACATATTTAAGAATTGGTCTACAATCGGCATATCCCTACTACTACATATTTAATATTTGGTCTACAATCGGCATATCCCTACTACTACATATTTAAGATTTGGTCTACAATCGGCATATCCCTACTACTACATATTTAAGATTTGGTCTACAATCGGCATATCCCTACTACTACATATTTAATATTTGGTCTACAATCGGCATATCCCTACTACTACATATTTAAGATTTGGTCTACAATCGGCATATCACTACTACTACATATTTAAGATTTGGTCTACAAACGGCATATCCCTACTACTACATATTTAAGATTTGGTCTACAATCGGCATATCCCTACTACTACATATTTAAGATTTGGTCTACAATCGGCATATCCCTACTACTACATATTTAAGATTTGGTCTACAATCGGCATATCCCTACTACTACATATTTAAGATTTGGTCTACAATCGGCATATCCCTACTACTACATATTTAAGATTTGGTCTACAATCGGCATATCCCTACTACTACATATTTAAGAGTTGGTCTACAATCGGCATATCCCTACTACTACATATTTAAGATTTGGTCTACAATCGGCATATCCCTACTACTACATATTTAAGATTTGGTCTACAATCGGCATATCCCTACTACTACATATTTAAGATTTGGTCTACAATCGGCATATCCCTACTACTACATATTTAAGATTTGGTCTACAATCGGCATATCCCTACTACTACATATTTAAGATTTGGTCTACAATCGGCATATCCCTACTACTACATATTTAAGATTTGGTCTACAATCGGCATATCCCTACTACTACATATTTAAGATTTGGTCTACAATCGGCATATCCCTACTACTACATATTTAAGATTTGGTCTACAATCGGCATATCCCTACTACTACATATTTAAGAATTGGTCTACAATCGGCATATCCCTACTACTACATATTTAAGATTTGGTCTACAATCGGCATATCCCTACTACTACATATTTAAGATTTGGTCTACAATCGGCATATCCCTACTACTACATATTTAAGATTTGGTCTACAATCGGCATATCCCTACCACTACATATTTAAGATTTGGTCTACAATCGGCATATCCCTACTACTACATATTTAAGATTTGGTCTACAATCGGCATATCACTACTACTACATATTTAAGATTTGGTCTACAATCGGCATATCCCTACTACTACATATTTAAGAGTTGGTCTACAATCGGCATATCCCTACTACTACATATTTAAGATTTGGTCTACAATCGGCATATCCCTACTACTACATATTTAAGATTTGGTCTACAATCGGCATATCCCTACTACTACATATTTAAGATTTGGTCTACAATCGGCATATCCCTACTACTACATATTTAAGATTTGGTCTACAATCGGCATATCCCTACTACTACATATTTAAGATTTGGTCTACAATCGGCATATCCCTACTACTACATATTTAAGATTTGGTCTACAATCGGCATATCACTACTACTACATATTTAAGATTTGGTCTACAAACGGCATATCCCTACTACTACATATTTAAGATTTGGTCTACAATCGGCATATCCCTACTACTACATATTTAAGATTTGGTCTACAATCGGCATATCCCTACTACTACATATTTAAGATTTGGTCTACAATCGGCATATCCCTACTACTACATATTTAAGATTTGGTCTACAATCGGCATATCCCTACTACTACATATTTAAGATTTGGTCTACAATCGGCATATCCCTACTACTACATATTTAAGAGTTGGTCTACAATCGGCATATCCCTACTACTACATATTTAAGATTTGGTCTACAATCGGCATATCCCTACTACTACATATTTAAGATTTGGTCTACAATCGGCATATCCCTACTACTACATATTTAAGATTTGGTCTACAATCGGCATATCCCTACTACTACATATTTAAGATTTGGTCTACAATCGGCATATCCCTACTACTACATATTTAAGATTTGGTCTACAATCGGCATATCCCTACTACTACATATTTAAGATTTGGTCTACAATCGGCATATCCCTACTACTACATATTTAAGATTTGGTCTACAATCGGCATATCCCTACTACTACATATTTAAGATTTGGTCTACAATCGGCATATCCCTACTACTACATATTTAAGAATTGGTCTACAATCGGCATATCCCTACTACTACATATTTAAGATTTGGTCTACAATCGGCATATCCCTACTACTACATATTTAAGATTTGGTCTACAATCGGCATATCCCTACTACTACATATTTAAGATTTGGTCTACAATCGGCATATCCCTACCACTACATATTTAAGATTTGGTCTACAATCGGCATATCCCTACTACTACATATTTAAGATTTGGTCTACAATCGGCATATCACTACTACTACATATTTAAGATTTGGTCTACAATCGGCATATCCCTACTACTACATATTTAAGATTTGGTCTACAATCGGCATATCCCTACTACTACATATTTAAGATTTGGTCTACAATCGGCATATCCCTACTACTACATATTTAAGAATTGGTCTACAATCGGCATATCCCTACTACTACATATTTAAGATTTGGTCTACAATCGGCATATCCCTACTACTACATATTTAAGATTTGGTCTACAATCGGCATATCCCTACTACTACATATTTAAGATTTGGTCTACAATCGGCATATCCCTACCACTACATATTTAAGATTTGGTCTACAATCGGCATATCCCTACTACTACATATTTAAGATTTGGTCTACAATCGGCATATCACTACTACTACATATTTAAGATTTGGTCTACAAACGGCATATCCCTACTACTACATATTTAAGATTTGGTCTACAATCGGCATATCCCTACTACTACATATTTAAAATTTGGTCTACAATCGGCATATCCCTACTACTACATATTTAAGATTTGGTCTACAATCGGCATATCCCTACTACTACATATTTAAGATTTGGTCTACAATCGGCATATCCCTACTACTAGGGCTAGCACACTATTTTGTTAATTGTTTAGAAGCTTATTCATTTTAAGTTAACTGGATTGTTCTTGTAGAGAGAAAAAGATTGGTGGTTAAATGATCGAGATTGGTTGATGCAAAGTGAAGTTATCGCAAACATAGGATTCGTCAAATCTTGGTCATTTTCTATGGGAAATCGTCAGAAAATAGGCTTATAACCTGAATTAAAATGAAAAGGCATTTTGAAATCAATATTAAAGAGAAAGTAGACGAGTTGGAGACCTATTTTTTAAATTTTCATTCAGAGTTTATTACATGTTAAACAAGATATGAAAATTGCAATCTTTGAAATGGCTAATTTTCGTAAAAAATGACGTCGAAAATGCAATATTTGGCCAAAAACGCCCATCCGCAAGCCAGAAAAACGACTAAGTACAAGTAAAAAACATTTTTTTAATGACAACTTAACTTTGCTTTGGTATTTTACCCTCAAATTTGGAAACTATTTACATATAAACACATAATGTTTATATGAAAAGAAGTCTTTATTTACATTTGTATAACTTTTTCAGTGCTTTTTACTCATTTTTGGTGCAAAAACACTCAAAATTAGCTCATTAATATGCGTAAATGAAATATCTTCGTAACCAAATGTCGTATCACAATCAAATTTGGTACAGAGCCTCTTTGT
The DNA here is from genome assembly GCA_037893245.1 of Crossaster papposus. Classification (NCBI taxonomy): domain Eukaryota; kingdom Metazoa; phylum Echinodermata; class Asteroidea; order Velatida; family Solasteridae; genus Crossaster; species Crossaster papposus. Next base: position 401,809 of record JBAIAA010000421.1, read on the forward strand.
GGTTTTGGGTATAATATGAAATTGTTGTTATGTACTAAAAACACCAAGTTTTGAAAGTATGTCACATTGCATCTGTCTCCAAGAAGAAGGCGCATCCATTTTCCTGTCGTTACCAGTAGTGCCTTGGATCTGATTCAGAATTGGTCAAGTTCGATGATGACTGCCTCTGTTATACTTCTCTCTTTCAATCAGGATGGGTAAATCAGCCTGAAATCAGCCTGAAATCTGTGAAATGTAACTCCAAGCTTACTACATTCTTCCCCAACATAATCTGCACAAGGAAATATCAAAAGAAAAAGGATTTATTAAATGCATGATAATACTTGTACGTTGCGTTGATAAGTTATTAAATGTTAAAATAATGAAAGAAAAAAAGGAACAAAATAGTGGGGAAAAGTAGAGTTGAGTCATTTATTTGTTGCCAATTGTTGTATATTATTTAATTAGGATCATAAAGGAGCATCTAGTTGGCTTTATCATTCCTTTAAATTAACTTTAAAAAAAAAAATGATTTTTTTTTTTTTTTTAAATATTTTTGAATATGGCCATTTAAATACAATAAATACAAAGGTACTATCACATTATTAATATAATACAGTAATATTAATTTTATATACATGATTAATATCATTTTAATTACAAAACTACCCTTTTTATATGTTTAATGCTCCATCTAAACGTTTGCTTCACCCCCTGCACAAGTGGAACGGTCCTAATCCCATTCATCAACATTTAACAAAGAATACATTACAAAGACCATACCACTACAACGAAGTGTTACGTTACAAAGACCATACCACTACAGCGTGGGTTCTGCAACTAGGCTGTACGGTAAACAGAGAGGCACTTTTGGCTTTCAGTTTAACTTCATTAAAAACGCCTTAAAATTCACTATAATTTAACAGACTTATGAAATATTAGCTAGATCAATAGTTACCTGCATCTTTCTTTTCATTCATCAGTGCATTATCGGGGACAACAGAGCTCGTAGATTGCTGTAAATTGTGGGGATTTGGGATCGTATTTGCCGTACACGATCCGGCGGTAGTGGAAGACGCCATTTTCCAGTGACCAAGACAGCGCGGTAGAAATGGTTCAATAACTCCAAAATAAAGGATATTTTATTCATCAACATATATTAAAATAATTTGTTTGAGAAATACGTAAATATAAATATTGACGTTCAAACATTATTTTGAGTCAAAAAAGTACAAAAAATCGCCTCTAAAATATTAAAAAACTCATAACTTTGGAACCAGGGATCGGATAATTTTTGAACGAGGCTAGTAAAATAGATCGTGACCTCAGCTATCGTGACGTCAGCTTGTACATGCTCTCCGACGTACAGCAGCTATTTTATAACGGCTTTAATAGCGCACGATTGGAAAAGGATGCCTGCGGGTGCATTTAGCCCATGCGATGTTTGCGTTAAACTGGTTCAATCCCCAGAAAGTGAACGCGGTAGATCGATCGTAGAATTATTATTACGGTTCGTAGCTTAGTTAAATTTAGTGTGTGGCTTTATAATAATATATTTCAACTAGTCCTCAAAGTTCTTTGGAATATATTGTAAACTTTTTTAGTTATAGGTATGAGAATTGGGGTAGTTTTGCTGCTGAAAATTGGGATTGTCTGACTGTGTGTACACTCGAATACGGGATTGTACGCGCTGTGATTATGGTTCAATTGGCCTAGGTGCGCGAGCCCTACTACTACTACATATTTAAGATTTGGTCTACAATCGGCATATCCCTACTACTACATATTTAAGATTTGGTCTACAATCGGCATATCCCTACTACTACATATTTAAGATTTGGTCTACAATCGGCATATCCCTACTACTACATATTTAAGATTTGGTCTACAATCGGCATATCCCTACTACTACATATTTAAGATTTGGTCTACAATCGGCATATCCCTACTACTACATATTTAAGATTTGGTCTACAATCGGCATATCCCTACTACTACATATTTAAGATTTGGTCTACAATCGGCATATCCCTACTACTACATATTTAAGTTTGGTCTACAATCGGCATATCCCTACTACTACATATTTAAGATTTAGTCTACAATCGGCATATCCCTACTACTACATATTTAAGATTTGGTCTCCAATCGGCATATCCCTACTACTACATATTTAAGATTTGGTCTACAATCGGCCTATCCCTACTACTACATATTTAATATTTGGTCTACAATCGGCATATCCCTACTACTACATATTTAAGATTTGGTCTACAATCGGCATATCCCTACTACTACATATTTAAGATTTGGTCTACAATCGGCATATCCCTACTACTACATATTTAAGATTTGGTCTACAATCGGCATATCCCTACTACTACATATTTAAGAGTTGGTCTACAATCGGCATATCCCTACTACTACATATTTAAGATTTGGTCTACAATCGGCATATCCCTACTACTACATATTTAAGATTTGGTCTACAATCGGCATATCCCTACTACTACATATTTAAGATTTGGTCTACAATCGGCATATCCCTACTACTACATATTTAAGATTTGGTCTACAATCGGCATATCCCTACTACTACATATTTAAGATTTGGTCTACAATCGGCATATCCCTACTACTACATATTTAAGATTTGGTCTACAATCGGCATATCCCTACTACTCCATATTTAAGATTTGGTCTACAATCGGCATATCCCTACTACTACATATTTAAGATTTGGTCTACAATCGGCATATCCCTACTACTACATATTTAAGAATTGGTCTACAATCGGCATATCCCTACTACTACATATTTAAGATTTGGTCTACAATTGGCATATCCCTACTACTACATATTTAAGATTTGGTCTACAATCGGCATATCCCTACTACTACATATTTAAGATTTGGTCTACAATCGGCATATCCCTACCACTACATATTTAAGATTTGGTCTACAATCGGCATATCCCTACTACTACATATTTAAGATTTGGTCTACAATCGGCATATCACTACTACTACATATTTAAGATTTGGTCTACAAACGGCATATCCCTACTACTACATATTTAAGATTTGGTCTACAATCGGCATATCCCTACTACTACATATTTAAAATTTGGTCTACAATCGGCATATCCCTACTACTACATATTTAAGATTTGGTCTACAATCGGCATATCCCTACTACTACATATTTAAGATTTGGTCTACAATCGGCATATCCCTACTACTACATATTTAAGATTTGGTCTACAATCGGCATATCCCTACTACTACATATTTAAGATTTGGTCTACAATCGGCATATCCCTACTACTACATATTTAAGATTTGGTCTACAATCGGCATATCCCTACTACTACATATTTAAGATTTGGTCTACAATCGGCATATCCCTACTACTACATATTTAAGATTTGGTCTACAATCGGCATATCCCTACTACTACATATTTAAGTTTGGTCTACAATCGGCATATCCCTACTACTACATATTTAAGATTTAGTCTACAATCGGCATATCCCTACTACTACATATGTAAGATTTGGTCTCCAATTGGCATATCCCTACTACTACATATTTAAGATTTGGTCTACAATCGGCCTATCCCTACTACTACATATTTAAGATTTGGTCTACAATCGGCATATCCCTACTACTACATATTTAAGATTTGGTCTACAATCGGCATATCCCTACTACTACATATTTAAGATTTGGTCTACAATCGGCATATCCCTACTACTACATATTTAAGATTTGGTCTACAATCGGCATATCCCTACTACTACATATTTAAGATCTGGTCTACAATCGGCATATCCCTACTACTACATATTTAAGATTTGGTCTACAATCGGCATATCCCTACTACTACATATTTAAGATTTGGTCTACAATCGGCATATCCCTACTACTACATATTTAAGATTTGGTCTACAATCGGCATATCCCTACTACTACATATTTAAGATTTGGTCTACAATCGGCATATCCCTACTACTCCATATTTAAGATTTGGTCTACAATCGGCATATCCCTACTACTACATATTTAAGATTTGGTCTACAATCGGCATATCCCCACTACTACATATTTAAGAATTGGTCTACAATCGGCATATCCCTACTACTACATATTTAAGATTTGGTCTACAATCGGCATATCCCTACTACTACATATTTAAGATTTGGTCTACAATCGGCATATCCCTACTACTACATATTTAAGATTTGGTCTACAATCGGCATATCCCTACTACTACATATTTAAGATTTGGTCTACAATCGGCATATCCCTACTACTACATATTTAAGATTTGGTCTACAATCGGCATATCACTACTACTACATATTTAAGATTTAGTCTACAAACGGCATATCCCTACTACTACATATTTAAGATTTGGTCTACAATCGGCATATCCCTACTACTACATATTTAAAATTTGGTCTACAATCGGCATATCCCTACTACTACATATTTAAGATTTGGTCTACAATCGGCATATCCCTACTACTACATATTTAAGATTTGGTCTACAATCGGCATATCCCTACTACTACATATTTAAGATTTGGTCTACAATCGGCATATCCCTACTACTACATATTTAAGATTTGGTCTACAATCGGCATATCCCTACTACTACATATTTAAGATTTGGTCTACAATCGGCATATCCCTACTACTACATATTTAATATTTGGTCTACAATCGGCATATCCCTACTACTACATATTTAATATTTGGTCTACAATCGGCATATCCCTACTACTACATATTTAAGATTTGGTCTACAATCGGCATATCACTACTACTACATATTTAAGATTTGGTCTACAAACGGCATATCCCTACTACTACATATTTAAGATTTGGTCTACAATCGGCATATCCCTACTACTACATATTTAAGATTTGGTCTACAATCGGCATATCCCTACTACTACATATTTAAGATTTGGTCTACAATCGGCATATCCCTACTACTACATATTTAAGATTTGGTCTACAATCGGCATATCCCTACTACTACATATTTAAGATTTGGTCTACAATCGGCATATCCCTACTACTACATATTTAAGATTTGGTCTACAATCGGCATATCCCTACTACTACATATTTAAGATTTGGTCTACAATCGGCATATCCCTACTACTCCATATTTAAGATTTGGTCTACAATCGGCATATCCCTACTACTACATATTTAAGATTTGGTCTACAATCGGCATATCCCTACTACTACATATTTAAGATTTGGTCTACAATCGGCATATCCCTACTACTACATATTTAAGATTTGGTCTACAATCGGCATATCCCTACTACTACATATTTAAGATTTGGTCTACAATCGGCATATCCCTACTACTCCATATTTAAGATTTGGTCTACAATCGGCATATCCCTACTACTACATATTTAAGATTTGGTCTACAATCGGCATATCCCTACTACTACATATTTAAGAATTGGTCTACAATCGGCATATCCCTACTACTACATATTTAAGATTTGGTCTACAATTGGCATATCCCTACTACTACATATTTAAGATTTGGTCTACAATCGGCATATCCCTACTACTACATATTTAAGATTTGGTCTACAATCGGCATATCCCTACCACTACATATTTAAGATTTGGTCTACAATCGGCATATCCCTACTACTACATATTTAAGATTTGGTCTACAATCGGCATATCACTACTACTACATATTTAAGATTTGGTCTACAAACGGCATATCCCTACTACTACATATTTAAGATTTGGTCTACAATCGGCATATCCCTACTACTACATATTTAAGATTTGGTCTACAATCGGCATATCCCTACTACTACATATTTAAGATTTGGTCTACAATCGGCATATCCCTACTACTACATATTTAAGATTTGGTCTACAATCGGCATATCCCTACTACTACATATTTAAGATTTGGTCTACAATCGGCATATCCCTACTACTACATATTTAAGTTTGGTCTACAATCGGCATATCCCTACTACTACATATTTAAGATTTAGTCTACAATCGGCATATCCCTACTACTACATATTTAAGATTTGGTCTCCAATCGGCATATCCCTACTACTACATATTTAAGATTTGGTCTACAATCGGCCTATCCCTACTACTACATATTTAAGATTTGGTCTACAATCGGCATATCCCTACTACTACATATTTAAGATTTGGTCTACAATCGGCATATCCCTACTACTACATATTTAAGATTTGGTCTACAATCGGCATATCCCTACTACTACATATTTAAGATTTGGTCTACAATCGGCATATCCCTACTACTACATATTTAAGATCTGGTCTACAATCGGCATATCCGTACTACTACATATTTAAGATTTGGTCTACAATCGGCATATCCCTACTACTACATATTTAAGATTTGGTCTACAATCGGCATATCCCTACTACTACATATTTAAGATTTGGTCTACAATCGGCATATCCCTACTACTACATATTTAAGATTTGGTCTACAATCGGCATATCCCTACTACTCCATATTTAAGATTTGGTCTACAATCGGCATATCCCTACTACTACATATTTAAGATTTGGTCTACAATCGACATATCCCCACTACTACATATTTAAGAATTGGTCTACAATCGGCATATCCCTACTACTACATATTTAAGATTTGGTCTACAATCGGCATATCCCTACTACTACATATTTAAGATTTGGTCTACAATCGGCATATCCCTACTACTACATATTTAAGATTTGGTCTACAATCGGCATATCCCTACTACTACATATTTAAGATTTGGTCTACAATCGGCATATCCCTACTACTACATATTTAAGATTTGGTCTACAATCGGCATATCACTACTACTACATATTTAAGATTTAGTCTACAAACGGCATATCCCTACTACTACATATTTAAGATTTGGTCTACAATCGGCATATCCCTACTACTACATATTTAAAATTTGGTCTACAATCGGCATATCCCTACTACTACATATTTAAGATTTGGTCTACAATCGGCATATCCCTACTACTACATATTTAAGATTTGGTCTACAATCGGCATATCCCTACTACTACATATTTAAGATTTGGTCTACAATCGGCATATCCCTACTACTACATATTTAAGATTTGGTCTACAATCGGCATATCCCTACTACTACATATTTAAGATTTGGTCTACAATCGGCATATCCCTACTACTACATATTTAAGATTTGGTCTACAATCGGCATATCCCTACTACTACATATTTAATATTTGGTCTACAATCGGCATATCCCTACTACTACATATTTAAGATTTGGTCTACAATCGGCATATCACTACTACTACATATTTAAGATTTGGTCTACAAACGGCATATCCCTACTACTACATATTTAAGATTTGGTCTACAATCGGCATATCCCTACTACTACATATTTAAGATTTGGTCTACAATCGGCATATCCCTACTACTACATATTTAAGATTTGGTCTACAATCGGCATATCCCTACTACTACATATTTAAGAATTGGTCTACAATCGGCATATCCCTACTACTACATATTTAAGATTTGGTCTACAATCGGCATATCCCTACTACTACATATTTAAGATTTGGTCTACAATCGGCATATCCCTACTACTACATATTTAAGATTTGGTCTACAATCGGCATATCCCTACTACTACATATTTAAGATTTGGTCTACAATCGGCATATCCCTACTACTACATATTTAAGATTTGGTCTACAATCGGCATATCACTACTACTACATATTTAAGATTTGGTCTACAAACGGCATATCCCTACTACTACATATTTAAGATTTGGTCTACAATCGGCATATCCCTACTACTACATATTTAAGATTTGGTCTACAATCGGCATATCCCTACTACTACATATTTAAGATTTGGTCTACAATCGGCATATCCCTACTACTACATATTTAAGATTTGGTCTACAATCGGCATATCCCTACTACTACATATTTAAGATTTGGTCTACAATCGGCATATCCCTACTACTACATATTTAAGAGTTGGTCTACAATCGGCATATCCCTACTACTACATATTTAAGATTTGGTCTACAATCGGCATATCCCTACTACTACATATTTAAGATTTGGTCTACAATCGGCATATCCCTACTACTACATATTTAAGATTTGGTCTACAATCGGCATATCCCTACTACTACATATTTAAGATTTGGTCTACAATCGGCATATCCCTACTACTACATATTTAAGATTTGGTCTACAATCGGCATATCCCTACTACTACATATTTAAGATTTGGTCTACAATCGGCATATCCCTACTACTACATATTTAAGTTTTGGTCTACAATCGGCATATCCCCTACTACTACATATTTAAGATTTGGTCTACAATCGGCATATTCCTACTACTACATATTTAAGATTTGGTCTACAATCGGCATATCCCTACTACTACATATTTAAGATTTGGTCTACAATCGGCATATCCCTACTACTACATATTTAAGATTTGTCTACAATCGGCATATCCCTACTACTACATATTTAAAATTTGGTCTACAATCGGCATATCCCTACTACTACATATTTAAGATTTGGTCTACAATCCGGCATATCCCTACTACTACATATTTAAGATTTGGTCTACAATCGGCATATCCCTACTACTACATATTTAAGATTTGGTCTACAATCGGCATATCCCTACTACTACATATTTAAGATTTGGTCTACAATCGGCATATCCCTGACTACTACACATATTTAAGATTTGGTCTACAATCGGCATATCCCTACTACTACATATTTAATACCCCAGTCACAATTGGCTTGCGATGGGTTTGCGATTAGTTGCGGCGGATTTCTAGGCATTTTCGTCGGGGCCCCACGGGACTCCTTGCGGCTGCCGGGTCATTTTTTTGGCATCGGGCGGGCATCGAGTTACTTTTAACTCGGACTTAAAACCTGGTGCGGCGTTTTCGCATCGCAAACTGATCGCCAGATAAATCGGTCGATGCCTAGCCGATGTCCGGCAGGGCATCGTACACGTCGGGCGGGCGCCGAGCCAAATTTTGGACAACCCAGGCAATCAATATATCGGCCAGGCGCCGCCCACACGCCGGCCGGGTCCCGCCAGGCGGTCCGGCCGACTTGGCGGTGCCTGGCCGAAATCGGCCGGGGGGCCAGACGGCGCCCTGCCGGCGCCCAGCCTGAAATTGGTCATGCATCGGCCGGGGCTCGCAGGGTAAAAAAAGCGGCTCATCTACATCTACACACAGTTTATCACACAAGTTTCATAGTGCAAGTACTACATCTCTTCTTTAGCCACCAATGCAACAAGAACCAGGTCTGTAGCGGTTATAGCGTGCAAAACGCCAAACCTCTCCCTCAACCGGGCGACCTACCGCGCTGTGCAGGTGCCCGCAAGCGTTGTGGAGGTATCAACGGCATTTTCTTATTTAATGGCCCTGTCACACCCAGAACATTTTAGGCCAACGCGTGAGTAGCGTGTTGTAATTTTGGCAACACGCTGGCAAACGCTAACCAACGCTAGGCCAGCGTTAGCAACACGATGAGCGCGTTACTCACACGCTGGGACACGCTGTCATACGCTGAGGAATTTTTTTTTCTCAAAATAGCTACAATTTCCAGCGTTTGCCAGCGTGTGAATGCACACGCTGGCGGCGCGTTTTAGATTCGTTACTCACGCGTCGAACACGCTAGGCGATCGTTATCAACCCGCTATTCACACGCCGGCGTACACCGGCGTACGCTTGCGACACGCTGGTTATGGCCCTGCCACACCAGGACGTGTTAGGCCAATGCATGAGTAGCGCGTTAAAAATAGTTGATACGCTGGCAATTGCTGAACTTTCACAGAAAAAGTCAAGTGGAACCGTGATTTCAGCGTGTTCATACAGGTTGATGAACGGGTTCATAGCGTATGCCGGCGCGTAAGTAGCGTGTGAGGAACGCGATCAGCGTGTAATGAACGCATCACTGATTTATATAAAAAATACGACAGCGGGTCGCCAGCGTGAGAGTAGTGGGTTGGTAACGATCGTCTAGCGCGTTCGACGCGTAAGTAACGGCCTTCTTGCGCGCCGCTAGCGTGTGCAGTCACACGCTGGCAAACGCTCAATTTGTTTAGGTATGTTGAAAAACGTATTTTTGTTTCAGCGTGAGACAGCGTGTTCCAGCGTGTGGGTAACGCGCTCAGCGCGTTGCGAACGCTGGCCTAGCGTTGGTCAGCGTTTACTCGCGTGTTGCCGAAATTTCAACACGTTGGCCTCAAACGTTCTGGTGTGACAGGGCCATTACTGTAGTAGCGCGTCATCTTTTTGTATAACTAATCATGTGTTCGTTGCCGTCCGCTGGCGCGTGTTGTACCGCGCTTCTCACGCGCGGGGCAGTCGTTCATCAGTCGTCGAGCGCGTTACTAACGCGTTATTCACGCGCTGGCGAACGCTATGAACCCGTTATTAACGCGTTATGGACACGCTGAAATCACGGTTCAACTTGACTTTTTCTGTGGAAGTTCAGCGTTTGCCAGCATAACAACTATTTTTAACGCGCTACTCACGCGTTGGCCTAAAACGTTCTAGTGTGACAGGGCCATTAAGAAGGTCAGAGGAGAGCTTCTGCCGCCGGCCGTTGATCGCTGGCCACTCGAGAGGCACACTACAGATGCCCGTCCGGCCGCCGTACGACCTGTACGAATTGGTTGGCACCCTGCCGGATACCGCAGGGGTATCGCAAGGACATAAGCAGGGCACCGGACGAGTGCCTGCCGGACACCGGCCGATAAACGGGCCAATAATTCGACCCCATTTCCAAAAAAGTCGGCCGATCGCCGGTCGGCGACCCCCCGGTCCCCGTCATGGCAGCGTACGGGGCACTTTTAATTGTGACTGTGACCGCCATATCGCACGATCCTCCGCCGACCTCTACACGCCGGCCGATGCCTAGAAATCGCACACGCCGCCCGGGCTCCGCTTTAATTGTGACTGGGGTATTAGATTTGGTCTACAATCGGTATATCCCTACTACTACATATTTAAGATTTGGTCTACAATCGGCATATCCCTACTACTACATATTTAAGATTTGGTCTACAATCGGCATATCCCTACTACTACATATTTAAGATTTGGTCTACAATCGGCATATCCCTACTACTACATATTTAAGATTTGGTCTACAATCGGCATATCCCTACTACTACATATTTAAGATTTGGTCTACAATCGGCATATCCCTACTACTACATATTTAAGATTTGGTCTACAATCGGCATATCCCTACTACTACATATTTAAGATTTATTTAAGATTTGGTCTACAATCGGCATATCCCTACTACTACATATTTAAGATTTGGTCTACAATCGGCATATCCCTACTACTACATATTTAAGATTTGGTCTACAATCGGCATATCCCTACTACTACATATTTAAGATTTGGTCTACAATCGGCATATCCCTACTACTACATATTTAAGATTTGGTCTACAATCGGCATATCCCTACTACTACATATTTAAGATTTGGTCTACAATCGGCATATCCCTACTACTACATATTTAAGATTTGGTCTACAATCGGCATATCCCTACTACTACATATTTAAGATTTGGTCTACAATCGGCATATCCCTACTACTACATATTTAAGATTTGGTCTACAATCGGCATATCCCTACTACTACATATTTAAGATTTGGTCTACAATCGGCATATCCCTACTACTACATATTTAAGATTTGGTCTACAATCGGCATATCCCTACTACTACATATTTAAGATTTGGTCTACAATCGGCATATCCCTACTACTACATATTTAAGATTTGGTCTACAATCGGCATATCCCTACTACTACATATTTAAGATTTGGTCTACAATCGGCATATCCCTACTACTACATATTTAAGATTTGGTCTACAATCGGCATATCCCTACTACTACATATTTAAGATTTGGTCTACAATCGGCATATCCCTACTACTACATATTTAAGATTTGGTCTACAATCGGCATATCCCTACTACTACATATTTAAGATTTGGTCTACAATCGGCATATCCCTACTACTACATATTTAAGATTTGGTCTACAATCGGCATATCCCTACTACTACATATTTAAGATTTGGTCTACAATCGGCATATCCCTACTACTACATATTTAAGATTTGGTCTACAATCGGCATATCCCTACTACTACATATTTAAGATTTGGTCTACAATCGGCATATCCCTACTACTACATATTTAAGATTTGGTCTACAATCGGCATATCCCTACTACTACATATTTAAGATTTGGTCTACAATCGGCATATCCCTACTACTACATATTTAAGATTTGGTCTACAATCGGCATATCCCTACTACTACATATTTAAGATTTGGTCTACAATCGGCATATCCCTACTACTACATATTTAAGATTTGGTCTACAATCGGCATATCCCTACTACTACATATTTAAGATTTGGTCTACAATCGGCATATCCCTACTACTACATATTTAAGATTTGGTCTACAATCGGCATATCCCTACTACTACATATTTAAGATTTGGTCTACAATCGGCATATCCCTACTACTACATATTTAAGATTTGGTCTACAATCGGCATATCCCTACTACTACATATTTAAGATTTGGTCTACAATCGGCATATCCCTACTACTACATATTTAAGATTTGGTCTACAATCGGCATATCCCTACTACTACATATTTAAGATTTGGTCTACAATCGGCATATCCCTACTACTACATATTTAAGATTTGGTCTACAATCGGCATATCCCTACTACTACATATTTAAGATTTGGTCTACAATCGGCATATCCCTACTACTACATATTTAAGATTTGGTCTACAATCGGCATATCCCTACTACTACATATTTAAGATTTGGTCTACAATCGGCATATCCCTACTACTACATATTTAAGATTTGGTCTACAATCGGCATATCCCTACTACTACATATTTAAGATTTGGTCTACAATCGGCATATCCCTACTACTACATATTTAAGATTTGGTCTACAATCGGCATATCCCTACTACTACATATTTAAGATTTGGTCTACAATCGGCATATCCCTACTACTACATATTTAAGATTTGGTCTACAATCGGCATATCCCTACTACTACATATTTAAGATTTGGTCTACAATCGGCATATCCCTACTACTACATATTTAAGATTTGGTCTACAATCGGCATATCCCTACTACTACATATTTAAGATTTGGTCTACAATCGGCATATCCCTACTACTACATATTTAAGATTTGGTCTACAATCGGCATATCCCTACTACTACATATTTAAGATTTGGTCTACAATCGGCATATCCCTACTACTACATATTTAAGATTTGGTCTACAATCGGCATATCCCTACTACTACATATTTAAGATTTGGTCTACAATCGGCATATCCCTACTACTACATATTTAAGATTTGGTCTACAATCGGCATATCCCTACTACTACATATTTAAGATTTGGTCTACAATCGGCATATCCCTACTACTACATATTTAAGATTTGGTCTACAATCGGCATATCCCTACTACTACATATTTAAGATTTGGTCTACAATCGGCATATCCCTACTACTACATATTTAAGATTTGGTCTACAATCGGCATATCCCTACTACTACATATTTAAGATTTGGTCTACAATCGGCATATCCCTACTACTACATATTTAAGATTTGGTCTACAATCGGCATATCCCTACTACTACATATTTAAGATTTGGTCTACAATCGGCATATCCCTACTACGTACATATTTAAGATTTGGTCTACAATCGGCATATCCCTACTACTACATATTTAAGATTTGGTCTACAATCGGCATATCCCTACTACTACATATTTAAGATTTGGTCTACAATCGGCATATCCCTACTACTACATATTTAAGATTTGGTCTATTGGTCTACAATCGGCATATCCCTACTACTACATATTTAAGATTTGGTCTACAATCGGCATATCCCTACTACTACATATTTAAGATTTGGTCTACAATCGGCATATCCCTACTACTACATATTTAAGATTTGGTCTACAATCGGCATATCCCTACTACTACATATTTAAGATTTGGTCTACAATCGGCATATCCCTACTACTACATATTTAAGATTTGGTCTACAATCGGCATATCCCTACTACTACATATTTAAGATTTGGTCTACAATCGGCATATCCCTACTACTACATATTTAAGATTTGGTCTACAATCGGCATATCCCTACTACTACATATTTAAGATTTGGTCTACAATCGGCATATCCCTACTACTACATATTTAAGATTTGGTCTACAATCGGCATATCCCTACTACTACATATTTAAGATTTGGTCTACAATCGGCATATCCCTACTACTACATATTTAAGATTTGGTCTACAATCGGCATATCCCTACTACTACATATTTAAGATTTGGTCTACAATCGGCATATCCCTACTACTACATATTTAAGATTTGGTCTACAATCGGCATATCCCTACTACTACATATTTAAGATTTGGTCTACAATCGGCATATCCCTACTACTACATATTTAAGATTTGGTCTACAATCGGCATATCCCTACTACTACATTAATTGTCTACAATCGGCATATCCTACTACTACATATTTAAGATTTGGTCTACAATCGGCATATCCCTACTACTACATATTTAAGATTTGGTCTACAATCGGCATATCCCTACTACTACATATTTAAGATTTGGTCTACAATCGGCATATCCCTACTACTACATATTTAAGATTTGGTCTACAATCGGCATATCCCTACTACTACATATTTAAGATTTGGTCTACAATCGGCATATCCCTACTACTACATATTTAAGATTTGGTCTACAATCGGCATATCCCTACTACTACATATTTAAGATTTGGTCTACAATCGGCATATCCCTACTACTACATATTTAAGATTTGGTCTACAATCGGCATATCCCTACTACTACATATTTAAGATTTGGTCTACAATCGGCATATCCCTACTACTACATATTTAAGATTTGGTCTACAATCGGCATATCCCTACTACTACATATTTAAGATTTGGTCTACAATCGGCATATCCCTACTACTACATATTTAAGATTTGGTCTACAATCGGCATATCCCTACTACTACATATTTAAGATTTGGTCTACAATCGGCATATCCCTACTACTACATATTTAAGATTTGGTCTACAATCGGCATATCCCTACTACTACATATTTAAGATTTGGTCTACAATCGGCATATCCCTACTACTACATATTTAAGATTTGGTCTACAATCGGCATATCCCTACTACTACATATTTAAGATTTGGTCTACAATCGGCATATCCCTACTACTACATATTTAAGATTTGGTCTACAATCGGCATATCCCTACTACTACATATTTAAGATTTGGTCTACAATCGGCATATCCCTACTACTACATATTTAAGATTTGGTCTACAATCGGCATATCCCTACTACTACATATTTAAGATTTGGTCTACAATCGGCATATCCCTACTACTACATATTTAAGATTTGGTCTACAATCGGCATATCCCTACTACTACATATTTAAGATTTGGTCTACAATCGGCATATCCCTACTACTACATATTTAAGATTTGGTCTACAATCGGCATATCCCTACTACTACATATTTAAGATTTGGTCTACAATCGGCATATCCCTACTACTACATATTTAAGATTTGGTCTACAATCGGCATATCCCTACTACTACATGTTTAAGATTTGGTCTACAATCGGCATATCCCTACTACTACATATTTAACTCGAGGGCTTGTTCCCACATCAGGTGTTTATTTCTACTGCACACTTCTTTCCCTTTACATATTTAACTCGAGGGCTTGTTCCCACATCAGGTGTTTATTTCTACTGCACACTTCTTTCCCTTTACATATTTAACTCGAGGGCTTGTTCCCACATCAGGTGTTTATTTCTACTGCACACTTCTTTCCCTTTACATAATAATAAATGTGAGTTTGTTTTGTTATCAGATCAAATTGAGTTTTTTAAGATTTGGTCTACAATCGGCATATCCCTACTACTACATATTTAAGATTTGGTCTACAATCGGCATATCCCTACTACTACATATTTAAGATTTGTCTACAATCGGCATATCCCTACTACTACATATTTAAGATTTGGTCTACAATCGGCATATCCCTACCACTACATATTTAAGATTTGGTCTACAATCGGCATATCCCTACTACTACATATTTAAGATTTGGTCTACAATCGGCATATCCCTACTACTACATATTTAAGATTTGGTCTACAATCGGCATATCCCTACTACTACATATTTAAGATTTGGTCTACAATCGGCATATCCCTACTACTACATATTTAAGATTTGGTCTACAATCGGCATATCCCTACTACTACATATTTAAGATTTGGTCTACAATCGGCATATCCCTACTACTACATATTTAAGATTTGGTCTACAATCGGCATATCCCTACTACTACATATTTAAGATTTGGTCTACAATCGGCATATCCCTACTACTACATATTTAAGAGTTGGTCTACAATCGGCATATCCCTACTACTACATATTTAAGATTTGGTCTACAATCGGCATATCCCTACTACTACATATTTAAGATTTGGTCTACAATCGGCATATCCCTACTACTACATATTTAAGATTTGGTCTACAATCGGCATATCCCTACTACTACATATTTAAGATTTGGTCTACAATTGGCATATCCCTACTACTACATATTTAAGATTTGGTCTACAATCGGCATATCCCTACTACTACATATTTAACTCGAGGGCTTGTTCCCACATCAGGTGTTTATTTCTACTGCACACTTCTTTCCCTTTACATATTTAACTCGAGGGCTTGTTCCCACATCAGGTGTTTATTTCTACTGCACACTTCTTTCCCTTTACATATTTAACTCGAGGGCTTGTTCCCACATCAGGTGTTTATTTCTACTGCACACTTCTTTCCCTTTACATAATAATAAATGTGAGTTTGTTTTGTTATCAGATCAAATTGAGTTTTTTAAGATTTGGTCTACAATCGGCATATCCCTACTACTACATATTTAAGATTTGGTCTACAATCGGCATATCCCTACTACTACATATTTAAGATTTGGTCTACAATCGGCATATCCCTACTACTACATATTTAAGATTTGGTCTACAATCGGCATATCCCTACTACTACATATTTAAGATTTGGTCTACAATCGGCATATCCGTACTACTACATATTTAAGATTTGGTCTACAATTGGCATATCCCTACTACTACATATTTAAGATTTGGTCTACAATCGGCATATCCCTACTACTACATATTTAAGATTTGGTCTACAATCGGCATATCCCTACTACTACATATTTAAGATTTGGTCTACAATCGGCATATCCCTACTACTACATATTTAAGATTTGGTCTACAATCGGCATATCCCTACTACTACATATTTAAGATTTGGTCTACATTCGGCATACCCCTACTACTACATATTTAAGATTTGGTCTACATTCGGCATACCCCTACTACTACATATTTAAGATTTGGTCTACAATCAGCATATCCCTACTACTACATATTTAAGATTTGGTCTACAATCGGCATATCCCTACTACTACATATTTAAGATTTGGTCTACAATCGGCA
This sequence comes from Crossaster papposus, assembly GCA_037893245.1. Classification (NCBI taxonomy): domain Eukaryota; kingdom Metazoa; phylum Echinodermata; class Asteroidea; order Velatida; family Solasteridae; genus Crossaster; species Crossaster papposus. Next base: position 419,552 of record JBAIAA010000421.1, read on the forward strand.
TATCCCTACTACTACATATTTAAGATTTGGTTTACAATCGGCATATCCCTACTACTACATATTTAAGATTTGGTCTACAATCGGCATATCCCTACTACTACATATTTAAGATTTGTTCTACAATCGGCATATCCCTACTACTACATATTTAAGATTTGGTCTACAATCGGCATATCCCTACTACTACATATTTAAGATTTGGTCTACAATCGGCATATCCCTACTACTACATATTTAAGATTTGGTATACAATCGGCATATCCTACTACTACATATGTAACTCGAGGGCTTGTTCCCACATCAGGTGTTTATTTCTACTGCACACTTCTTTCCCTTTACATATTTAACTCGAGGGCTTGTTCCCACATCAGGTGTTTATTTCTACTGCACACTTCTTTCCCTTTACATAATAATAAATGTGAGTTTGTTTTGTTATCAGATCAAATTTAGTTTTTTAAGATTTGGTCTACAATCGGCATATCCCTACTACTACATATTTAAGATTTGGTCTACAATCGGCATATCCCTACTACTACATATTTAAGATTTGGTCTACAATCGGCATATCCCTACTACTACATATTTAAGATTTGGTCTACAATCGGCATATCCCTACTACTACATATTTAACTCGAGGGCTTGTTCCCACATCAGGTGTTTATTTCTACTGCACACTTCTTTCCCTTTACATATTTAACTCGAGGGCTTGTTCCCACATCAGGTGTTTATTTCTACTGCACACTTCTTTCCCTTTACATATTTAACTCGAGGGCTTGTTCCCACATCAGGTGTTTATTTCTACTGCACACTTCTTTCCCTTTACATAATAATAAATGTGAGTTTGTTTTGTTATCAGATCAAATTGAGTTTTTTAAGATTTGGTCTACAATCGGCATATCCCTACTACTACATATTTAAGATTTGGTCTACAATCGGCATATCCCTACTACTACATATTTAAGATTTGGTCTACAATCGGCATATCCCTACTACTACATATTTAAGATTTGGTCTACAATCGGCATATCCCTACTACTACATATTTAAGATTTGGTCTACAATCGGCATATCCGTACTACTACATATTTAAGATTTGGTCTACAATTGGCATATCCCTACTACTACATATTTAAGATTTGGTCTACAATCGGCATATCCCTACTACTACATATTTAAGATTTGGTCTACAATCGGCATATCCCTACTACTACATATTTAAGATTTGGTCTACAATCTGCATATCCCTACTACTACATATTTAAGATTTGGTCTACAATCGGCATATCCCTACTACTACATATTTAAGATTTGGTCTACATTCGGCATACCCCTACTACTACATATTTAAGATTTGGTCTACATTCGGCATACCCCTACTACTACATATTTAAGATTTGGTCTACAATCAGCATATCCCTACTACTACATATTTAAGATTTGGTCTACAATCGGCATATCCCTACTACTACATATTTAAGATTTGGTCTACAATCGGCATATCCCTACTACTACATATTTAAGATTTGGTTTACAATCGGCATATCCCTACTACTACATATTTAAGATTTGGTCTACAATCGGCATATCCCTACTACTACATATTTAAGATTTGTTCTACAATCGGCATATCCCTACTACTACATATTTAAGATTTGGTCTACAATCGGCATATCCCTACTACTACATATTTAAGATTTGGTCTACAATCGGCATATCCCTACTACTACATATTTAAGATTTGGTATACAATCGGCATATCCTACTACTACATATGTAACTCGAGGGCTTGTTCCCACATCAGGTGTTTATTTCTACTGCACACTTCTTTCCCTTTACATATTTAACTCGAGGGCTTGTTCCCACATCAGGTGTTTATTTCTACTGCACACTTCTTTCCCTTTACATAATAATAAATGTGAGTTTGTTTTGTTATCAGATCAAATTTAGTTTTTTAAGATTTGGTCTACAATCGGCATATCCCTACTACTACATATTTAAGATTTGGTCTACAATCGGCATATCCCTACTACTACATATTTAATTCGAGGGCTTGTTCCCACATCAGGTGTTTATTTCTACTGCACACTTCTTTCCCTTTACATATTTAACTCGAGGGCTTGTTCCCACATCAGGTGTTTATTTCTACTGCACACTTATTTCCCTTTACATATTTAACTCGAGGGCTTGTTCCCACATCAGGTGTTTATTTCTACTGCACACTTCTTTCCCTTTACATAATAATAAATGTGAGTTTGTTTTGTTATCAGATCAAATTGAGTTTTTTAAGATTTGGTCTACAATCGGCATATCCCTACTACTACATATTTAAGATTTGGTCTACAATCGGCATATCCCTACTACTACATATTTAAGATTTGGTCTACAATCGGCATATCCCTACTACTACATATTTAAGATTTGGTCTACAATCGGCATATCCCTACTACTACATATTTAAGATTTGGTCTACAATCGGCATATCCCTACCACTACATATTTAAGATTTGGTCTACAATCGGCATATCCCTACTACTACATATTTAAGATTTGGTCTACAATCGGCATATCCCTACTACTACATATTTAAGATTTGGTCTACAATCGGCATATCCCTACTACTACATATTTAAGATTTGGTCTACAATCGGCATATCCCTACTACTACATATTTAAGATTTGGTCTACAATCGGCATATCCCTACTACTACATATTTAAGATTTGGTCTACAATCGGCATATCCCTACTACTACATATTTAAGATTTGGTCTACAATCGGCATATCCCTACTACTACATATTTAAGATTTGGTCTACAATCGGCATATCCCTACTACTACATATTTAAGATTTGGTCTACAATCGGCATATCCCTACTACTACATATTTAAGATTTGGTCTACAATCGGCATATCCCTACTACTACATATTTAAGATTTGGTCTACAATCGGCATATCCCTACTACTACATATTTAACTCGAGGGCTTGTTCCCACATCAGGTGTTTATTTCTACTGCACACTTCTTTCCCTTTACATATTTAACTCGAGGGCTTGTTCCCACATCAGGTGTTTATTTCTACTGCACACTTCTTTCCCTTTACATATTTAACTCGAGGGCTTGTTCCCACATCAGGTGTTTATTTCTACTGCACACTTCTTTCCCTTTACATAATAATAAATGTGAGTTTGTTTTGTTATCAGATCAAATTGAGTTTTTTAAGATTTGGTCTACAATCGGCATATCCCTACTACTACATATTTAAGATTTGGTCTACAATCGGCATATCCCTACTACTACATATTTAAGATTTGGTCAACAATCGGCATATCCCTACTACTACATATTTAAGATTTGGTCTACAATCGGCATATCCCTACTACTACATATTTAAGATTTGGTCTACAATCGGCATATCCCTACCACTACATATTTAAGATTTGGTCTACAATCGGCATATCCCTACTACTACATATTTAAGATTTGGTCTACAATTGGCATATCCCTACTACTACATATTTAAGATTTGGTCTACAATCGGCATATCCCTACTACTACATATTTAAGATTTGGTCTACAATCGGCATATCCCTACTACTACATATTTAAGATTTGGTCTACAATCGGCATATCCCTACTACTACATATTTAAGATTTGGTCTACAATCGGCATATCCCTACTACTACATATTTAAGATTTGGTCTACATTCGGCATATCCCTACTACTACATATTTAAGATTTGGTCTACAATCGGCATATCCCTACTACTACATATTTAATTCGAGGGCTTGTTCCCACATCAGGTGTTTATTTCTACTGCACACTTCTTTCCCTTTACATATTTAACTCGAGGGCTTGTTCCCACATAAGGTGTTTATTTCTACTGCACACTTCTTTCCCTTTACATAATAATAAATGTGAGTTTGTTTTGTTATCAGATCAAATTGAGTTGTTTAAGATTTGGTCTACAATCGGCATATCCCTACTTCTACATATTTAACTCGAGGGCTTGTTCCCACATCAGGTGTTTATTTCTACTGCACACTTCTTTCCCTTTACCTAATAATAAATGTGAGTTTGTTTTGTTATCAGATCAAATTGAGTTTGTTAAGATTTGGTCTACAATCGGCATATCCCTACTACTACATATTTAACTCGAGGGCTTGTTCCCACATCAGGTGTTTATTTCTACTGCACACTTCTTTCCCTTTACATAATAATAAATGTGAGTTTGTTTTGTTATCAGATCAAATTGAGTTTTTTAAGATTTGGTCTACAATCGGCATATCCCTACTACTACATATTTAACTCGAGGGCTTGTTCCCACATCAGGTGTTTATTTCTACTGCACACTTCTTTGCCTTTACATAATAATAAATGTGAGTTTGTTTTGTTATCAGATCAAATTGAGTTTTTTAAGATTTGGTCTACAATCGGCATATCCCTACTACTACATATTTAAGATTTGGTCTACAATCGGCATATCCCTACTACTACATATTTAACTCGAGGGCTTGTTCCCACATCAGGTGTTTATTTCTACTGCACACTTCTTTCCCTTTACATATTTAACTCGAGGGCTTGTTCCCACATCAGGTGTTTATTTCTACTGCACACTTCTTTCCCTTTACATAATAATAAATGTGAGTTTGTTTTGTTATCAGATCAAATTGAGTTTTTTTAAGATTTGGTCTACAATCGGCAATCCCTACTACTACATATTTAAGATTTGGTCTACAATCGGCATATCCCTACTACTACATATTTAACTCGAGGGCTTGTTCCCACATCAGGTGTTTATTTCTACTGCACACTTCTTTCCCTTTACATAATAATAAATGTGAGTTTGTTTTGTTATCAGATCAAATTGAGTTTTTTAAGATTTGGTCTACAATCGGCATATCCCTACTACTACATATTTAAGATTTGGTCTACAATCGGCATATCCCTACTACTACATATTTAAGATTTGGTCTACAATCGGCATATCCCTACTACTACATATTTAAGATTTGGTCTACAATCGGCATATCCCTACTACTACATATTTAACTCGAGGTCTTGTTCCCACATCAGGTGTTTATTTCTACTGCACACTTCTTTCCCTTTACATAATAATAAATGTGAGTTTGTTTTGTTATCAGATCAAATTGAGTTTTTTAAGATTTGGTCTACAATCGGCATATCCCTACTACTACATATTTAACTCGAGGGCTTGTTCCCACATCAGGTGTTTATTTCTACTGCACACTTCTTTCCCTTTACATAATAATAAATGTGAGTTTGTTTTGTTATCAGATCAAATTGAGTTTTTTAAGATTTGGTCTACAATCGGCATATCCCTACTACTACATATTTAAGTCGAGGGCTTGTTCCCACATCAGGTGTTTATTTCTACTGCACACTTCTTTCCCTTTACATATTTAACTCGATGGCTTGTTCCCACATCAGGTGTTTATTTCTACTGCACACTTCTTTCCCTTTACATAATAATAAATGTGAGTTTGTTTTGTTATCAGATCAAATTCAGTTTTTTAAGATTTGGTCTACAATCGGCATATCCCTACTACTACATATTTAACTCGAGGGCTTGTTCCCACATCAGGTGTTTATTTCTACTGCACACTTCTTTCCCTTTACATAATAATAAATGTGAGTTTGTTTTGTTATCAGATCAAATTGAGTTTTTTAAGATTTGGTCTACAATCGGCATATCCCTACTACTACATATTTAAGCTTTGGTCTACAATCGGCATATCCCTACTACTACATATTTAACTCGAGGGCTTGTTCCCACATCAGGTGTTTATTTCTACTGCACACTTCTTTCCCTTTACATATTTAACTCGAGGGATTGTTCCCACATCAGGTGTTTATTTCTACTGCACACTTCTTTCCCTTTACATAATAATAAATGTGAGTTTGTTTTGTTATCAGATCAAATTGAGTTTTTTTAAGATTTGGTCTACAATCGGCATATCCCTACTACTACTACATATTTAAGATTTGGTCTACAATCGGCATATCCCTACTACTACATATTTAAGATTTGGTCTACAATCGGCATATCCCTACTACTACATATTTAAGATTTGGTCTACAATCGGCATATCCCTACTACTACATATTTAACTCGAGGGCTTGTTCCCACATCAGGTGTTTATTTCTACTGCACACTTCTTTCCCTTTACATAATAATAAATGTGAGTTTGTTTTGTTATCAGATCAAATTGAGTTTTTTAAGATTTGGTCTACAATCGGCATATCCCTACTACTACATATTTAACTCGAGGGCTTGTTCCCACATCAGGTGTTTATTTCTACTGCACACTTCTTTCCCTTTACATAATAATAAATGTGAGTTTGTTTTGTTATCAGATCAAATTGAGTTTTTTAAGATTTGGTCTACAATCGGCAAATCCCTACTACTACATATTTAACTCGAGGGCTTGTTCCCACATCAGGTGTTTATTTATACTGCACACTTCTTTCCCTTTACATATTTAACTCGATGGCTTGTTCCCACATCAGGTGTTTATTTCTACTGCACACTTCTTTCCCTTTACATAATAATAAATGTGAGTTTGTTTTGTTATCAGATCAAATTGAGTTTTTTAAGATTTGGTCTACAATCGGCATATCCCTACTACTACATATTTAAGATTTGGTCTACAATCGGCAAATCCCTACTACTACATATTTAACTCGAGGGCTTGTTCCCACATCAGGTGTTTATTTCTACTGCACACTTTCTTCCCTTTACATATTTAACTCGAGGGCTTTTTCCCACATCAGGTGTTTATTTCTACTGCAAACTTCTTTCCCTTTACATAATAATAAATGTGAGTTTGTTTTGTTATCAGATCAAATTGAGTTTTTTAAGATTTGGTCTACAATCGGCATATCCCTACTACTACATATTTAACTCGAGGGCTTGTTCCCACATCAGTTGTTTATTTCTACTGCACACTTCTTTCCCTTTACATATTTAACTCGAGGGCTTGTTCCCACATCAGGTGTTTATTTCTACTGCACACTTCTTTCCCTTTACATAATAATAAATGTGAGTTTGTTTTGTTATCAGATCAAATTGAGTTTTTTTAAGATTTGGTCTACAATCGGCATATCCCTACTACTACATATTTAACTCGAGGGCTTTTTTTCCACATCAGGTGTTTATTTCTACTGCACACTTCTGTCCCTTTACATATTTAACTCGAGGGCTTGTTCCCACATCAGGTGTTTATTTATACTGCACACTTCTTTTCCTTTACATAATAATAAATGTGAGTTTGTTTTGTTATCAGATCAAATTGAGTTTTTTAAGATTTGGTCTACAATCGGCATATCCCTACTACTACATATTTAAGATTTGGTCTACAATCGGCATATCCCTACTACTACATATTTAAGATTTGGTCTACAATCAGCATATCCCTACTACTACATATTTAAGATTTGGTCTACAATCGGCATATCCCTACTACTACATATTTAACTCGAGGTCTTGTTCCCACATCAGGTGTTTATTTCTACTGCACACTTCTTTCCCTTTACATATTTAACTCGAGGGCTTGTTCCCACATCAGGTGTTTATTTCTACTGCACACTTCTTTCCCTTTACATAATAATAAATGTGAGTTTGTTTTGTTATCAGATCAAATTGAGTTGTTTAAGATTTGGTCTACAATCGGCATATCCCTACTACTACATATTTAACTCGAGGGCTTGTTCCCACATCAGGTGTTTATTTCTACTGCACACTTCTTTCCCTTTACATAATAATAAATGTGAGTTTGTTTTGTTATCAGATCAAATTGAGTTTTTTAAGATTTGGTCTACAATCGGCATATCCCTACTACTACATATTTAAGTCGAGGGCTTGTTCCCACATCAGGTGTTTATTTCTACTGCACACTTCTTTCCCTTTACATAATAATAAATGTGAGTTTGTTTTGTTATCAGATCAAATTGAGTTTTTTAAGATTTGGTCTACAATC